>JAMPIV010011949.1:0-327269 GCA_024509875.1 Oreohelix idahoensis
TTCCCTTCGTGGTCATATGGGAATCAGCGCAACAGGACAGCGAATAGCTTGTCATTATTTCTGGCCAGGAATAACTGAAGATATCAAACGATATGTAAAATCCTGTCCAGAGTGCCAACGAGTAGCACCTAAACATTGGACTGCACCAGCAACTCTGGGGGAAATGCCCATAGTGGGAACACCCTTTGAGAGAGTTGCCGTGGATCTTGTGGGACCTCTCACCCGAACCAAGAGAAGGAACAGCTACATTCTGACTCTGGTGGACACTTGTTCTATGTGGGGAGAGGCAGTAGCCCTGTCATCGATTGATTCTAAACATGTGGCAGAGGCATTGCTCACAATTTTTCACCAGGTTAGGCTTTCCCAATCAAATCTTGACTGATAATGGCTCTCATTCAAGGGGAAACTAACTGAAGAAGTTTTCAGGATCTTCCAGGCCAAACACTTCCATTGTAGTGTGTACCATCCCCAAGGGAACGGCCAAGTGGAAAGATTTAACGGCACGTTGATGTCGATCCTGAGAAAGTTGGCACACGAAAAACCAGATACATGGGACCAGTACCTGCACGCCGCCCTCTTTGCTTATCGGGAGGTACCCCATAGTTCAACCGGTATGGCCCCGGCAACATTATTGTTTGGAAGGCCAATAAAAGGTCCACTCGAAGCTTTGTTAAGAACGTGGACTGATGAAAAGGCAGAGGAAAACATTACATCTTCATACCAATATGTGAATGAGCTGACCACTCGTTTAAAAACTGGCTGGAAACTTGCCAATGAAAATTTGAAACAAGCCAGGAAGAAACATGCTGCCTATTATAACAGGAAGGCGAAAGACAGAGATTTGGCTGTGGGAGAGAAGGTACTGCTTCTTCTCCCCGGGAGTCAGAATAAGTTACAGATTGGATGGCAAGGTCCATATACAGTTTTAGAGAAGGTGTCTAGAACAAATTATAAGATAGATAAGAAGGGGAAAGAAAAAATCTATCATGTGAATCTCCTGAAGAAATATTTGGAAAGAGAACATCAGGAAGAGACACACTTGTTGACCTTGTCCATCGCCATGGAGATGAAAAAGGAACCACTTTCATCATTTGAATATCCATTACACCCCTGTGAGACAGCAGCACAGGTGAAAATCAGTACACATTTAACAAAAACTCAGAAAGAGAGAGTGCAACAGGTTCTAAATAATCATGCAGAGGTGTTAACAGACCGACCAGGGCATACAAACCTATTGGAATATGATATGAAACTGATAGACCCCACACCTGTCTGTATGAAACCATATTCGATTCCGTTTGCTAAGGAGAAAGCTTTGAAGGAAGAGATAGACTATCTGTTGAAGGAAGGAATTATTTCACACAGTGAATCCTCATATAGTTCCGGTGTTGTACTCTTAAGGAAGCCCTCTGGAGAACATAGACTCTGTATAGATTACAGGAGACTGAATGCTATTACAGAAGGACAGGTGGATCCATTGCCGGATACAAATCAGCTGTTTGCCAGACTAAATAAAGCTAAATATTTCTCAAAAGTGGATCTGAGTAAAGGATACTATCAGATTCCAGTAAAGCCTGAGGTTAGACCATACCTAGCTTTTAGTACCTCAGAAGGACACTATGAGTTTAATAGATTGCCATTTGGATTGAAGAATGCGCCTAGTGTCTTCTCTAGAATGATGAGAAAATTATTGGACCCTCTGAATAATCCATGTATAACAAATTTCATGGATGATATCCTTATAGCAACAGAAACATTTGAGGAACACATTGACTCTCTGAAGATGCTGTTTGATCGACTTAGGGAAGCAAATTTAACAGCCCGACCAACCAAATGTTGCGTTGGATGTAAAGAATTGGAATTTTTGGGACACACAGTTTATCAGGGAAACATGACCCCTGACCCAAAGAATTTAGAGAAACTAAAGAAAGCCCCGAGACCACAAACCAAGAAGGACGTGAGATCCTTTGTCTCATTATGTGGTTTCTACCAGAAGTATATCAAAAACTTTAATTCCATATGTGCACCGTTAACTGATTTGACACGTAAAGGACATCCAGATCGCATTACATGGACACCACAATGTGAAATGGCTTACCAAGAATTGAAGGAAAAGCTCACAAGTAAACCTATTTTGAAATTACCTGACTTAAGTCAAGAATTCATAGTAAGGACGGATGCCAGTAATATTGGGTTGGGTGCAACTCTACTACAGAAATCAGATGCATTGGATGGGGAATTAAGCCCAGTGGCATATGCTAGCAGAAAATTGAATAAAGCTGAAATCAACTACTCAACTAGCGAAAAAGAATGTCTTGCAGTAATATGGGCAATAAAGAAATTCAATATTTATCTGTATGGGAAGGCATTTAAGTTGCAAACGGATCACAAACCTTTATCGTTTCTAGCCCAGGCTAGGCATGAGAACTCTAGGTTACTCCGATGGTCCTTACTTTTGGCTCCCTATAATTTTAGCATTGAGTATATATCTGGAAAAACAAATTTGGGAGCGGATTTTTTAAGCCGCCATCCGTGTGATGAGAATCACCGTAAACCCCAGAAATAATAATAAATTTCTCTATGTGTATATAGAATAAAGGACTGACATATAATGTCTGTTTTAAGAGGGGAGATGTCGTGAATTATTCTAATCCCCATATATAAATTAAAACGTAAATGCAAAGCCTAACAAATAAATTTAATAAAAGGAAAGAAGAATGGTAAAGAACAGTGCTGTCACAATGACTGTACTCGAAATCCCCCTTGTTTTCTACTGCGTCTGCAAATTGTAACGCTTTCACGTTGATAGTAAAAGCCTACTGTATTATTACCCGCTTTCTTCAATGAAACGTGTACTGTATTTCTTGGAAAAACCTTGAGATACGCAAGCTGATCAATGACCTAAATTTAATATTTCATTCATTCCATTTTATACACGGCGTAACTAAAAGACAGATGGACTAAAGGATAGAGAGAAGGGAGAGGCAGAAAGCAGGGACACGTGCAACACTAAACACGCGTCGCGCGATACACAATTGCTGCCATCACGCGTGTAAGGCCACATGCACTAACTTTATTTCAAATCGACAGTGATAAAATTCATTACCCATACCAGAGTTAGGTTTTAAAATCCTGAAAAACGCTTATTGGGAATTATGACATTATACCGGTTTACGTTTGAAAACATGACAGTACCCAGACACCCTCAAGTTTGGAAGTGAGAAGGTAGTAACAGCACGACTATCCTAGAAGAAAATGCATATTGGCTCCATTAAATTCGTATATTTGGGTTCCTTAGGGTTTGCTGACAAAGAATATGTAAAACGTTACGCAAATAGTCTAGGAATTACCAGGTTATGGCCAAAATAAAATAGTGGGGGTGCCTGACAGCATGAAATCATTTCTGCTCATAAAATTTTTTTATAACGTGTTTGAAAAAACATTACGTTACGGAAATAGCCTACCATGTTAACTCCTATTTGATTGGAGCGCAACAAATGTAAGACTAAACACGATTGGTCGGGCTATAAATACTATCTTGTGTTGTCAGGGGAAACGTGAAAAGGAGTACTTTTTTGAAAAGATGTGTAGACATGGTTTGATTGGGTAGAGCTGCGAATATACTCAATTCAGAGCGTCTGTTCATTGCCACATCTTGTAATAAACCTACTAAGAAGCAGTGCGTTGAGCACCAGTGTATATTTTTTATAAAATAAAGCCTGGGACATCGGCAGATCGGAGTTGTGCTATATTCATTGCCAGTCAACGAAACTGTTTATTATTATTTCCATGAATTGTGGTAAGCTTGAAATATTCAATAATTTTAAATGAAAATTGAATGTAAATTGATAAATTATGTCTGTATATATGTGTGGTTCAGTAGCGAACATGATGTAAAGCCTATAGTGCTCCAGCCTGAACAGAAGGTGTCGGCGGAAAGTAAAACTGCATGGAATGGCCAAACAGTACACTGACACCTAGATTATTAACTAGAAAGAAATAATGCTGGAATTGCAGAGGCGTAGTAACCATTAGGGAGGGAAATACTGGTATAAAGTATTTCAGATGAAGCTGACAGTTGGCCTAACGCTCTGAACTCAATGTTTGTGATGTATTGTGCTCAGTGTAAAAATAGAGTATAAATTAGTTCTGACGTAGAAGGTACAACCTTCTTGTTTCAGGGACCGTGGTCTTAAAGTTATTGAGCAGCACCTGGTCAGAGCTTTGCTGAAGCCAGAGGTGGACAGCATACTCCTTGGTCCATATAGCAACCAGTGGGGTGGCTCCAGAACTCATTAAAGTAATCGAGCAGAGGGAGTCTTTTACTGCAGTCATCACGCAAGATAAGAGAGTGTGGCCATGGAGCTCAACATTATGTACCCCATCTTAAAATGACATTGTAAAAGAAAATTAAGAGGGGAATTTAATTGTTTTAATACCAGGAACTGAGAACATCTCCAATACTAGTTCCAATAGAAACAAACTATTGAAGTCATGATGACAAATACCAACAGAGCTTGAACAAAACAAAACCAGTATTACCTCATATTAATACTACACAACTGACACACATAGGATACTATTAATAATATATGTCACTACAAGATTCATATTAATAAATTCTGTACATATAACTTGTAATTAAAATTGATTGTGATTCCTGGTTCCCTTTGTATTTGAATCAGGACACATATACATTCATGACAGCACTGAATACATATTGTTATTTGAAAAGTTATCAGTGACTCCTTTAAGATATTCTCTTAGAGTGTTTTATGTATGTGAGTGTCACAGTGTTGTCAAGTGTGGTGGAATAAATTAAATTGTTTATCTGTCTGTTGTTGTTATGACTTACAGTAAAACATCTTCCCTGACCAAAAAGCAGGTGAGGAAATTCACATCCAATGAGACGTGAGGCCTAAGAAAAGTCATCAATGTTACCAGGACAAGCAGAATGGGAAATTATAATATCAGAAAAACTGTAACAGCTACATCCTGCATCAAGTATTTAGACAGACAATTAAGTGTTTTGGCCATTTCACGAGGAATGAAGCCAGATAAATTATAGATATGCGCCTACAACTTTGATGATCTGGTTTCAGGGCATTGGGAAGACAAAGCGGAATATGGATAAAAAATATCACAGAAATCCTGCAACAACACGAGTTCTCGGCCGCCAGTAAGACTTACTTGGATAAGTACGCAGACTTCAACTTCTCACTACGCTTCACTGCATCAATGAAAAATAAAAAAGTAAAAATAAGTAAATTATTGATTCTCTTTTTGCTTGGGGATTACTGTAAGAACTCCGTCAATGCAATTTGTTTTAAAAGTGACTGCCAGAGAGTGTTCATCATTTGTTTGCTCTCTCTTTATGGCTCTTCTATGTGGTTCCACAAATCTATTAATTAACTGAAGAAGATGGCACGTCGTTGCTATCTTATTATTTGTCCTTTGTAGTGTATCTTTCGTTTAGTTCTTATTTTGTTAGCCACATTATGTTATGCATTGTTATTACAACTTTATTTACTTTAATATTTACAAAGGACAACCAAAATATTCAAATGGGTTGTAACATAATTGGTGGTTCTCTTTTGAGTATTTTCTCTCGCTCTCAATCTGCCATTATCTATTTATTTCTCATTTTTGGAGCACAGAAATCCGTGCCCCAGTCACTGTTTACATTTTCACACTTCAAATCGTGTCAGGTCAAGGCGTCATTGACCATCCTTAAGGATTAATTGTAATAGCGTAAGTGAATGCACCAGATTGACTTCATGCATGAATTGTTTGTTTACGATTGCGCAACCATTTCCCTACCGACTAGTCAATCGGGGAGTGTCGCTTTTGTGTTCATACAAGCGACTAGGAGTGTCTGATTAGTGACGCAATTACTTAACTCGAAGTTACCTGTGATGATAATTACAGATAATATCAATCTGGCGAGACATTTGAAGAGTGAACGTGTAAATGTGATAATACTAGTCGGAAACTATGCTTTCTTATATGGAAAGTGACATTTGAAACTCACATCTTATGTGTGACGCAGAATTTTTCCATGAGGTAGTGTTGGGATAAACCCATCACAACACGCATGGTTGAATGCTATTGTCTGGCATTCTAAATTACAACACTCCTGATTGGAGCCTTGTCAAATAGTAACAACAATGTGCGTGGGCTGAAAGTTGCAATATAATCTAGCACTTTTGCTAGTCTATGGCACTGTAAAATTCAACTCGTCAAGAAGACAGCCAGACAAGCCAGAGTAAGAAATAGGATCAAGATTCCACTTTAAAGGAACGGACAACGTGTTTGAGCATCTTGAGGACTTGAATCTCAGGAAAACTCTAACTTCATTAATACGGAAAGCCCGGAATCCTAGAAACCTGAGCACTAAGTCATAGTGGGATTCTGTTTGCAAAGTAAAACCCCAAACCACGCGTAAGAGGCATCTTAGTCAATTTGTCTTAACTATTTCTCTGAGCCAGAAGTCAGTCTGCATTCCCAATCAAATTTGGGGTAAGTTCCAAATTTTATAATTCTATATTTTGCATTTATTAACATGTAACAATTGTTAGTGGATGTTCAAGTCATACGAGGCTGGCAACCTCAGCATATAGAATGATGATTTCATGAACCACCACTGCAAGAGCTGGAGACTGCTTTATGCGGGTTTCTCATAGAGAACCAAAAGAATAGGTAGTCCCAAGTTCCATATGGAGAAGGGAGTGAGTGATGACATAAATGATGTACATACTTATTACATTAACCTTTTCAACCAGTGCAAATATACATGTAAACATGTTTAATATAAATGCAATGGATGTTTTCCGCTCACTGGGATTAATTATAATGCTCAGAGAGGGTAAAATTCTGAGGCAGATGGGGTGGTGGAATGAAAAGGGGGACACCTGATTTTGTGTCAGGAAATTCAATACTCTGGAGGGTATTTGTTTCTCTTTTCATGATACTAGTCGGTGGTACAAATTGGTGGTACTATCTGTGGAACATGTGAGTGGTATATGTGGCCTTCAGTCAAAGCTAGACACCATCATCAGATGGGTCTTGAAGACGCTGGACCAGCTTCGTAATTACTCCATGGCACTTCTCGGAACGTGTTACTGCCACCAGACTTGACCAGTGACTAGAGTGTAGCAGTCTACAATCTGCACAAAACAAAACATCGGCTGGAGCAGAAACCAACCGACCTCCAACTGACAGTTAAGTACCCACTTAAAAGCTGCCAAGTGAACTTTCCCAAGAAGAAAATTCCCTTAACTAACCATAACATCACCTGCGATGAGTTTTTAAAGAATTATTCGTTTCTACACTGTTAAATATAATTGATTATTAAATCTGTTATCTGTAGCTAATGGGAGAGGGGGAGAGAAGCTGCCTTTGGCAGGGCACGCATTAAGGAAGCATGTTGGTAGATTTATAAGGCAGTCGTTTTTCTTGAATGCCCAAGGTAACAAAACATAGAGGGAGACCCCAAAAAAGCACATCTTCTCCTTCATGTTCCGTGTCTGGGGGCGTAGGCGATCATATGTCTGTACAGCGTCCTGTCAGTAATATTTGTCAACTCTGTTATTGACTTCTATCCATGTTATGATGTCAAAATGTACAGTATCGTTTCTCGCTCTCTCTCTCTCTCTCTCTCTCTCTCTCTCTCTCTCTCTCTCTCTCTCTCTCTCTCTCTCTCTCTCTCTCTCTCTCTCTCTCTCTCTCTCTCTATCTCTGGATCTATTTTTTTCCTTCAATCTTTTCAATTGTCACGATATATACCAACTTTCCAAAAAGAAGCACAGGAAGAAAAGAATTGGAGAAAGACATGAAGGAATTTAGAAGAGATTGAAAGACACTGAACAGATAGCAGAGAACAGGGAAGGCGTGAACGAGTATTTGTTGAAGGCCTACATTCCATGGGTAACTGAAAAGTATATATGGAAAAAACGTATGTCATACAAATGAATATGAAGACCTACATATAGCAGCATATCAAAAATACGATCGTTAAGGCTGTGAAATTTTTCAATACTTTCGATGTCATACAAACACCTGAGAATGTTCAATTTCTTGCATTCTCGTTAAACAAAAATTAAATAGTGTCTCAATAGCCGAACACCTCATTACACACTTAACGCACCTTTTACAATCATACTACATCAAATTACATTTCACAAATACTCTCTTCACTGATTGGTCGACATCATAGAGTAATCAATTTCCGGGTCATGCGCCCGAAATTTTACAATTTTACTCACGGATCAGTTAAGGCACAAATAAACTGTATGGAAGTGTCGGGTGTGAGAAATGAACAAAGGCTTGAGATTGATTGATGTGAGCACAATCTGCTATTGTACTCGCTTGATACTATGCGCAGAAGCTCAATCATTTATTGCATAATTGACTGCCAATCTATAAACCTGTCACGTCGCCTTGTTCTAAAATCGAACTGGAAATCCTAGAATGTTATTTTGTTAGTGAGAAATTACAGTACAAGCGTTTAGGTCAGAATTGATTGATTCTTTCAGATAATTCACTCTGGCTATCTTGGGAGTAGGGCCTCGTGAGGTAGAGTGGATAGAGCGTTTGCTTTTTGGTGCAAAGTTACCGGGTTTGAGGCTTAATAGCGTCAAGCTTTTGCCATCATTCATCATTATTTTCATTTGGACCCATAGCGGATACATGGAGCTACACCTGCAGCTGGTCGTCTTACAGGAAGCCTGCACCAAACACCCATATACACTTGCAGCCGTGGTTTCTATTGTAATTTCTTGTACATGACGAGATTGCCAGACAATGCACGTCATATTAGTCGCATTGTACGACATGCCTGACGGTACAGTGGTCCTGTTATTTATTTGTGTCTTCAGTGACCCCCGGGTACTACACAGGTGCCGCTTTAATCTACCCAGCTGTAAATTGGTACCTGACTGCTCATGAGTTAGGGAAGGCAAAGCCAGCGAGGAAGGGAACCGGTGGCCCCGCCTCATAAATCTAAGACCTAAAACAATGAATTCTCTAACACTTCACTCCCTAGGGCAGTATCTGATATGGGATTACTTAATCCTATTAGGAATTAAGTCAGGAGCTGGCAACACAATCACAAATAGAAGGGGAACCACCTATTTCCAAGAAAGTAGTCCCCCATTTGGACACAGCTGCCCACTTTGACAATTTGCGCAGTTTTCTTTGTCGATGCAGTAATTTTTGCTGCAGTGTGTTGACAGATTTTTCTATTCTACACAATGTTCTTTGACAAAGTACTCGTTTTCAAATCTACGCGCCACAACTATCTTCATCAGTGTAGTAGGTTATGCTAAACGTCCAATTTTTCTTAGGCACTGTAATACTTGCTTTTTGCCTCACCTGTCAATGTTCTTGAATTTTTTAGTAGCCTCCTCAAGTCATATATAGCTATGGGGATGATGGGCTATTGAGGTTGTAGCCTTCATCTGCTATTTGGCCTGGTATTCCATTAGGCGCGTTCTTTTCTCTTCTGTATTTCCATTTTTAGGAGCTTTATTTATTTTCTTTATTTCTTCCTTAATTGGTCTTTCACGATTAACTTGTAGCTCCTCTTCTGCTGGCTGGATGTCTGGTGGATTTTGTGGAGCTTGTCTATTAAGTTCCTCAGTATGTTCTGTCCATCTCTTCATTTGCTCTTTAATATTACTAATCAATTTTTCATATTTGTCTTTGATGAGGATATTTGCTTGTTCTTGAATCTTCAGGGTAAGAAAAACAATAAAACTCCATAGAGAAGAGAACTGGAGACAGAAATAAAAAATGATGAGGAAGAAAGGAAAGACCTTGAGTTGTGGCGGGAATATTTGTCGTCTGTTGAAAACCCGTGCTTCATGGGGAGATACAGAGTAATGAGTAAACGATGAACATTTGATATTTTACTTACTTACTTAATCGTTCCTCTTCTACCGTGAGGTGTAGAGATTTGGAAGAAAGAGCGCCACCCTATCTTGTCGGCTGTCTTCCTCCTGGCCGCATGATATCTAGGAGGTTCCATCTTTTAAAATCTGGAAAGCTCATTCGGCACGTTCAGGAAAACACTGGAAAGTATTTTTAGACCCTCTGAAAATTATTCGTATATTTTTTTCCTAAGTTGCTTGACTTTTTTCCTTACCTTTAGCTCATTTCCCATTTCTCCTTTTATTAACAAAATTGTGGAAGTTCGTCTGTGCTGTTAATTATTCATTCCTAAACTGAATTCAACCGTCACAGGCGGAGACGTTTCATCTTGCGTTGTACATGTCTACATAGAATTTACTCTGATTTTAGAAATTGAAAATTGATTTTTTTCTGTCTAGTTAAAGAAATTTACGCAAATTCTTATTAACGCCTATCCTACACGCACTACTTCCTTTCTCGCGAAATCACACATCTATTTTGTGATGTCAGGGAAGTTATTGACACAGCTTATGGAACAGCAAAAAATGTCGGTTATGAAAGTCATGATGGTTTAAAGCAGTGTTTCCTAAAATCTGGTAAGCGTGGACACGTTGAAGTAGTTATAGGGGCACAGGACAGAATTTGTAAACTTTAGTTTGTTACGTTATATTTTTTAAGAAAACATACAAATGCAATCTATTGTCCTGTCAGAAAGTTTGTTGACTGTTTTTATCACTTACGTTATTTGAATTAGTTTTTTTTTGTTTTTACATTTTATATATCTTCTTCTTCTTCGATCCTTAACCACCGACCGTCAAAGCAGTCAGTGGCCATCACGCCTAGTGGCGTCCTGTAGGGCAACAACAAATTGATTCCACTTTGCACGGTCGGTGGCCATCCTTCGTACAGTGCCCCAACTCTGGTTCATTCTTTGCATCTCAGCCTCCACAGTCCTCCGCCAAGTTGTTTTTGGTCGGCCTCTCTTTCGCTTTTCCTTCAGGGGTCCAAAGCATAGCTGTTCTTGTGATGGCATCGGGGTCTCTTCTGAGGACATGACCAACCCAGCTCCAGCGTCTGCCAGCTATGATGGTATGCATGTCCTCTTGCTTGCTACGAGTAAGCAGATCTTGGTTGGTGATGGTATTCGGCCAAAAGATTCGGTGAATTTTTCTTAGGCATGTTGTGTGAAAAGAGGACAATTTTGACATTTCCTTCTCTGTGACTCTCCAGCATTCCGCACCATAGAGAAGCACAGAAAGCACGCAACTCTGGTATAATCTTAATTTTGTGCTTGTGCTGTATTGGGAGGACTTCCAGATGTTATTTAGGCTAAAGAAGGCTGTTCTTGTCTTATTCATTCTGATGTTGATGTCTTTGCCTGCCCCACCGTCTGGTGTTACTATGCTTCCTAGGTATGTGAAGGTATCTGTCTGTACCAGTTGCTGATTACTTACTGATATGGGCTCAGGGTTGCTCACATTGAGCGTCATGACCTCAGACTTCTTTAAATTGATGTTCAAGCCCACCTGCTGGCGAAACTTATTAAGTCTATCCGTTTTTTCCTGGATGTGTTGATGTGAATGTGCCAGCAGTGCAATGTCATCTGCATATTCCAGATCTTCCAATGTTGAAAATGTAGTCCATCTTATTCCTCTTGGACTGCCCTCTGTTGTCTGGCGCATCACCCAGTTTATGACTGTTAAAAAAAGAGTGGTTGATAAGGGGCATCCCTGTCGTACTCCTGTCTTCACTTCGAAGGTTAGGTTGCTCTGCCCAACACTACACGTAAAGTTGGCATAGAGGCTTTTTATGATTGACACTATGCAGCTTGGAATTCCATAAGCCCTCAGTATTTTCCATAAACTGTCCCTATGTATGCTGTCAAAAGCCTTTTCAAAATCAACAAAATTTTTGTAAAGCTGTCTTTGCCATTCTGAGCACTGCTCTATAATGTTCCTGAGAGTGAATATATGGTGTACACATCTTCTGTTATTTCTAAATCCTGCTTGTTCTTTCCTCAGTTTGTAGTCTACTGCCTTTGAAATTCTCTGTATAATTATCCTGCCTAGTATTTTGCTGGGAACTGAGAGAAGAGTGATTCCTCTCCAATTATTGCAGTCTGAAAGATCTCCCTTCTTGGGCAATTTGACAATTATTCCTTTGTTCCACTCTGATGATATTTTATATATATGCTAGTGTAAAAGCCCGTCATAAGACGGGACTTAAATTTAAAAGCACCAATACCTAACAGCAATTTTACTTATTCAAATGTATTTAAACAAACCAAAATATTTGTTTTACATCTGATGTTAAAAGTCTGAACATGACAGAAGAGCATCTTGATTTTCTGTTGTTTTAATCTGGTACAACTTAAATCATGGATCTCCGCATCTTCCTGTCTCCAGTTCATGTACTGTTTATCAGTTGTGTTGTTGACTTGGATCTCCCCATCTTCCTGTCTCCAGTTCATGTACTGTTTATCAGTTGTGTTGTTGACTTGGATCTCCCCATCTTCCTGTCTCCAGTTCATGTACTGTTTATCAGTTGTGTTGTTGACTTGGATCTCCTCATCTTCCTGTCTCCAGTTCTTGTACTGTTTATCAGTTGTGTTGTTGACTTGGATCTCCCCATCTTCCTGTCTCCAGTTCATGTACTGTTTATCAGTTGTGTTGTTGACTTGGATCTCCCCATCTTCCTGTCTCCAGTTCATGTACTGTTTATCAGTTGTGTTGTTGACTTGGATCTCCGCATCTTCCTGTCTCCAGTTCATGTACTGTTTATCAGTTGTGTTGTTGACTTGGATCTCCTCATCTTCCTGTCTCCAGTTCATGTACTGTTTATCAGTTGTGTTGTTGACTTGGATCTCCTCATCTTCCTGTCTCCAGTTCATGTACTGTTTATCAGTTGTGTTGTTGACTTGGATTTCCTCATCTTCCTGTCTCCAGTTCATGTACTGTTTATCAGTTGTGTTGTTGACTTGGATCTCCGCATCTTCCTGTCTCCAGTTCATGTACTGTATATCAGTTGTGTTGTTGACTTCCTGTCTCCAGTTCATGTACTGTTTATCAGTTGTGTTGTTGACTTCCTGTCTCCAGTTCATGTACTGTATATCAGTTGTGTTGTTGACTTCCTGTCTCCAGTTCATGTACTGTTTATCAGTTGTGTTGTTGACTTCCTGTCTCCAGTTCATGTACTGTATATCAGTTGTGTTGTTGACTTCCTGTCTCCGGTTCATGTACTATTTGTCAGTTGTGTTGTTGACTTCTGTCCATACAGTATAATCAAACTGTTCAGTGCCTTCTATCTTCCGTGCCCAGTCTCCTTTTCTTCCCCCGTTCCTGCTGTCACAATATATAACAGCATTCTTCTTCTCGCAACACGCCAGAAGAAAGTGAATTGCTTCCCCCTGTTAGTAAGTAAGCTACCTGTGCATCACCACAGTACACGAACTCCGTAGCACCAGCGAGGATCCCAATGTGTGTATACGGGATCACACATTCTATAAATATTTTTTGTAACATTCTTGAATAATAATACAATTTTATTAATGATGTGGTTTTACACTATTTAATATTAATATATTTTTAAGTACTTTGTTAATGAAAAAATACACCGATATAAGGGAACCAAATAATTGTGTACAAAGTATGAACATGCATGCAGAGAGATGTTAGTGGTGCATGCACACCGTCCTGTTCGCATTCTTCTTTCGTAAGTGTTACTATTTTTGGGAGAATATTTTGAAAAAAATATATGATGAAAACAATACAATTAATGTCTAAATTTCAACCAAAATAACTTGTTGCATCCCTTAGCGTTACGAAGGCTTCTGGCAGAAAAAGCTGGCATTTTATATATATATATATATATATATATATATATATATATATATATATATATATATATATATATATATTATATATATATATATATATATATATATATATATATATATATATATATATATATATATATATAATGTAAACTATATAACGTATATAAACCGAATAATACATTTGAAATTTAAAACGTAACATGTAACGCAAAATGTAAACAGCCAAATATAATGTAACATGTAAGACTTAAATTAAAATATAAAAGAAAATACGTCAAAAAATATATAATCTGAATCGCAAAATACAATGTAAAATGTAAAACATAAAATACAATGTAAATAACTGAAGGCGAAAAGCAAAGTTAAATAGAAACTCAACTATAAAATACAGTGGCAAATGTACAGAGCAAAATAAGCAAAATATAATTAAAGGTAGACAACAGCAAGAATTACAACAAGAAAGTTACAGACTTTCATAAACCGGTGCTTGTGTAGAATGTAAGGATTGAAATGGTAAGACAAAATCACCAATATGGAACTAGTGACAAAATCACCAATATGGAACTAGTGACAAGATCACCAATATGGAACTAGTGACACAATCAGCAATATGGAACTAGTGACCAGATCACCAATATGGAACTAGTGACAAGATCACCAATATGGAACTAGTGACAAGATCACCAGTATGGAACTAGTGACAAGATCACCAATATGAAACTAGTGACAAGATCACCAATATGGAACTAGTGACAAGATCACCAATATGGAACTAGTGACAAGATCACCAATATGGACGTGTCTGGTTCTTGTCATCAATTCCATATTGGTGATCTTGACATACGATTTCAATCCAATTCTACGCAATCATCCATTTATGAACCACCAATGCAAATCCCTTGCATCGCTTCACTGCATAAGCAGGAGACCAAAAACATGAGATACTATTGTTGAAATACAGCCAGACATTGGGCAAGACCACAAAGCTTACCCAAAAAGAAATATGTATCTTTGCAAGCTGCTTCTTGGCTCCTTCACAGCTTAGATTGTTCTTGTTAGTGTTAGTAATTGATGTTAAGCAGTTGAATTGTTTAATGAATTATTAACCCATCCATTATACTTCTGCTTCCTGGCAAACATTGGCCTTTAAAAAATTCACGAGAAGTCCTCCTGCCCATCTAAACCTACTTCATCCCTTCATTACTGTCTTTTCTACATCTTTTTTGTTCTATTTCATTCTACCCTTTTTACTCTGATGATTTCAAAGCAAAGACTGCATTGTAATGCTAATGACAATGGTTTCACTGTGTGTGTGTCCTATTCCTTGCCAGCGTCTTGTCATCTTATGTTCTTCGGGCACTTGTCTGACTGTTGTCATCATTTCCACATTCGTACCAAATTAATCCTTCTATTCTACGAAAGCAACAATTTATGAAAGTCTGTAACTTCATAGCTGCTACATTTCCATACGTGTTGAAGTGTGTTCAGCTTATAGTTTCTACGTGATATGGTTATCAGTCCCCTACCCAACCCTCCTTAGTTGCCTTTCACACATCACTTGATAAGTTACAGTGTTGCTACTCCTTGCTTCCCTTTCGAGCCCTGGAAACACACGGGGTTTTATTTTGACTTAATGGAATCAAAAAAATCATGTTTTATCCATCATGACAAATAATTAGGATATATGGAGATAATTACTGTAGATATTATTCAGTTATTGTCAGCTAATTACTGGCAATGTTGTTCATGGCACGTCATCAATTATTCCATATTGTGCAGCAGTTAATTTAATAATTTTAATTATGCATGTTCTTTTTTTAAAATTCCCTTTATAGCTTATCTAAGAGCTCATATTTCATGTTTACATAAGATGAAATAACGAATGGGTGGTGTTGGAGAGATGGGGAGAGTTTATTAATTTTATTTCATTTCTTCATAATTTTAGAATGTGGAAATTATGATTTTTCCTGGCGTAATTTCATTGTTTACATATTTTTGCTTTAATATAATCTTTCTTTTATTTTTATTTTCTAATCAGTCATTTGCTGATTCTCTCTCTCCAATTATCTGTCTCTGTCTGTGTCTGTCTGTCTGTCTGTCTGTCTGTCTGTCTGTCTGTCTCTCTCTCTCTCTCTCTCTCTCTCTCACTATAGTGTTAGAGACTTCACTATAATAAGTCTAGTGTTATGAGATATAGTGACCATTTCTTTTCTTCTCTGCCTTTGCCTACCCTAACTCAAGAGCAGAATCAGGTACTCATCTACAGCTGGGTAGACAGGAACGTAACGCTACTACGTTTCGAACCCAGAATCCGGTAATTTTGTTGCCAGAGGCAAGCGATCTGACTACTGTGCATATCTCAAATAACCAAATTAAGTCATTAAGTCTCTGGCTTCTGTCATCGTCATAATTTCATTTTTTCATCAACGGAGTCAGAAAGATCAATGCTGTCGATCTGATTGTCTATATGCATCAAACATTCGGACGGAGGGAGGTGGAGAGTTAAGACCATGCACCGATGGGAAACAAGAGAGTTAATGCTTACAACTAGAGTCGTCTGCGGCTTGGACGGGCCAAGTTCGCCGTTATTGATTTGCTCGGTTTATTTAAAGTTATGATTCAGTCCGTGTCATCGGAGATGAAACAAATAAAACGAAATACAGAAGTGCAGCACATTACTCCACAACGTGCTTCTAGCTATGTCATTGGAGAATGATGGCGTTGTCTGTGTGCACTGCAGAGTGTCCTTAAAAAAACCAAACCAAACCAAACCAAACCATTGAAGAATGAATTTAAAAACATTCACAGCACGCGGTATTGTCAAGTTTTCCACGTATCGCAATTTTTTGCAGTAGACACATCAATGTGTTTACAACTACTTGAAACAATCCGTTTTGATTTTTCTAGATCGGTTTTCATAGCACATAGTGTCCAAAAAGAAACGCAAGCCCATAGATAAGATGAACATTCAGCGTGCAGTGGGCTGCATTTCAAATAAGATGTTTACAAATATTTCTCTAACCTGACTCTTCAAGTACACTTGTGTTCAAATCATAATGGCCAACTCATTGAACAGTTTTTGTAATCTACACATTAATATTTTTTTTTAAATCAAAGTTTGTAACTTATGAAACAATCCCACCAGATGTTCAGGAAAATATGGAAACGCCGCTCATTGCACTGGGATGTCTAAATTGAACAAGCATAAAAAATAACACGCATGCTTTTCAACCTTTTCATGGTACATTGTACAGTGTTAGAAACATTCCCATCAGTTTTTAGACTGAAGGTGTAATAGAATGGAACAGAAGAATGTGACTACATGATAATTAGTGCTGTCATACAGTAGACAGAGTTCAACATAATTATTTACCGTCATGTTTTGTCGGGCTACCTTCTATGACACCTGCCTCAAATAGCTTCTGACAACCAAGCCCAGCTCTCGATCTTCATGTATGGCTCAATTTGAGTCCGGTGGAACTGTTTCCACTGACGGAAGAAGGGGCGAAGGCGAGATACTGGCGCCTTAAAACCAGCAGTTTCGGGCAGAGCTCGTGATCCTTGATTGGTAGCTTATCTAGGAGAACGTAAACTCTGAATGTAAAAATTTCCGCTGCCTTGCGGGAATATTCGTTTACGGGAAAGACTTTGGGAGTAACCTTGAGAATAAATCCGCAGTCTAATGTTGATTCGACATCATTCTGGCAACTACTGCGACGTGCCTGGTAACAAACTGCATCGGCTACTGTTTGTGACGGTATTGCCTCCCCTGCTTTGCAGTGGTCGGCCAACAGTGGCCAAAACTCAAGAGTATCTATTATAGGCTTCAATGGAGTCTATCTTTACACAATATTACTCTTGGCAGAAATGTAGATAGAAGAGTAGAAAAGCTTCTATCACATGGGAGTCTTTACAAGATATTCAGATAAGCGAAAACAATGCTGGCATTTGCTGAGCACGTTAATTCTGGAATCTACCGACAACTTTTGTGAAGAATTTAAGCAATGGTTTATTCTAGCTTGTTAGGCCCCCACCCCTGAGTTAATCAGTGGAATTATTATTATTATAGAGCTCTGTTTAGAGTGTGTGTTTAGTAACTTTGACTGAGACAAACATGTAGTACATTTAAAATGATTGAATCGAAGTTAAATTTGTATAATTACAAATAACTAAATTTAATAATCACTTTAACAGTTTAAAAGAAAGGAATAATAGTTAATTACAAAATAAAGTTTTCATCACTCTGGTGATGGTTTTTGATAAGAGGTTCAACTGGCAGCATATGGGTTAACTTAGCTGCCAGTGACGATTCTGATCCTCCTCCTCCTGATGAGTTGGTTTTCTGTACACTGCGTTCGCTCGTCTCTGGTAAATGTTTGTAGGGTGAAGCTCGTTTCCCAGGAAAGTCTAGGATAGTCTTCAAAGCTGGTTTTCCCTCTTAAAGCGTAACCACTCGTCCCTTCTTGTCCCAGAAATGTTCCTTTTTGCTGGTACCACCAATAAGCTAATCTTGGCTCACAGACGTTTTTTGCTCTGGGGACTTTAAAAAAGGCACTGGCAGCTGCCTTCTTACACGTGTACTGGGGGTCGTTAATTTTAACTTCAATTCCCTCTGACTCCGTGTCTTTCTTCAGTTTCTTAGTCCCGGTGTTCCTTATTAAAATTTAGATATTTCCTGTGCTTCGTAAGTCTTATTTGGTTCTCCAATAAAAGGTCGTGTTAAAAAAAGGAATTCTGAATCTAGTCTTCACTCTGGCGAGGTCTGATGTTGCCTTGGCGAGCGTGAAATTCACAGTGAAATAAAACTGCGAAATGGTCAGACTATATTCCCTGCCTTCCCACGCCTTCGTTTGTTATGGAGTTAAATAAACACTCTAATCATTTTCAAACAGGTCGGATGTGGTACTTTCAAAATATTTCCGACATGGATAAATTTTGCAAAGGTCACGTCTTCCATATATGGTAATATGATGTCCGATGCCCTTATGTACAAACATATAGACAGATCGGGGAACTCACATGACAACATGTGTAAGCTGTAATACTTATTACTTTATTAGAAAGTGATGTTTTCATAACAAGTCGGACCGGAAGCGATTATGTCACACTTGTCTGCCCACATGTGTCACACAGACAGTAATCTCGTTATCTGTCGTATGAGTACGCAAAACTCCGTGTCCGCCCATCTGGGTTATTAAACGAGTCGTCTTATCAGCGGTTCAATCTAAACACGCCGACACTATCTTATCTCAGTTGCTCACCGCAAGCCAGGATGACCGGGTAACAAACCGATGACATCATAGAGAGGAGTGTCGAATGATTTGATAAAATCAAATATCTGCTACTTAGCAGAAAAATAACGACGAAAGAAAGAAAGAAAAGTGCGATACTTGAGAGCACATAATAAAAATCAGGACCACAAATGTACATATACGGCTGGAGAGAAACAAAGATCGACAGGGGCCGCCCCGTTTGGTCTCACTGTTGTTCCTTTGTACTTACCGGCTACGTGGAAAGGGTTAACATGCTACATGGGTAACAGCTTGATCTCCATATAACCGTGCCCAAGCCCGCGCCCTGGAGAGGACAACAAGCAGAAGAGAAAAGAACAGTCCGAAAGAAAGACCGGGAAAAATCAGATGAGGGCCGTCACCTCAATGGCGTACTAAATGATATAGAATATAAATGTAACGCTGTCAGAGGGCGCCACTTTTCAAGAGTTGTAAATATGGATGACTTTATGGCGCTTTAATTTTGAATACGAGCTGACTCAAACATGTTTTTAGGTAAGAATCAATCGCATTAAAAAAAAAAATTACATCCAAAGGCTGATTGTTGTATACATTATTATATTTTAAAATCAGTGAAAAAAAGGATTAGTAAAATGGCACATCATCACATATGTTCAATGATTTTTGTATGTGCCTTGGTTCCTTGGAAGGGGAAAAAAGTGGGGGGGGGGGGGGGGAAGGGGAGTGCAGGTGAAGAATTACACCCCAAAAGAAGAAATAGGACGACCCAGAGTCCGCTGGGAGGACAACATTAGACAATCTTTGAAGTGTGGCCGGGTAGGGTAGTGGGGATTGCTGTTTTGAATCGAGAGTATTAGATCTTGATTACTAGCTAGCCTGCTAGAGGTGATGATTTCTCTCTACAGACTTACAGGAATTTACCAGGTTCGGGGACAATCCTCTATGATGTTTTATTTTTAGAGCATATGGTTATTATTTGTGTTGCACCTGCAACGATTAGCTTTGGCATGAACCTTTAATAATTGCTATGATGGCTAACTGCAAACATATGATTCGTCAACAGCATTTGTGTTCAATGAAACAAATGTTTATTCAATTTCCAACAAGAACTGAGTTGAATCAAATGGTGACCACACCAAATTTGCATAATGGCATGTTGACATTCAATAAACAAGCATAAAAAGTCAATGTATTATTTTAATGATGCAATATTCCTTATTGCATCTCGTAATCTTTTCAAGTTGCTAAAACATGGCGTGGCTCTTCTATCCTTCTAGTGTTCCTTCGTTTATTTGTTAATGTGGTCTAGATTTTCACGTTTTTCTTATCTCTTCATTTCAATGAAGAGCCAAACTTTCTTTATTTCATTAGTATTCCTTGGTTTGACTTTCTCTCAGCTTAAGGACCTTCATTCTTAGTAAAAGGTTCAGATATATACCTGGGTTTACAATTCTTTACCCAGTTTTCGAGCGTAGCTCCGTTTCAGTTATGACCGTGGGCTCTAACCGTTATTTCATGCAGTATTTGGCAATACTTACAGTTTTCATGAACTCACAAACAAATTATCACATTCCACATTTCTAAGTTACACATTTGCATTGATTGTGCGAAGTCAATCTCCTCTATAGAATATCACTGAGCAAAGAGACTTACGTCTTGTCTCCACCGCTCTGAATTCATACTGACTAAAAAAATGGCTTCATCTCTCCTGTTCATTCCGGGGTAAAAAGAACTCAGCTTAACCATTGGTGGAAAATCACGTGACCAATGCTTAGCTTAAGCGAAGCTACCCTCATTAATGCTTGGCGTAAGGAAGCGAAGCTTAGCCTAAAATAAATGCGTGGCGTTAGGAAGCTAACCTGGTTTAATTAAACATCTGCGCCAAGACTTTTTTAATCTTCTGTTTCTATAAAAATTTATTTTATGTTAATATAGCCTGTATCTAAAAACTTACGGTATACGCGGTTACATACAGATCCCGGGGCCCTGCAAATGTATCCCGTAGGGAGACATTTGAGTACTATCAATAACAAAAATCCATCCCCAAAGATTTCTAAGTTCAAAAAAATTTTTAAAGTTCAAAAATTTTTCTAAGTCCAAAAATATTTCCAAAAAATTTAATTTAATTCCTATACTGGGGTCCTATGTCTATATGAGGTCGTCTGCTATGTAAAAAAAAACTAGTAGTGGACATCAACTTCAAAAAGTGTAACTTATTCATGACATCATAATATTTTTCACCAAATTTACAAATTGGCAACACTGCCCAACAAAATCTGCAAAACACTCATAAGGTCATCACTAAAAAAAATGTGACGAGTGGCAACACTGGTGAATGAACAATAAACTATCTTATTTGCAGAACTTGGCTGGATTATCATAATCTATTACATTTCATTCAAAAATATAGTTGATTACATTCTCTTGGATATGGTGGAATGGTGGGGGTGTTATCTCTTTTCTGTTCCTGTTATTTGCTCCATATATAATTCTGCAAGACTTAACAAATCTTTTTTTTTTTTTTTTTTTGGGGTATTTTGTTATTCTATTTCCCAAGTACTCTGCAATATTCCAAGAAATGTCCAAAATCTCTAATTCCTATGGTAATGGTAATCCACTTTCATAAAATAGCCAATGTTTTCATGGGTACTCATCATCATCATCTTCCCTTTTTTTCAGTGAATGAGCCACTTGCTCAATATTACATGTAGAAAACATCTCTAAACATAATATGCATATTTATCAGACGATAATACAACCAGCATCATTTTTATAAGTAATCATTTTTCACAATAAAAGCATTAAAACCTCATGGCTTATCCTTATTTATTTATCTGAATGTTTCCTTGTTATAGACATTTTCCAAATGGTAAGTGTATAACCTCGTTCTAAGTCCGTCACTGTAGAAAATGTTCTATATTACATTTTTTTTTTTCAAAATATGTGATGTTTGTCTCTAATATCCGTACGTCTGGTGGTGATCCTGTCCATTAGTCAGTTATTTCAAATCATTCCTTCTTTTCTGTCAATACAGTATTTTTTTTTTTTTTTTTGAACTCTGTCCTAGAAATATTATTTTATATATATATATATATATATATATTTTTTTTTTTTCAAAGATCTTCTTTGACTTGCCATACATCAATTTTCAAACATCAAATTATTCAGCAACCAACAGACGAATGTGTTACTATCATATTATGAAATATAAGGGAAAAGAAAAATATAGTTTCCAAATCATCATGAATTTTCTACATTGGGTTCCGTATTACTTTATTTTCTCTTTTAAGACAACTGCTTATACTTTTGACAATATGTATCCATGTTGTCACTCTCGAGGCATCCTTGTATACAATTTATATTTGTCTCCTTTTTTTTTTTTTTTTTTTTAACACCAATGTATCATTTATGGTGTACCAATATCATTGTATCTATTCTAGTCCTCCTGTTATCTTGAGAATTCATCCTTAGTAACTCCCTATGTACCTTATCTAGCAATACATTTATGCAAAACACATCAAACAATTATTTATGGAAACATTTTAACTGAGATGTAAGAACTTTTGACAATATGAGATGAAAAAATATTTTGGGATCATCACTCAAAAATGTGACATAGAAAGGAAGAAAAATATTCAATTGATCGTGAGGAATCTCCAATATTTTAAAATGTGGATCCTTCCTATTCCTCTTATTCTGTACTGGAAATATATCCTTATTAATTGTCCATGTACTATATCTGTGACATGTCTGTCCTTGGGATAACGTTATTTTCTTATCCAATATCCTCGGGGTGAGCAAATCTCAGTATGTCCAATTTCATCAACCATTTATTTATTTTCTCTCCTGTAATTATGGGTATGTTATGAGTATAGTACATTGTCAATTTATTCTAACTATCTTACAACATTCTGTAATTCATGATAAGGAATAGTCATTTGTTATACAACAATGTTCATATTACAAAGGCAATGAGCAAAAAATCAAAAAAAAAGATATCTCCAAAAATGCGGATGTATCTCTATTTCCTTTACCTCTGGGTGTAGCAATTATTCAGTCATTATTTTTTTTTTCTCATTATTATTTAATCTCCATTTTGTGTCCTTAGTACCTGTGGTTCCATGGGATTATCATAATTCATTTGTGTCTCTTGTCTACTGATAATCCTTCAATAATGACTTCAAATATGGTCCTCGTATGTGCAACAATCATCTGCTCTGATTTGTTCCATGGGATTCATCCAATATTCTATTATCTCCTTGTCTTATCTCGTGACCACGAAAGAATAAGATTATCCCTCCAATGTTAATGTGGGGGATTTTGTGCATAAACATTTCAACAAAATCTCATCTGTGACAACTTAAAGTTTCACCTTAATATAAAATGGCATCTTCATCATACATAACCAGTTGCTTCTTCATCTCATGTGTCATTAGTGGTTATCATGTGGTAATGGTGTATTTTTTTAACATGGGCAAAGGCATCATCAACAAATAGGTGTAATGTGTTCAATCAGGGGTTAGCATATACTAATGCTCTCAAGGGATTCTTCATTTGCAGAAATTCAGCATGCGCAAATGTCATTGGGGTATTTGTGATAGGCAGTATCAGGGATCAAGCTGGTGGGGTGTATGACTGGTAATGGGGTGATTTATTTTCTCTTTTTTTTTTCTTCTTCAGCTGCTAACCTCAGGGCAGTCAATGTTTTACAATATTGGCTTATGATCCTCAAAATGTGTGAGGGTGGCATATAAACATAATACATGTCTGGTGAATGGAAGTGTGGAATATGATCAGTTACAAAAGTGTAGATCCATGTTACAACAAAATAGTGTGACACATGTGTTATAGGTAAGGTTGTGTAACATTCTAAATATTTAGAAAATGTCTGTAACTAAATGAGGGTGTCTGTAAACAAAAACATTGTATCATCTGTGTCATCTTTATTTCAATAATCCAAATAAAAATGTCTAACTAGAATCCTCCGTGGGCTGGTCTTGATTTCTTTCTGGGGATCATTATTCTAAGGCTTGAAAACATAACTTTCTCAGTGAGGCTTTGACATCTTAGTCTGTAAGCAAGTCATTTGAACTGTCCAAGACTGAAAGTAGAGTACATGGGGAGAGTTAGTACATTGTTAAAAATTAAGTGCACATTCGCGATGACCGTGTTCGGATTTGCGAACACATAAAACACCTGGGCGTGTTTTTCAGAACAGCTTCGCTAGTTCTTTGAATTCCTTCATCGCCTCGAGCATTGCAATTTCCCGACTGGATAGGCGAGCATCATACTGAGTAGCAGTGGGGACGGGTGTGATAGGCGACGACACTGCATTTGCTGATTGTTGGGACACTGAGGACATTGACGAATGCGGTGATGGCTTAACATCATTTGATTGCGGTGATGGTTTTACTGTGGTTAGAGTTTGTATGGCTGGAACATCTGTTGGTTTTGAGGCAGGTATATGTTTCGCCTTGATTTTTCTTCTGACCTGGTTGTGCTGAACGTTAGCACTGGTTACAATGGGCACAGTAATTTTCACACTGTTGTTTTTGACCAGTTGAGATGAGGCTAACACTTCTCGGCTTCGTTTTGGAAAATGATTGCGTTTCTTCAGAATCTTTCGTCTGATATAGTTGTGCTGTATACGCGGAATTTTGTTGCTAGGGATTGAGTCATCAGATTCTGTTTTATAGGCGCGTTTGACGCTGGAGCTGACTGGTACAAATAATGTACTATCCGCATCACTGGTTTCAGTGGAACTAGCTGTATCAATGTCTGTTTCTTGTTGGTATAATTCTACCATTTTTCTGTCATTATGTTCGTTGGGGTCTGACAAAGCTATGCTGTCTTGTTCTGTTTCGTCTCCATAAAGATCGCTGGTATATGGTTCAACAATCTGTTTGGGTATAGTTTCTTCAGGATCTGATTGTTTTGAACGAGCAATCTTGTTCTTGTGGTATAGCAGTGTTTGGTTTTCACTAGTGTTAAAACTAGAACTGCCTGAACTGGGGGTGTGATAGGTATCAGCTGACGATTTATCACTGCGGGAGTAAGTTTGAGTGTGGATATAAGTTGCTTTAGGAAGGTCTGTTTGTGTTGCTACACAAACCATCGTTGTTTTTGCACAAATTAACTTGGTTTTATTTGTTGTTGGTACTTGTTTTGTTGGCCTGGGTTGAGTATTCCAAGGAGTTGATTGTGCTAAATTTACTTGTTGGTATGTCTTGGCTGTCTTTCCTGGTGTTATGGGACCGATGTGTGCTCTCCATCCGTCTGTTGTTAGGAGGCAAACTTGTCCGTTCCTAGATGTCATGTTACGAAACTCCCAAATTTTTCTTGTTTTAACTTCATTTATGAAATTTCGTACAGTCATTCTTTGAGCTCGTTTATTCAATGTGTTCCAGTGTTTGTTAGCTGCCGTCGTGTGCCTTGACGTGCTGTCATTATACCTGATCGATGATAGTATACTAGGTCTGCTTTCTGTTCCTCTGTGGCGATAATATGGAGGTGTTTGTCTCATGGGGGCATAGGATTTTGTGTGCTGGGGATTCGAACGAGGAACAGCGTGGATCGGATACCTCCGTTTCTGCCATGTGCTATGTGGTTTTTCGTATGTCCGGTAATCAATAAATCGTCTATCTCTGTCAAGCTGAGGACGACTTTTACGTTGATATATGTTGTTTCTACTGTAAACACTGTAACTTCGCCTATCCGCGTATGTTACTTTACGGTGGGTTGAACAACTGTCATCATCTTCATCCGGGTGTAGGATTTTCTGTTTCCTTCATGTGAAGGGTTTTCGCTTCGTCTGTGTACGTGTTTAGAGGTATAGCAACCTCCCGTTGTAGAGTTGTATAACATTTCTTCCTTTTCAGTAGAACCTGCATTTGGTTTCTGTAGATCTACAGCATAATAGCTTCCAGTATGCGAGCCATAGACATTTTTATCTGGGGCAGTGGGATGTGCGTCTACTTTAGGATAACTTCCTGGCAGACAATATTCATTTCTCTTGTTGAAATTGTGCGGGTGGCGTGGAACGTGTTTGTCATGCATTGTCCAGGTATTTTCATGGGTAAAACGATAGCTGTATGGGCTGGCCTGCCTATACTCTTGTTGTCGATACATTTTCCAGTCTTATTTATTCCTTGTCCTTATGCCCTAGGGTTGATTATGCTGTTGAAAATTTTCCATTACTTGATCCATCTTCGCTTCTGCTCTTTTTTTTTAGAGGACTGGTCATACGGCACCAAATTGAGATGTGTGGCCGGGTAGGGTAGTGGGGATTGCTGTTTTGAATCGAGAGTATTAGATCTTGATTACTAGCTAGCCTGCTAGAGGTGATGATTTCTCTCTACAGACTTACAGGAATTTACCAGGTTCGGGGACAATCCTCTATGATGTTTTATTTTTAGAGCATATGGTTATTATTTGTGTTGCACCTGCAACGATTAGCTTTGGCATGAACCTTTAATAATTGCTATGATGGCTAACTGCAAACATATGATTCGTCAACAGCATTTGTGTTCAATGAAACAAATGTTTATTCAATTTCCAACAAGAACTGAGTTGAATCAAATGGTGACCACACCAAATTTGCATAATGGCATGTTGACATTCAATAAACAAGTATAAAAAGTCAATGTATTATTTTAATGATGCAATATTCCTTATTGCATCTCGTAATCTTTTCAAGTTGCTAAAACATGGCGTGGCTCTTCTATCCTTCTAGTGTTCCTTCGTTTATTTGTTAATGTGGTCTAGATTTTCACGTTTTTCTTATCTCTTCATTTCAATGAAGAGCCAAACTTTCTTTATTTCATTAGTATTCCTTGGTTTGACTTTCTCTCAGCTTAAGGACCTTCATTCTTAGTAAAAGGTTCAGATATATACCTGGGTTTACAATTCTTTACCCAGTTTTCGAGCGTAGCTCCGTTTCAGTTATGACCGTGGGCTCTAACCGTTATTTCATGCAGTATTTGGCAATACTTACAGTTTTCATGAACTCACAAACAAATTATCACATTCCACATTTCTAAGTTACACATTTGCATTGATTGTGCGAAGTCAATCTCCTCTATAGAATATCACTGAGCAAAGAGACTTACGTCTTGTCTCCACCGCTCTGAATTCATACTGACTAAAAAAAATGGCTTCATCTCTCCTGTTCATTCCGGGGTAAAAAGAACTCAGCTTAACCATTGGTGGAAAATCACGTGACCAATGCTTAGCTTAAGCGAAGCTACCCTCATTAATGCTTGGCGTAAGGAAGCGAAGCTTAGCCTAAAATAAATGCGTGGCGTTAGGAAGCTAACCTGGTTTAATTAAACATCTGCGCCAAGACTTTTTTAATCTTCTGTTTCTATAAAAATTTATTTTATGTTAATATAGCCTGTATCTAAAAACTTACGGTATACGCGGTTACAGAAGGACCGAGGACTAGAATGGAACCAGGCCAGGAAGAAGACAGATGATAGAATAGTCTGGCGCTCTCTCTTCCAAACCTCTACACCTCACGGTAGAAGGGGAACGACTAAGTAAGTAAGAAGAAATAGGCAACCATAACAATTATTTTTCACAACTATACAAATACTTAAGGGGAGGTTAAACCCCCAAAATGAAAAACACAGAATTATAAGTTAATATCTATATCTGGTCATTTATACTAGCAAAATGACTGAATAAAATACAAAACATTGAGGTATATACTAAAAACTTGCGGTCTATGGCGGAAAAACAGTGAAAAAAAAGCAAATTTTAGCTTTTTTGGGTATTTTGTTGCCCAAGATATCTCAAATGTGAGTACAACTTGAGTTATGAAATTTGGCTGTTTCATTTGTTAATATATGATAATGATTGTATACTAAAATAATTTTTATTGGTTTGATATCTGAGTTTTTTTGGATTTTAACATACCAATCGAAAAAAAGTTGAAATTTTTAAGGGGGGTATCTTAGCTATTTCTCAACAGTTTTGTATTTTGTTAACATATATCCTTTATTTTAGTTTATTTTAATGAGCACTATGTGTACAGCATGTGGCCCAAAATTAACTGCTGTATCACTAATAGTTTTTGAAACATCATGGGCAACGTGCCCACATTTGTGTGAAAAATGAGGTTTTGAGAAAATTAAGAAAAAAGGGAGGAATTACACTTTTACACAAAATTTACTCACCTCAGTATCCCCCTGCTATGTAGGAATCATCTCTGGTATTTTCCTTTATTGATTCCTATTCTGTGTCATACTTTGCAGCTTACTTTTCATTAAATTCTTCATTTCAGCAGACTGTATTCGCTTTTCGTCAGTTTCCGAAAAAATACATCCTTTCTCTGGTAGACATGTACTATGTGGGGGGAAGCGATTGCTGTACCCTCAGCAGACTCAGTACATGTAGGAGAGGCTTTGCTCTCAGTATTCACAAGATTAGGATACCCTTATCATATATTAACTGACAATGGTTCACAATTCAGAGGGAAACTGATGGAAGAAGTTTTTAGGATTTTTCAAAATATTCTCGTCTGCACATTTTATCATCCACAATCGATTGGACAAGTGGAAAGATATAACGGGACTCTACTTACAAATTTATGTAAGCTCGCACAGGAGAAACCAGAATCCTGTGATTCGTTCTTACCTGCAGCTTTATTTGCGTATAAGGAGGTACCCTACCACTCTACTGGAATACCTCCAGCCACGTTATTATTTCGATGACCCATCCAAAGGACCCCATGGTTAATAAAAATTAGCCAGTTAAAATTATTTTTACACATGAAACTATGTTTGAATTCTGTTTGTTTCAGGGAAATGAATATGGTACCGAAAATTAAAATCCATGCATTAGAAGCAATATAGCATCACAAATATACCAATTTGTATATTTTACATATATAATTAGATAAAAATACACTTACCTGACATACTTTAAAAATTTATATAAAATCATCCACAAAGGTTTTAGTGAAAATAAACATACAGAAATGTGGGTAAATGAATGTACTTTCCAGTGCAATAAGTATCTAAAATTTGATATTTTCAATGAAATTCTTCATTTTTGGGGGTTAAACCTCCCCTTAAAGTCACTTCATTCAGAATTTTTTTTTAAAATGAGTTCTTCTTCTTCTTCTTCGTTCGTCCTGAAAAGGACGGTGGTTGCGTTGTGTCTGTTTACGCCTAAGCTGTGATATCTGCACCTTTCGGTCGACACATCCGACTTCAGCACGGCATTTTTTAGGACCGGGTTTGCCTTCCCATTTCGATCCACACTCGCTCAGCCAGACTGCACAGCTGCAGACTGTTTCCAGGACCACCACGTGGAGGTGGAGTGTGGTCTTGACCAGCTCTGGTTCGCTGGTCCTGACGCAGGCAGTCAAGCTATGAGTCGCTGACTGCGGTCTCTATTGCTGCGTCTTAAGGTCCCAAATGAGTTCTAAGCAAGATCTGCAGTCTTCTAATTGTGCTGCAGATGCTGCAAGCTTAAGATGGTGTGCTTTAGTTCTTACCTAGTCATAGTTTTGACGAGTATAACTGGTCATTTACCAACAAACGTGCATTGCCCAATGGTGTTCAGACAGTAACGCAGTAGGTTACGTTCTTTCCTGGACACTCTAAACATTTCTAAGATCGCATAGATTGGCCAAACGTTTTTGGAGCAATTAAAAACAGTGAACTGTGCAAAATGAGCATACCGTTTCATCTTCTTCTTATTATTATTTTGGTTATAATCATTATTATTTTGCTTCTTCTTCTTCTTTCTTTCTTTTTATTTTTCTTCTTCTTCTCATTCTTTTACTTCTTCTTTTTCTTCTTCTTTTTCTTTTTCTTCTTCTCCTTCGTCTTCTTCCTCATTTTCTTCTTCTTCTTATTATTATTTTTCTTCTTCTTATTTTACTTCTTCTGCTTCTTCTGCTCCTACTTCTTCTTATTATTCTTCTCCTCCTCCTTCTTCTTTTGCCAATTTTCCTTTTTGCTTCTTCTTCTTCTTCATCTTTTCCACCTTGACCTTAGAGCCAACTGGAGAGCATAGGTTTTCAAACCAATACACTCTAATCTATGCTTCTTATTTAAGTGCTACGGCCGCTGGAGTAGGTGATCATATCTCGCCACAACTTCATATCGTCACAGTCATTTATCAGTTCTGTTGCTAACTTCTTTCCACGACAAGACGTTGAACTGTCCAGTAACTTCTGTATATGTTGTCTTGTATCTATGTTTTATTCAATCTTTCCTATTGGCATAAAATTTTCCAGCTTTCCTCTTCTCCTTACATGCCCAAGGAAATTGGAGTGATTCGTTCAAAAATGAGTAATAATCTTCCTTGACGTATTGGCTTATTTCTTGACATCCTCATTACATTTTTTTTTTTTTTTTTTTGTTAATTGTGTTCTTAAAATTCTTCTGTAAAAACACATCTTTTCTAATTGCACATGACTCACTTTGAGAATTCACCTTGTATTTCTATGTCTCATTTCGTATTTCTGTCTTCAGATTTATTCTCCAAGTGTTTCAGTGTCTTCAAGTTGTGCTTCTATCATTTGACTTTCATTTCTCAGTGTGAAGTGGACTACTTATTCTAACAAGCAGCAGTTGAAGGGATAATGAAGTACCTTTAATTTTAAAAGTTAAAGGCATATTTTCACAAAATTTATTTTATTTAACTCCTTCACAACTTCAGTACTTGGAAAATACTCGCTTTGTACAAATCTTTATTAAATGACGCTTTAAAATACTTCAGAAGATACTGATCTTGTAAGAGTGTCTGGTTTTTTATAGACTGTCTAGACCTGCGACAGAAAAATCAGGAGCTGTAAGGGTTTACTTTAGAAACGCTAAACTCTCAAAAGATCTACGTTCATAAAATAATGCCTCTTATAATGTTTCAGAGTATCTGGAATGTCTCTAATTCCAAGGACAGAGCGGTGAAAATGCAAACTTAATGATATGTTACCTAATGTTAACTTCGCTTAAAGAGAAAGATATGCATGGAGACATATCTAGAGTCATCATTATATGACCTCCAGCTAAGCACAATGCTATAGTGTACAGATGTGGAAATGAACCTGTGTCTGTGAGGCCAATTATACCTTCATTGACTCTTGAAATCATCCACACACTTCCAGGGATTCCCCCTGTGGTGAAACTTGTTAAGAACCCAACATTGCACACTATGCTCATGGGAGTCACTTCAGCCCCAGACGTAACTGGCTTTTACTTCCTTTGTTGCATGCAGGAGATCTCAGTGGGGACACATGATAGGCAGGGGCAGCTGAAAAGCGGCGTTGTGTAGGATTTGACAGTTCTTTAGGAGAGACCAGAACCAGAGCACAGTATTTTAGCTCTGCATATTTGGAGAGCTCCCTTGGATGATGAGGAAAGCGCAGCATGCCACGCGCTTCTTTCTTCTGGTTTGGGACCAGATGTGATGATCATTTAAATTAAATGCAAGACAAGCTGGAGAAACTAGAGCTCATGACTTCACGTGTCAAAACCGCAGAAAAGCCACAGGAAAAGCCTAGATCTACAGTGTAGAAAATACCAAGGAGTCTTGAACGTGGTATTGGCTGCAAAAGATCGAGAAGCTCAGTAACACTAGTTAAACAACAACAACAACAAAGGAAAGGATCGTGATCTTCACTGATGCAGTTTAGGAATAAAATGAATTTTAGTTATCTAGTTCGTAGGCCTTGAAATGGGACGCGAAAAAAGTGTTTTTAATTAGGGTTATATCGTGCCTTCATATGCCAGCGGCAGAGTCCGAATTTTCCTTAACTTAAGAATAATTTTTTTTTTTTTTTTTTTGCTTTTGTCACCAAAATATCTACCAAATCATTCCAAGTGATGTAACGATAGAACGCAAGCTATCGGTTGCTGACCCCTGCTTTAAACGTTCTACCACTCGTCAAGATAAAAAATTCAAATTCTCTTGATTAACACAATTAATGTTTACTATTATCTCTTGAAACAGCGCTTAAACTATGGCACGAAACAAATTTCGAAAGTTAAAGTTTGGGATACCTTCACTTGCCAGTTTGTCTTGTTAAATGGCACGTTTAATAATTATTTACCTTCCATTTCGGCCTCCATTTTCACATACCCCACTTACAAATCTCTCACACACTTACTTCAGCCTCCGTTTTTACGTCAGTTCTCACCACCTAATTAACCCGCGTTACGTTTTTAGCTCCCACGCACTTTTCAGTTTTTCTTTCTGTAATATTTTTATTCTTTCATTCTCCTTAATCTTAAACATCCTCCCTGATGTAAATCAACAGAAAAATCTATAGGCTTCAACATTTAATTCAACGTCAAAATAAAATTCAACCCTGTTTTAGTTATTATTGTTTTTCATTACCTTCATTTACACAGTCTTCCTATGGACCAACCGAGAAGGACTTGAACAATTAATTCTGTCAACCAAAAAACACAGCGAGGCCCAGAATCTATACCTAAACACTAAGAAGACCAAAGTATTGACAACAGACAAAGTAAAGATCAAACCAGAACTTGAAGTTGATAATGAAGAACTGAAAGATGTTAATAAATTCGAAAACTTAAGATCAATCATCAACAGCTCTCGTGAGTGTGCAGTAGAAATTAAAAGAAGACTTGCAATTGCCTCACATACCCTAGTACAGATGAAAAACCTATGGCAAGGCACAAGCAAAGAAACAAAGTTACAACTGATCGGAGCATGTATATTCCCAGAAGCAACATACGGCTGCGAGACTTGGACACTCAATAAAACAGTTGCAAAAAAGATTACATCATTCGAAATGAAATGCTACAGAAGGATGTTGAGAATACCCTGGACAGAAAGAAAGACCAACAGAGAAGTACTGCATTCACTAAACGTAGAGAAAAATTGGCTACTAAGTACCATCGTAATGTGGAAGCTGAAATTTTTCGGTCATATAAAAAGACATAATAGTCTGGAAAAATTAATGATGAAAGGCATGGTCCCTGGAAAAAGTGGAAGGGGACGACCTAGACGACGGGGGATCCAGGACATCACAGAGAGTCTGCACATGTCTTTGGATGATGCAGGTCGACTTGCCCAGAATCGTGATGCGTTCAGAGTAGTGCCTTAGATTTCTATAGAATTTCTATGAATCTAGGGCACTAGTTCAGAGCAGCTGTAATGGAAACAACGTTCTGGAGAGAATACGTCACATGATGATGATGATGATTACCTTCATTATCATATTTATCGTTAACTTTATCATTCATCTTTTTTTTAATGCTTCTTAAGGATCTTAGAGCCGCAACTGTATTTGCTCCCCTTGCGAGAAGCATGCACCAATCATTGACATGCTCTGGCAGCAATAGTTTGTGTAGCATGTTGTTTTATATCTTAAGGTTCCCTACCCCAGGCACAACCTAATATTAGTCGTCTACATGCCTGTGGGAGCGGTTGTCTTATTTTGTCTTCGTATCATAAAAAACCCTATATCTATTAAAAGAATTTTGTTTAAGATTAAAAAATAATAATAATAAAGCGGGCCTATGTTGTGTAACTGTCTTTATTTATGTATGATAGGACACATGTCTCCATTCTACTGTCGTCAAAGGCATCAGCTAATGTTCATTTATCTTCTCTGACATTTGACATTAGGCTCATGTCAAAGGTCGAAGTCAGCACAGTTCTAAAGTCTAAACATTATATATAGTATTCTTTTATTAACCACTACCCTTCAGCTTTCCCAGAAGTATAGAACTTCAACTAATTCATGCCAAGTCCATCTATTCTGTGCCTTTCGCTCAAAGTCTTTTACATCCCTTTCATTTCAGTCTCCACTTCTCGTTTCCACGTGTTTTACGATCTTCCTCGTTATGTATATTACCCTGGGTATTCCAGAACAACGAACTCTTGGGACTCATGTTAAGGACTGCCTTGTAATATTGTCACCACGTTTCATCAAAGTGTGTCCTATCCATCACCAGCGTCTTCTTCTCATCTCCTATTCTACTGGCACCATACTATAATATAAATAACATAAAAACACCTCGTGGGGATCGTTTTTCTCACAGTCGTGTAAAGTCTTGTGACTTGAACCATCATTACCATCAGGTGCCATCTTTACATCGAAGGTCGGCTAAAATCGATTTCCAACGTCTTCCGTATCTTTTCTTGATGGTGCACTCTGATAGACTCTTTCCTGACCATCTCTTGATGTTATCTTCCCACTTATAGCGCTGTTTTCCTCTTGCACGTTTGCATTCAAATTCTTCCTTCTGTTATGGTCTTCGATAAGGTGTTATGCCGAGTATACCAAGATTGAGACGGAGAGTTAGAGTACATGATAAGTTTGTCAAAGATAGAATCTTCGCTAAAGAAATTACGCTTGGCAGTGTGATAACTAGGAGGATGGGACTCTTATTTTAGGGAGTCTCACAGGTTTTTTTTCAGGAAGGCACCTAAAAATAAAACTAAATCTTCTCGATTCTTGTAAAGTTTGTATCCCTGCCGCTTCTCTGTGAGATACTTATTTATCCCTAATTGACATTAGATTCATGTTTAAATTCGCACATTCCCGGCCAGTTTTGCAATCCGACCCTGACTTAATTTCACCATATTTGTCCGTCTTATCTTTCCTGCTGGACGGAAAACAAATTAGGTAATTGTAGGATCTGGTCAGACTAACTAACCCATTATCTTACAATACACAGCCGTCAACGCTACTGCTTAAAATAAGAGACCAGGTGATAGAGGTGTTTTAATCTCCTATTGTCGCTGCCTCGCTGAGGGCTGACATTTCTCACTTAGTAGATAAAGCTACGGGAAGTGCCTGCACCCTAAAATCTTGTTATATATGGGGAGACAACACCCAACGAAAAACTACCTCCCGGTAAATGAGGGCAAAAATAAAGATTGTAAAAGGATGAGCAGAAAAAAATGGATGAGTTATGCGACGTTTCGTCACAGGCTGGCGACTTTATCGTGTAAAACAAATAGTCAAAGTAACCAGAACCATTTGAATGATTGATGCAGGCTTCTTGCAAGGGGACTAGCTGCAGTGGTGATCGCATTCTCAAAAAAAAAAATGTCAGCGTTTAACAAAATTTTGAGAACTGATCGTGTTTTTATTCGAACTAAACCCTTGAATTTCGCTTCTTGATTCGTACCCTTCTATCTCTTTTACTCATATTCTTAAATTTATTCTTCTAAAGACCTCTTCACTGTTATACTTGAAAGCAGGCTGTATTGTCGTATAGAGCTTTAAAAGCTTGGAAGGGTGAATAAGAAAAAAGAAATGAAATAATAAATTACAAGAGGTTGAAATCAAAGAAACAGAGTTATGTGAACATTTAATAACCTTTACAACTTCTCCGAAAAATAACAGTTATATGAAAGTTTAGCAAACAGCAAAGATGACAAGAAACGCTGTGAGAGAAAACAAAACATCAACAGATAGACTAAAAATAACTTCTCAAAGTAAGGATTGAAATGGTACAACAAGATCACAGTTACGGGTTCTTCTTAAATCTGTCACGTGGACTTGACCAAGTGTCGTATACGTTCAACGCAATAACATCGAAATAAGAGGTCGTAACAACCAAACAATAAATATTACACACACACATAAAGGTATGTTTTTAGGCACTCGTGAATAATAAAGAAGTAGAAAACTAGACACAAGTGCCTGAAAACAGACCTTTATGTGTGTATAATATTTATTCACTGTTTACAGGCCTTGGGTTTTCCTTCTTTATGTGTTTAAAACGTTCGTAACAACCACCAATGTGGTATTGACGCCAAGATCCAGACAAGTACCCTTAGAACAAGAGATGAGAAGAATACGCTGGCGAAGGATATGACATTCGTTGTGGAAACCTGCTGATAACACTCCAAGGTAGTTCTTGTTATAGAATTCACAGGGTAAACGAGTACAGAGATACAGGAAAAATACATATATAGAACTGGAGACGTAAATGAAAGGGGTAAAGACTTAGAAAGACCTTGAGCAGACGGCACCAAACCTGAAGACCTGGCATTAATTTGTTGAAGGCCTGTTATCTATATGGAACTGAAAAATAATAAATGAATTAATGAAGATGACAACCACGATAGGGAATGGTGGGTTAGGTTCCAAGCTCGGATAGGTAGTAATTTATGCACGTTTTTATGGAATAATATAATGTAAAAATGCAAGGTGATGCAAAAATACTTTAAAAAAAAAATTTTGATATATATATATTGCACGGCAATGCAGTGGAATGAATGCGCTGATTTTTTAAAATGTATTTTTGCATTACCATGCATTTTTACATTAATATTATTCCATAAAAACATGCATAAATTACTACCTATCCGAGCTTGAAACCTAACGACCATTCCCTATCGCTTCTTAACCTCCCTTCACGCGGATTTTATGTACGTGAGGTTTCAGAACAACCGAATCATCGTGCACAACGGGGGTTGAGTGTACTTCTAGTTTCTGACGTTGAGAAATGTCAGATTCTATTTCTACGTTCATTTGCTGTTAAGGCAGAGAATACGTCACTGGACGAATGTAAGAATTGACAGATAGGGAGAGATAAAACATTAAAAAAAATAAAAACGCTCGCGCAAAAAAAAGGAAGTGATGAAAAAACCATGAAATGTAAACTGCAGCTAGAAATGTTGCAGGTGAAAGGAGATGGGAACGAAAGAAGGAATGAAAATATTTATTTGCTCTAGAAAAAGTAGAGACACCTGTAACATTTCATACAAACAAGCTGGATAAATTTGGCAAGAAAGTCAAACAGACAGAGAGTGTGCGTGGGTAAGTGAGAGAGTTGAACGTAACAGACCAAACAAAATCTCGTTTTCTGAAAAGAGTGGAAGCTCTAAACGTAACGCCACAAGAGGAAGCAATCTGATCACCAGAAGTTGTTCTTCCCCCACCACCACCCCACCCATCCGACAAGTGTTTCAGTCCTTTTATACTTCCTTTAAACTCTAAGAGCGGTGGGCCCACATGGGTCATGACTTCCACGTGCCACCCTCCTGTTAATTCTTCAGCCTGCGTTAGAAATTGAACACATTCCACCTCAGCTGCAACTTCCTAATTCACTCCTGGTATATCTATTCTGCCAACTTAAGGTAGTTGTGAAAAGAACAATTTTGTTGCATGTAAATACCTGGGTTGTGGAGTCGGCCGACAAAATTTTCGATTCCTGAAAGTTTATAATATCGACTCTGACTACATTTATTTACTAGTCTTCTGCTTCTTCTTTGATCCATAACCGCCGACCGTCAAAGCAGTCAGCGGCCATCACGCCTGGTGGCGTCCTGTAGGGCAGCAACAAATTGATTCCACTTTGCTCGGTCGGCGGCCATCCTTCGTACAGTGCCCCAACTCTGGTTCATTCTTTGCATCTCGGCTTCCACAGTTCTCCGCCAAGTTGTTTTTGGTCGGCCTCTCTTTCGCTTTCCCTCGGGGGTCCATAGCATAAATTGATGGAAAAAAACTTTGATGCGGGACGGACATCCGGAGTCTCAGGCTCGTATGACTGACAGTGGTAAAAGCCGAAAGGAAGTCATTGGCATGAATACGGATGCCCTGACCGCAAAACACGAAACCAGAATTGGTTTTTGGCACGTCAGGACTATGAATGAGGCAGGAAAGCTGAGACAAATCACAGGAGAGATGAGGAACTACAAAATTTACTAATCGTATGGCATAAAATTCGGAGTCCGTACATTTTTTACCGACCAACTCTACTAAAAAACGACCGACTCCACGACTCTATCTCCATAATCTACAGCCATGGTAAATACTGTTATGAAATGAGATTGTTTCTCTTGTACTGCTGAGGGGTTTGATGTTAAATTCATTTCTGTATTGCCAGTATATTACCAGAGGCGTAGACTATTTTTAACGTTAGAAATAGTCTCTGCCCTATTTAATGTGCCCCTGCTCCCAGTACAGGGGATATAACTGATGAAAATGTTTTTAGAGCCAGTGGTTCCTAATGATGTCGTACTCCCCCTTGATCTCCTGGTTAGTCAGATCGGATGCCTAGCCTTCTGGGATAAGGGTGAAAAAGTAGGAGGTCCCGTGTACAAGTTGCGCACTTTAAAAATATCTCGGCAGTTGGAAATCGTAAAGAGTAGGCTATTCGGCCGCCACCCTGGCAAATTTAAAAATAAGGAAAACCTACCCACCACAAAAATATTTATAAAATGTGGGATTCCTGAATACACACATTGGGATCCTAGCCGGTGCTACTGAGTACGTGCACTGAGCTGAGATCCTCCTTGTGTGATTTAAGGGAAGAAATCGGGGCACTGATGAAGTTGTCCGTGTGTATTGAAGATGGTTCTTAAAACCAAAGCCAAGCCAAACCAGCCACCGCTGAATTTCTCATTGGATTTGACCAGAGTGACAACAGCACACTTCATTTAAGGGTTGCTGTTCCCTCCTTCTGGAGCATGGATCAACCACTGCAGCTGGTCCCATTATAGGAAGCTTGCACCAATCATTCACATGTTCCTGCAGCAGCGGTTTCTTAAGTATTTGTTTTAAATGATGAGGTAGCCATCCACATGCACAACCTCATAGTAGTCGCCTTGTACGACATGCTTGAAATAACAGTAGTCCCATTCTTTATTTGTCTAATCACAAGCCCCACACAACTGCATGGGGTATATATGTATATTTATGTACGGGGCTGTTGCGTAGCATTATATGATGTGTGTATAAAAATGTTCTGTGGATGAAGTCACATTTGCCACACAACGTTGAGGGTGTTGTATTTCATCTGCTTCTCTCAAGGTATGATAATCCTGGCCTTTGCAGAGTAGTGTGCCACCCTCAGACACCAGGGATGATGAGGCGTAGTAACATGGTGTCTTTAGTCTGGTTTAAGTGTGTAGGATGTAGATGTGTATTCAGACAGTGAGCATTACAAACAAGGCAATCCACACAATGACGTCACGTTAACTCACGATGTGAAAAGTCAATAAAGCTTTAAACAGCAAGGATGGGTTTTTGGCAATATATATTGTACGCCACAATGACAAAATGCATGGACATCGTTATGCAGAAAACATCACAGGTATTTTCACAACAGTCATTGTATCATCGAAGTAGTCGACTCAACAGGCACAGCAAACAGCATAATATTAATGTACATGATATGCCTTTTAGGATATCGTAGACCGCTGTACATGTAGTCAGCTAGTAAACTTCCCCTTTCCATAAGAGCTAGTAGATATCAACTAGGAGATTAAATATGGTCTCCTCGATTTGACCTCAACAAGACAGGCATGTCTTTTGAGCGCCACATTATCGTTCTCTATGTTCCTTATACGGCAAAGGTATCAAACCTAGATCCATCAACAAAGTTCAGGAAGCAAATAGTCCGTAGGACAGGCATCAATCGATGCGTGACAATATAAGTGGATCATGAGCTGAGCAAACTTGTCATAATATATAGACTTTATAATAAGGCAGGCTAAGCTAAAGTCAACATCACAAGATGGCGATAAAGTCACTTAGCAAAAAAGGATTCATTTACCTGTTCATCAGGAATTAAATCACATAATCACATATGCCTCCAGGCATTAGGAATAACATGGAGATATATCATCTCAAAAAAGGAACTACAATCATGAGGACTCCTTCCTGAATAATCTAAGCGAAGACTAGCACATAGCTACGTCTCGCCTTACAAGCTTCTCTGCTCAGACTGACCTGGGCGGAAATCGTTTTAACGACGCCACAAAAAGAGACATGCGCAGAACACGTGAATCGAATACAACTCAGCCAACTTTACGAAACGAAGAATGTTCTACGATGTTCGACTAAAGACCTTTTACCTTAAAAGGAAATGAATCTTGAAACATTGCGATTGCCAACTGTTTTCAAAGAACTGGCGATCTGAGCGCTCCATAAATGGACATGACTCAAAAATCGTTCACACAACTATCGGCAACCCTAGCTATCAAGATAAGACAACTTCTTGACGATAGCTATCAAGATTAGACGACTGTAGAAATAAAAGTGACTACAATTCCATGAGTTCCTTCCCATGCATTAAAAATTAACTATAGTCAGAATGCATGGTCAGAATAAGTTGCGACAAGTTTTTAGCAGCAACAGGGGCATATATGTGTAATATATTATATATATATATATATCAATACTTATAATATCCCAGGTTTTTCTGACAGTAACGCTAAGGGATGCAACTTTGGTTGGAAGTTAGACATTAATTGTATTGTTTCCCTTATATGTACTCTCCCGAAAATAGTATTACTTACCAAAGAACAATGCGCAAATGACGGTGTGCACACAAAAATATTTATAAATGTGTGATTTTGTCAATTTGATGTTACATTTTTTGACTGCAAGCTATAAACTCCTTGAAAAATTATTTGTGACTTTTTAGTGCATTAAAAGCCTGTGTTTAAAATACTCGTATTTTTATTTTTATTTTTTAATGCCTGTTCATTTGTCCGTGGTCGTAACGTTAACCATTCAGTTCTTCATTATTTCACGGCATGTTTTACGACTTTTGAGTACTTGAGCTCCGAATGGAGCGTCCACCGGGTGACAGTCAATGTTGATATGTTGTGAGCGAAAAGTCAATGAACTGTTTCTGGTTTGTTTAAGACGTGAGCAAAGGGTGAACTAAGTTGTGTGTCCGTGAATGGTACTGTGTCATGCGACAAATAGCAGCTTTGTGATTGGTTGAGAGAATAATAGGTGCAAGAGGTTGTGAGTTAATTCACTGAAAACTCCTTGTCCTTTCTGGCAGTTTGTGTTAATTTTTACGGCTAGTAGATGTCTCAGTTATCTAGCATATTTTTGGCCAGGGCTTGTAAGTAGGAATGTTACTTTTCTTGGTTAATTTGACAAGTGTTTCATATTATTTTATTAAGTTAAAGTAATCAAGAAAGGCCTGCCTAACTTGTACTTTCGCTGCTTTTGTAAGCTGGTTGTCAGAATATATCCCAACCTTTGAAGTTGTATTTAAAAAAGTATAGTACCTTATTCAGCAACCTGGGAGGATGAAGCTGCCGATCGCACCAAGTGGCAATGCTATATACGGCACCACCTCAGATTGGGCGAAGAAAAGCTCTCACAGCAAGCAGGAGAAAACGTCGAAAGGAGCACCAGGAAAATAAGCAGCTGGGGGCTGTCACCTCAGGGGCGCATTCCCATAGTCAGTTATGACCAAAAGGGCAATTACAGTAGAACTCCATTTATCCGAACCCCAATTATCCGAACATCCAATTATCCGAACACTTTTTCCAGAAAAAAAAAAAATCAGGCGCCACCAGTCACGTTAAACTACATTTCTGAATCTTTTGATGCGACAAGCTTCAAATGTGTGCGAACAATTTGTGGAGGATGGAATGGGCTAATGGTCAGTCGCTTACGTACAGGAAGTCAGTTAGATCATAAAGTCAGTTAATATCTGGTTTACCAATCCAGTGTATGTGTGCGTTCTAGGCAGAACACTGGCTAAACAGACAGTTCAACTTAAAATAATTGTGTCTGCTACTACAGCAGAATAATTTTGGTGTACAAATATTTCTCTGTGCGATATGGCATCTTCCAGTAGGCCTAAAGCATATAAAAGGAACCGCAATGTTTTGTCAATTGAAACGAAAACAGAAATTGTCAAGAGACTAGGAAAAGGTGAAACTGTGTCTTCACTTGCGAGGATTTTCAATGTTGGGAAAGCTACCGTCTCTGACATCAAAAGTAACAAGGATAAAATTATGAGTTTTGCATCGAAATTGGATAGTTAAAATGGGTCGAAGAAACGTAAAACCATGAGGAATGCGAAAGATTTGAAATTGGAAGAGGCTTTGTATATATGGTTTGTGCAAAGAAGAAGCAAAGGGTAACCTATCTCTGGCTCTCTATTGTGTGAAAAGGCACTTCAGTTCAACAATCAACTTGACGGTCCTCCTGACTTTAAGGCTAGCCAGGGATGGTTAAGAAACTTTAAATCTCGTCATGGCATACGAGAATTGGAGATTCAAGGGAAATTTTTACCTAGCGATGCAACTGCCGCTGAAAATTTTAAAGAAACATTCTTGGCTTTTTTGGAAGAAGAAGGTTATTCACTCGATGATGTGTATAATGCCGATGAGACTGGCTTATACTGGAAATCATTGCCTCAAAAATCACTTGCATCTCAGCGCGAAGCAGCTGCCCCTGGGTTTAAAAAGTGCAAAGAGAGAGTAACAATTTTGGTAGCCGCGAATGCCAGTGGAAGTCATCGTTTACCGGTGCTAATGATCGGCAAAGCCAAAAAACCACGTTGTTTAAAGAATGTGACATGTCTCCCATTGTGCTACAAAGCACAGAAGAGTGCTTGGATAAATAGTGAAATATTTCTTGATTGGTATACAAATCAGTTCATCCCAAATGTGAAGAGGTTGAGAGAACAAGAAAAGAAAACTGGAAAAGTAATTCTTCTACTGGACAATGCACCATCTCATCCAGAGACGGATACATTGAATGCAGTTGATGCAAATTTTAAAGTAATTTTTCTGCCTCCCAATGTAACAGCACTGATTCAACCAATGGATCAGGGTGTTATAGCAAAGCTTAAAAAGATGTACAAGAAGGAAGTCCTGCGTCGTTTATTGTTGGCTGAAGATGAAGAAAGTGTGGTGGCGTTTTCCAAAAAGCTAAATCTCAAAGACTGCTGCTATATGTAAGCTGATGCTTGGACCACCCTGTCACAAGATAATCTCAACAAGGCTGGGAATAGATTCATAACCCTCCACTCCCAAAGGAGCACAGGCCCTCAACAAACACATGCCAAGTCCTCCTGTCACGTGCCATCATCTCAAGTTCTTTCCATGCTCTCCTCACCACTTTCACCTCTGTTTCCAACTCTCCTCTCCACGCACCTCTTGGTCCCCCTCTGCCTCTCTTGCCCTGGGGGCTCCAGAACAAGGACTGCCCTGCAATGCCATCAACAGGTTTCCCCAGCGTGTGTCCTATCCATCGCCATCGTCTTCTTCTCATCTCTTGTTCCACTGGCACTTGTCCAGCTCTTGTCACCAGCTCCACGTTGGCAACCCCGCCATACCATTTCAACCCCTCCACTCCACGCAAGCACCCACCCATGAAAGTCTGTAGCTCCTTGGTTGTTGTCTTTGTTGTTCTCCATGTCTCCGAGCCATACAACAGGACTGACCTCACACCTGAGCCGAAGATTCCCATTTTCGCGTTGGATCCGACCTCTCCCGATCTCCATATATCTCCCAATGCAATGAAAGCTCCTCTTGCCCTTTGTATTCCCACCTTGACATCGCCGTCTGTCCCCCCAACCCTGTCCACATTGCTGCCAAGATATGCGCACGACCCCACATCCTGAATTGGCGTTTCCCCAAGTTCAACCCTGCACTACCTGCATCTATTCTCACCATTTTTGTCCCCTCCCTGTGTACCTTCAGACCCAACTGCCGTGACCTCTCCTCGAGTGCCTTCAACCTGTCCTGCATCCGACTACGGCCACGGGACAGAAGAGCCAAGCCACCAGCAAAACCCAGATCATCCAACTGCTTAGTCAGAGTCCACTGGATTCCACCCCTGTTGTGTGCCGTCGATGATCCCATAACCCAATCCATTGCCAGCAAGAAAAGAAACGGAGACAAGAGGCATCCCCGCCGCACTCCCGCCCCCATCCCAAACGGTTCCGCCAGCTGTCCCTCGCGAAGAACTCCGCATGCCATGTCTCCACATGCCCTCTCCATTAAATCAATGATCCCCAGGGGAACTCCACAATGCCTCACCAATCTCCAAAGTGACTCTCTGTCCACACTGTCAAATGCCCCTTCGCAGTCCACAAATCCGATGTACAGCGGTGAATTCCACTCCAGACCCTGTTCAACCACCATTCTCAAAGTGGCTATCTGGTCTGCACATGATCTGTTCCGTCGAAAACCTGCCCGCCCATCTCTCAGCCTCCCGTCTATGGACTCTTTTAATCTCTCAAGGATAATCCTGTTTAATACTTTTCCTGGCACTGATAGTAACATTATTCCTCTATAATTTGTGCACTCTTGTAAATTTCCCTTCTTAGGCAACTTAACCAGATATCCTTCCTTCCATTCTGCTGGTATCTCTTCCTTTTCCCAGACTTTACCAAGTAATTTATATAACATCTCTGTAGCCGTGTCGATATCTGCTTTGATGGCCTCTGCTGGAATGCCATCAGGTCCAGACGCTTTTCCCTCTCTTAGAAGCTTTATGGCTTTCTTTATTTCTTCCTTCGTTGGTCTTTCACCGTTAATTTGTAGCTCTTCTTCTGCTGGCTGGATGTCCGGCGGGTTTTGTGGAGCTGGTCTATTGAGAAGGTCCCCAAAATATTCTGTCCACCTCTTCATTTGCTCTTGTATATTGCTGAGCAGTTTCCCATTCTTGTCTTTTATGAGGCAACTTGTTTGCTTGTATTTCCCTGTTAGCTTCTTTGTACTGCTATACAGTTCTCTCATATTTCCTTTGGCTGCAGCATCTTCTGCCTCTCTTGCCAACTCCTCAATATACTTCCTCTTGTCTCTTTTGATACTTCTTTTTACTTCTTTGTTTGCTTCTGTGTACACTTCTTGAGCCTTGGCTTTGGAGCTTCTAGTTTTGCTTGTGTTTAACTCTGCTTTCTTGTTTTTTCTGTCTTTTATCTTATTGATGGTTTCTGTTGTTATCCATGCTTTTTGTTGTCTTTCCCTTTTCCCCAGTATTTCTTCACATGTCTCCTTCCATACTGTTTTGACCTGCTGCCAATAGTCTTCTGTATTCTCTACATCTTCCAGCTGTTGGAGCACTTGGAATTTGTTGGATACTGTGACCGCAAATTTGTCTCTTGTTTCTTGATTTCTTAGCTGTCCTACATTAAACTGTTGTCTATAATTTTGCATAGTTGCATATCTCTTGAGTTTCATTTTTACTTTGGCTATCAGAAGATGGTGATCTGATGCCACATCTGCTCCTCTATATACCTTTACATCCTGCAATGATGATCTAAACTTCTTGTTTATGCATATATGATCAATCTGATTTTCTGTTCTATGGTCTGGTGATATCCATGTTGCCTTGTGTATTCTCTTATGTGGAAACATGCTTCCTCCTATAGCCAGTTGATATGAAGCACAGAAGTTTGCGAATAGCTATCCATTTTCATTCATTACTCCTAGCCCATGGTTTCCCATGACTTCTTCAAATCCAGTGTTGACTGTACTTATCTTTGCATTCATGTCACCCATCAAAATTGTGATGTCTCTTCTTTTTACTTTATCCATAATTTCTTGTAGTTTAGTATAAAATGCTTCTTTCACAGACTCTTCTTTGTCATTAGTTGGTGCATAACATTGGATGACATTTACATGAATTTTCTTTTTAGCTGTTTTGAAAGAAGCTGTTATTATTCTGGGTCCAACAGCTTGGGAATAGATTGCTTGGGAAAAAATGAGGAAATGAAACTACTGCAGTGGACACAAGTGATGATGGAATAAATGAAGTTGTGGAACTGTTTCAAGCAATGCCCGGATTTTCGGACTGTGACAAAGATGATGCACACATGTGGCTAGAAGTTGATAATGATTCTGGTTTTCAGTTTTTGAATGACGAAGAAATTTTGTCTTTTGTGCAAGAAGAAAACCAAATACATGTAGTGACCGATGATGAAGACTCATCAGATGTACATGATGTACTTGTAGATTATGAAGAAAACCCAAAACGTCGACCAAATTCTGAAGAGGCCTTTATAGCACTAGAAACAGCGATGGCTTGGTACGAGCAAGAAGATGACAGCTGTCCTACACAGCTTCTGCTGTTGAAGACAATGCGGGACTTAGCAGCCAAAAGGAGACTATCCAGTTTGGTGCAAAAGAGGATTCCTCATTATTTTAACTAGTGGGCTACATCTGTGCAAGTACATGTATACGTTAGTTGCGCCTGGTTTTGAATCGTTTGTAATGTTATTTTGATAACATTTCTCTTTCTTAAAAAAAAAAATTAATACAAGTAGTACATGCACTGCAGTGTAATGAAAGATTTTGGTGATACAGTGATCTAATACAGTGTGGGTATTATTATTACAGTACAAGTAAATATGTTTTATAGAGTATTTTCCTTGTGATGGTTAATTATTTTTAGAAATATGTGTACATGTACTCGATACATTATGTAATCCAATTATCCGAACATTTGATTATCTGAACGATGCTCGGTCCCATGGGGTTCGGATAAATGGAGTTCTACTGTATTATGATTATTACATTACCTTATACGTTGCTATTGTGGTTTGATTTTACTGCAACCACGTTTGCTCATAAGTCAGAGTTTATTGTATGTTCTTGCACAAATAGAATTGAGACTCCGATTGGCAGAGGGGTTAGAGCTCTGGCCTCTCGCAACAAAGGTTCTGGTGTCGAAACACGGTGAAAACACACTCCAGTCTATCCAACTATTTATGAGTACTTGACGACTCTGCACTTGTGTGAAGGTAGGCAAAGGCAGCGACGAAGGGAAATAGTCCCCCACCTCTGAAAGTTGGATGTAGTATAGTAAAGTCTCTAACACTTTAATCCCCTACGGCATTATCTACTATGGGACTACCTTGACCTTTAATAACAGATTTGTAAACAGAAATGTGAGACTTTGTATTTAGTGTCATTTATTACGTTTGATGCCTCAGTATGGTAAAAAGTTACAAATGCTCTAGACAAGATATTTTAAGCCAAGATCTAGTTATCTTGGTCTTCCCTCCACCCACAAACTCGTAGATCAAGTCACATGATAGTGTTCTCATAGATCAAGTCGCATGATAGTGTTCTCATAGATCAAGTCGCAGGATAGTGTTCTCATAGTCAAGATGGAACTATTCCTGTGACAATCCTTGTACCTGGTAAGACGAAAACCTAACTATTTTACCCCACCTTCTGCAATGTGTTATTTTTAACTTTAAAATAAATCTTTTTTCAACTCTGCTTACAGGAAAAGGACAGACATTCTAACACACATAGTCCGGCTAGCCACGGACACATATGATGACCTGAAGACCTCACCTCCACTTTACAACAAACGTGAGTAGATTTCACGCATTCGTGCATACTAATAGATAACCAGATCAGAAGGGCTGACACCTTCGCATAGAAGGTCAGCTGCAATAGAATCTCAACATTTTCCTGCCGTCATATCGATGGTACACCCTGATAGGCTCTGTCCTGTCCATCTCATCATGTTATCTTCTCATATAACTCTGTCTTCCACTTATACGTAAAGAGCTTGGTCCTGATTACACTAGTCAACAACCAAAATGTACCAGAAATGAAAATAGCTGATCTTAACTAATTTTGGTGTGCTGAAAACTAAAATGATATTAAAAGATGTTGATTGGCTCTAGTTTTCAAGATATATGATACTAGTTTATTTAATTACGGTCAATTTATATATATGACGCAACTGTTGTGGGCGATTGCATAATTTTTTTCTAATGACCAATAAAAATGTAACTAGAAGTTGATGATGCAATCCTACCTATGATTACATCACCTTTGTGTATAAATATCTTATCTCTGATAAAATTTTGCCATTAGTTAGTGCATTTGTCCTTATCAAAAGTATCGTAGTTAGAAATGCCTAGGACATGTGCTAATAATTTTTGTTATATATGTGGTGAGGTGACATTTCTATCACAAAAACGAAATATAACTAAAGTGATTAAGAAGGCGTACAGTTTGTATTTTGGCTGCAGAATAGGAGATCAAGATAAGAGCTGGGCGCTACACATATGCTGCAATACAAGCTATGCCTTTTGCAGTCCCAATGATTTGGAGAGAGCCCACTGATCATCTCAACAACTGTTACTTTTGCATGGTCCCTCCAATTGGGAAAGGCATATCAAAGAAGAAAAAATGGACTCTGGAATATCCAAACATCCACTCTGCAATACGTCCTGTACCACATGGCGATGATCTACCAGTTCCCAAAGTGCCAGAATCATTTTCAGCTGCTTCCACTGATGATTTGTGGTCCTGAACCATCAACCTCAAGCGACCCAGATTTTGAGCAAACTACATCCACTAAACCACACTTAATAACCCAAGGTGAACTGAATGATCTTGTAAGAGATCTGAATTTACCGAAGAACAATGCGGAGCTTTTGGGTTCCAGATTGCAACAGTGGAATCTCCTGGCAGAAGATGTTACAATTTCTGTGTATAGGAACCGCCAGAAGCCGCTTATTACATTCTTTTTCAAAGAGGGTGACCTTTCTGCGTGCCACAACATTTCTGGTTTAATGGCAGCCCTCAAAATCAATTACATACCGGAAGAGTGGAGGCTTTTCATTGATTCATCCAAGACGAGTCTTAAAGCTGTTTTGTTGAATAATGGTAATGTGTTACCGTCAATTCCAGTTGGTCACGCAGTTCATATGAAAGAAACTTATGAAAACATTAAGCAGCTTTTGAAGTGTATAAGCTACGATCATCATCATTGGTCACTTTGCGGTGACTTAAAAGTGGTCGCTCTTTTGCTTGGACAACAGGGTGGATACACCAAGTACTGTTGCTTTCTCTGTGAGTGGGATAGCCGTGCACGAAGTGACCATTACATCAGAATAAATTGGCCAATCAGGCAGTCATTGCAGCCTGACAGTAAGAACGTTGAGAACCCAGCACTTGTCGACACCAGCAAGATTTTGTTGCCACACTTGCACATTAAGCTGGGTCTCGTGAAAAACTTTGTCAAGGCAATGGAGAAAACAGATGTGGCTTTCAAATACCTCATCAGAAAATTTCCAAAACTGAGTGAAGCTAAAATAAGAGAGGGAGTATTTGTTAGTCCGCAAATTCAAAAACTTCTTCACGATGACGAGTTTCTTTGCGTGTTGCATGGCAAGGAAAAAGCAGCATGGCTAGCATTTAAGTCAGTGGTGGACAATTTTCTTGGAAACAACAGATCTGATAATTACAATGAAATTGTAGTAAATCTCCTTCTGAAGTATAAGAGTCTTGGCTGCAACATGTCTTTGAAAATTCATTTTCTGGATTCTCATCTGGATTTCTTTACGTCAAACTGTGGAGCGGTCAGTTATGAGCATGGTGAACGATTTCACCAGGACATTGCTGCTATGGAGACAAGGTATCAAGGCAATTGTAGCCCTTCAATGCGTGCCGATTACTGTTGGACTGTGACAAGAGACACCTCATCGATTGACTACAAGAAGCAAGCAAAGAGAGCTCGAACAGCGACTGAATAATTACGGAATGGGTTCAAATGTACCTTTTTAAAACATGATATGTGAACTTTAAATAATGTTTTCATTTTTTCTATCATTTCATGATGAAATATGAATTAATTGAGTATGTAACCACAATTTTTATATTGCTAAAGTAGAAATCAATGGTACCTATACCTTGTAGCGGTATGGCAGCTTGCGCACCCTGACAATCCCCAGAGCTATGCCAGTTTGAGTTTTACTCCTGGTAGGTTCAACCAAGCTGGACTGGTCTGTGTGGGTAGGGGTCAGACAAAAGCTGGTACCCTGGTCCTCCAGGTTGGGGGTTTTAGCATAGGGCTGACACCCCTGTCTGTGTAAAAAAAACAATGAAGTTACGGAAACAACAATAAATGAACAAACTTTGCTGCGGGATGGACATTCGGAGTCTGTGGCTCGTATGACTGTCAGTGGTGAAAGCTTTTAGCAAACAAGAGGACATGCACACCATCATAGCTGGCAGACACTGGAGCTGGGTTGGTCATGTCCTCAGAAGAGACCCCGATGCCATCACAAGAACAGCTATGCTTTGGACCCCTGAAGGAAAACGAAAGAGAGGCCGACCAAAAACAACCTGGCGGAGGACTGTGGAGGCTGAGATGCAAAGAATGAACCAGAGTTGGGGCACTGTACGAAGGATGGCCGCCGACCGAGCAAAGTGGAATCAATTTGTTGTTGCCCTACAAGACGCCACTAGGCGTGATGGCTACTGACTGCTTTGACGGTTGGCGGCTAAGGATCAAAGAAGAAGAAGAAGAAAGTAGAAAGACTAGCTGTTTACCCCAGAGAATTAAACAAGCATACATTATTTGTATTACTGTAATGTAAATTCATCATTTTTTTTTAAAAACCAGACCCAATTGGTGAATTTCATTATGATATTTGAAATTAGCATGTCAAAATCAATTAAATAATGGTATATTTAATTTCTGGTACAAATAACTTTTGAAAATTTGTTGACTAGCGTTATTGGACGTCACTTATCAAGAACAAAAAATAGGACAAAAGTAGTGTAGTGTTTGTCGACGATGAAAAGACGAGGGCGTAAAAAGCGCTGACGATAAAGGATGTGATATTCAGAGACGGAACTAAGGATTTTTCAGGGTGGTGTGAGGTTTCGTGATCGTGTCAACCCAGGCCTGCCTCCCCGTGCAGTACTGTATGCACTCTAACGAGAGTCAATTTTATTCTATTGGATTGGATCACACATGATTTCTGCAAGGTTTTTTCACTCCATCTCCAACCAGGAGCTGCTTACATGGTGCAGTCAAAAAGACATGCACACCATAATTGCAGGCAGACGCTGGAACTGGGTTGGCCATGTCCTCAGAAGAGACCCTGACACCATCACCAGAACTGCTAGGCTATGCACCCCAGGCAGACGGCGAAAGAGAGGCAGACCAAAGACAACCTGGCGGAGAAGTAGAGGCTGAAATGCAAAGCATGAACCAGAGTTGGGGCACGGCACGAAGGATGGCCACCGACCGAGCAAAGTGGGGACAGTTTGTTGCTGCCCTACAAGACGCCACTAGGCGTGATGACCACTGACTGCTTTGTCAGTCAGAGGTTAAGGATCCAAGATTATGTTCACTTTAGCATTATTTTAAAAACATAAAATATTTGTATTTATTTTTATTTTATTGCACGTAATTGTTTTTATTTATTCATGTTGAATTACAAATGGGTCTTCAGTGCGTTGTTTTGAATAAGGATTAATAAAGACACAGAAGAAAACAATCGGTTTCGTATCAAGAAATAAATGTTCACTTTAAAATGTTCTCTTACATTGTTCTTAGTCTTTAAAAATATTCATGATTTTGATGATGATGATGATGACGATGGCAGAATGACGTTTATCATTATATATGTATATGGTTACACTTGCATCAGTTCTGTTTACTAGCAAAGCGCATGTCAAACTTCAATCTCCAGGTGAACCAGCGAAGATCCATGTGTTGATGTATGTGTCAAGCATTGACGCTATTAATGAGGCCAGTATGGTATGACTTTTTTCGTACTTAAAACCTGATAATTTCAGGTATGGGGACCTCGTTTATCCGACTATCCAGTATCCCGAACATTCCTGAACCCTAGAAAGTGTAATATTTAAAATATCTGTTTTTCCTTCCTTAAGCTTTGAAGATAATTACAAGAGTGGAACTACTTATCCAGCCACCAAGTATCCGGAAGGATCGGGAATTCGACAAAATGTAATAATTTAACACATTAACTACCGAATTGAAAAACACACTGTGGCCGAATTAAATTTTTTTCCTTTTTCATCCTGTAGGTGTTTGCACAAAGTAAGCTGTAGTTTTCGTAATTGTTTGCAGATTTTTATGAATTACTCGTCATTTTAAAGATAAATAAATGTACTATTACAATAAGCACCGGTTGTAACTCTAATAGAGGTTGTTGCTATTTAATGGCCCTCCGATGGCCGAGGACTTGCAATATTTTCACAATTATAACTGCTTGCGCCCCATCTCTATCAAAATCACAATTTCAATCAATGTGCACACTGTTTTCACTCTTGTCCTCGTAGCTAGATCTATCAGTCAATTGTTGAAACACGTTTCTATCCTATTCAGCCGTTAGACGAGATGTACACGCATTTTTTGTAGTCCTATCACTAGTTGCCACGGTAAACAGTTTTACACGATTTGGTAACTAACCCAAAACGCTGAAAAATATGAACATAATATCCATTTTCCAGTGTTCTACAACAACCATGCTTTGGGAATTTGTTTTCCGGTGGCAACTTAAAATCTCGAACCAGATCAGAAAGTGTTTCAGTACATTTTTCATTCGTTTTATTACTAAAATTACATTGGCGCTCTGAGCGGCTTGCGGTCCAAATGTGATTATTTTGTGAGCCGCTGACAGCGGCTTGCGGTAGTTAATGTGTTAAATGTCTTTTTTTTTCTTCAAAATATGTTGAAGTTAATTACAGAAACATTATCACCAACCCGACCACTCGGGATCCAGAAAGTTCCAAAATCTGACAAAATGACATATTTAAAACGTCCTTTTTCCACCCTATAGCTTTGAAGATAATTACATGTATGGGACCATTTATTCTGCTACCCAATATCCGGAACATGCCAGAATCCGACAAAGTGTAATAATTAAAATATCGTTTTTCCTCAATACACTCAAATAATCAGACGTTTCTGATTTATCCTTTGTCAGATACAGTCACAAAGAGAAGGAAAAGTTCAGAAGAATAGATATGTTAAAAAAAAAGACAAAGAATAACTGCAAATAAGTTGAAAACAAAGAGAAGAGAAAAAAAAAATAAGGTGAGAGAGACAGAAAAATTAAAAATAACGAAGAACACAGGTAACGAGGAAAATATAACACGAAATAAACGAGTGCAAATACGAACACAATATTTCCACACAATCTGCCTAAAGAACATTATCCGAATCTTTTGACCGAATATAATCATCAACCAAGAACCGTTTACTCGGAGCAAGCAAGAAGACATGCGCATCATCATAGTTGGCAGACGCTGGAGTTGGGTTGGTCATGTCCTCAGATGAGAGACTCTGATGCCATCACAAGAACAGCTTTGCTATGGATCCTTGAAGGAAAGCTAAAAAGAAGACGACCAAAAACAACTTGGCGAAGAACTGTGGAGGCCGAGAAGCAAAGAATGAACCAGAGCTGGGGCTGCGACCCGAGCAAAGTTCGGGCAATTTGTTGCTGTCCTACAAGACGCCATCAGGGGTGACGGCCACTGACTGCTTTGACAGCCAGCGCTAAGATTCCAAGAAGAAGAAGAAAGATATACTAACAAGAAAGGACGAATAATTACGCCAAGAATCTATCAACCAACAAAGTTCAAAGGTCAAAATAAAACTCCTAACCAATGAAATAAAATAGGAGCCGCGCTAGTGTAGTGGTTACCAAACTGCGCTGGCGACCGGGTGACCCAGGATCAAACCCGGGCGAGGACATCTGAAGATTTTTCGTTGAATGGGATTTGGACTGGATTAACTCGAGCCCTGGCGAGTACATTTGAAGGAGTGTCGTCGACCAGGGACTGGCGGCTCCTGAGCCGACCCAGCTCTAATGGGTACCTCCGAAATCGGATGGTATCTGCCTGAATGGCGAGAGACACCTGCTTCTGTACAAGACAAAAAAGGATACTCACGTAATAATCAGTCTCAGGTTGCACATACTAACCTAAGATATTCGCCTCGAGTAATATCAGGCGTAAGCAAAAAAAAAAAAAAAAACTAAAAATAAATAAAATGAAAGAATGGTATAACTGCCAAAATTGCAAGCATCGAAAGTCAGTAAAGTTCAAACAACTGCTGGACATGACGAAATCTACAGTCAATAACAACTTGTATGACAAAGTACTTTATGGGAGATTGGGTAAGGCTTCGTGGCACAATTACTGGGTTGAAACCTGGTAACGTCACGTCTGCCCAGCTGTAAATGGATACCAGACTCTGTTCATGAGTTAGAGGGTGCAAAGACAGCGAAGATGGGAACTGTTCACATTACTTTATAAAAAAGCCGAACCAGACATAATGAAGTCTCTAACACTTAACTCCATTATCGCAGTATATAATATGACACTACTTTTACCTTTTAATGTACTTCATTACCAGTTGTAGGTCGGGGAAGGGGTGGGGGTCCTATCTCTGAGGAGACAAGGAAAGAATATACTCCCTCAGCCGCCGCCCCCCCCCCCCCCAATTTTGCCACCCTAGTAACCAGCCTAGCTCGCCTAATTGACCGCCCCTTAAAAGAGGTTTGCTATTTTTGCTCTGGTAGAGTCTAGTGAGAAATTCAGCGGGCCAATATTACAGAAGACAGACATTGCTTCTAACGTCAAAAATAAAACACACGACGTTAAAAATAATATTAAACTTTTTTTTAACCGTTAAAGTAATAATACAACTATAAAGTGTATTTTCTTATCTAAATATAAAACATTGCAGCGGAGTTTGTTTAAATTAACGGGTCTGCAAGCTCTCGATGGCAGTCTACGGGCAGTCATTTGGGATTATTTATAAATAGATCTCTACGTGACCCAGAGGTTTGGTTCGGTTTTTAAGGACAATCTTCACTCGCACACGCAAACCTCCATCGGTGCTACAATCTTCTCCCTTAGATCACACAAGGTGAGGATCACAACATAGCGCACAAATTCCGTGCACCGTCGAGGATCCCAAAGTGTGTATACAGGAATCCCACATTCTATAAATATTTTTGTGGTGGGTAGGTTTCCTAATTTTTAAATTTAGTCAGGGCAGCAGCCGTATGGCCTACTCCTTACGATTTCCAACTGCCGAGGAATTTTTAACATGCGCAGATTGCACACGGGATCTCATATTGTTGTGCCCTTATCCGAGAAAACGAGGAATCCGATCTCACTACCCATGAGGGGGAGCCGCGCTAGCGTAGTGGTTACCACACTGCTGCTGGCGACAGGGTGACCCAGGATCAAACCCGGGCGAGGACATTTGAAGATTTTCGTCGACCGGGATTAGGACTGGATTAACTCGAGCCCTGGCGAGGACATTTGAAGGAGTGTCGTCGACCAGGGACTGGCGGCTCCTGAGCCGACCCAGCTCTAATGGGTACCTCCGAAATCGGCGAGTATCTGCCTGAATGGCGAGGGACACCTGTCTCTGTGCAAGAAAAAAGGTATACTCACGTAAAATCAGTCTCAGGTTAGACATACTAACCTGAGATTTCGCCTCGACTAATAGCGGGTGTACGAAAAAAAAAAACTACCTATGAGATCAGGGGGTATGACATCATTAGGACCCACTGATTCTGAAAAAAATGTCTATTAATTAAATTCCCTGTACTGGGATCATACCCGGTACCTTTAGAAATAGAGGCGGACAACATACTTCTTAGCCACTCCGACCAACATCCGAGAAGAAAAAAAAAGGGGTTTTTTTTTCTCAACTACAAAAATTTCAAACTAGCCCTCTGAAGCAAAAAATTATTAAAAGCTATTTAAAAAGGCGCAATATCCACGGGATTCTGATAAACTCTGTCTGGACGGCAAAGGAATTGACAGCCGCATTGGTAAACCTGCAGCCATTTTTCCCCGCCTCACAACGCGTGATTGAGGAAATTCCAAACTCGCAATGAAGACAAAAGTTGCGGTATATAATGCCTTAGTCACCAGCACGATTCTATATGGCAGCTAGACGCGGACAACCTATGCTTAACAAGAAAGACGGCTCAGTACTTTCCATCTACGGTGTCTACGCCACATCCTTAGTATTTCGTGGAAGGACAGAGACACAAGTCGAGGTGCTGTCACGTGCTGGCTTTCAAAGTACTGTATGTATGCACTGCGTCGAAAGTGGAGACTACTCTGGTATTACCATTGCCATGGAAGATTGTCGCATCCCCAAATATATTTTCTACGGACAACTGGTAGACGGTCGACCGCAGCTGAGCTTCAAAGATATCTGCAAGAGAGACATGAAGGCATTGGACGTAAATCCAGCGACCTGGGAGGATGAAGTTGCCAATCGCACCAAGTGACGATGCCCCATACTATAGTTTTATATTTAGCCAGAATAAAGAGAACTAATAAAGGAGATCAAAATTAGGCAACAAAAATATTGTGGCCACATAAAAATACATAACACTTTGCAGAAGATCTTAACAGATGGGAGAGTTTAAGGCAAATGTGCAAAGGGGAAGACAGCGCTACAAGTGGGAAGATAACATCGAGAGAATGACCAGCATTCCGCACCATAGAGACGCACAGAAAGTACACAGCTCTCATGTAATCTTAATTTGGTGTTTGTGCTGTACTGAAAAGACTTCCATTTGTTGTTTAGACTAGCAAAGGCTGTTCACGCTTTATTCATTCTGTTGTTGATGTTTTTGCTTGTTCCGCCGTCTAGTGTTACTATGCATCTTATGTATGTAAATGTGTCTGACTTTTTCAGGGAGATCTAGGCTGTTGAAAATATGACCTCACTGCGGACAGCAATTTTTGCTTCCTCTTGTAACGTCAATTTATTTACACCTTGGGAATTCATTATTTTTTTGTCTCTGGACATAAAACAAAAATTTAACTTTTCAAACTTATTAGTCAAAAGACAGTTATTACTCCTTGTTTTAATATCTGTTTCATGGCTACCCAACAGATACACGTAATAATATAAAATATTAAATATACGGAGCTACTATTTTGATCATCCTTTATTTCAGCTTGTAAACCACACTTTTTTCATGGATAATTTCAGGATTTTACTGTTGGAATTCTACTTCACTTAAGATGGGAAGATAAAAGAATATATCATGACAAAACCAGGTTATTTTTTGATAATTCCCATTATCAATCTCTGGACTTCGATTCTGAGAATATTAAAAAGGTATGGGTGCCAGACATCTTCTTTCCCAACGAGAAGAAAGGTTATTTCCACGTGATAATGACACAAAATCAAATGATGCGACTGTATAAAGGAGGAACTATGCTATATATTTCCAGGTAAGTCTCATGGCCACAAAGGTCTCACAATCGTTATTGTCTGATTGATAAGCTATTGTCTTCGCATCGAAGGTCAGCAGCAATGAATCTCTAACGTCTTTGGTCTCTAGTCTTAATGATACACTTCAACTGACTTCTTTCTGTCCACCTTTTGATATCTTCCATTTTATCACGTTTATCTTTCTTTTCTTTCTCTTTTTTTTCTTTCTGAGTGCGGCTCACAAATGGTAAGCCCCCCAGATGTATCGTATTTGTGCAGTATCTGAGCGTACGTAAAGTATGTGGCATCCGAGGCGGAGCCTACGTTTGGCACCTCCCCCGTCCCCTTAAATATATAAAAAAATGTTCATGCATGCAAATTGGTTTTTAACAGCACAGTACTGCCCTAACAGTGTTCGATACCACCTCCTTCCTGGCTATTACCTAGGGTGGACTGCCCTACATCATCCTAAGTACGCCACTGCACAGTATCATCCAATCACAAAACTGACTCGATACTTATTGTCCCAGTTTTTCAGCTCCCCCCCACCCCCCTCCCCACCCTTTATTATTCATGTTTACAACGCTGTCTTCCTCTTGCACGTTTGCCTCTCAACTTGTTCTTCTATTCTCGGTGTCAGTATCATAAACGCTATTAAAACAGTTACCATTAAAACAATATATGCTCCACATCTCCAAGTAGATCTGATGCTTGTAAAGATCTCATAATTGTTATCATTAGGTCTCATCAACAGTCATCTCGATATCGAAGGTCGGTTACCGTGAATGTCCAACGTCCTCAGTCTCTTGTCTTGATGGTCCACTCTGGCAGACTCTTTCTTGTTCATATTTTGATGTTATCTTCCCACTTGTATCGCTGTCTTCCTTTTGCACGACTATCTTCAGCTCTTTGTTTTTTAGTTCTGGTTTTCGTTTTAATAAAGACTACCAACACAGCTATCATTCAAACCATTTAAGTCATCATGAAAGTTAGTTTTGGATGTGTCCTCGCTGTTCCATGCCACTCAAAGGTTTCGCAGTGTTTCTATTGAGACAATCACCGCTAATACCAGACGTATCGTAGTAGGTGACCAGTGAAGATTTGTATAGAAGTAGCAACACTGTTATTATCACAGTGAATGCGCGACTGATGAGGTTGCCACGCGTAGTTCTCGGTGGTCTAAAAAGAGACCAAATATTAGAACAACGCTACCTTATGCTTGTCATAAGAGGTGAACGAACGAACAAACTTCATTTTCAAAGGGTTGATGGTTGGGCGCGCAGACCCGTCTAAAAATCTGCCCTTCCTCTGTACAGTACCCCGTCATTCCTACATGTGCGTTTAGCACTAATTTGAAAGTATGAAACGTTATAAAGGTAATATTACAGCATACATTTACAGTATCTAATCATAATCAAGAAAAAAAAGTACGTTTAAAAAAGAATTTAAAAACAAAAGCAAAAACAAATAGGCGACTTATATGAGATTGTGAATGAGGCTGGTAATCGTTTCATGTAACCAAAATAGCTACCGTTGTTGTTGTTGTTGTTGTTGTTGTTTAACTAGGGCTGCTGAACTTCTCGCTCTTTAACAGCCAATACCAAGTTGAAGACTCCTTGGTATTATTTACACTGTAGATCTAGGCTTTTCTTGTGGCTTTTCTGCCATTCCGAAACGTGTTGTGTTGAAGTCATGAGCTTCTGTTTTTCCATCTTGGCTTGCATTTAAAAGATCGTCACATCTGGTCCCAAGTTAGGAGTAAGAAGTGCTTGGCATACTGTGCATTCCCCGCAATCCAAAGGTGCTCTCCAATTATGCAGAGCTACGATACTGTGCTCTGGTTCTGGGCTGTCCCAAGGAATTGTCACGTCCTGCACAGAGCCACTTCTCAGCTTCCCCTGCCTTTCACTGGGTCTACAGTTAGATATTTTTGTATGCAGTCATTCAAATCAAAGCCAAAGAATTATACCTGGGGCTCAAATGACGTCTCCAAGCTTAGTGTGCAATGCTGGGTTCTCAACAAGTTTCACCACAGGGGGAATCCCTGGAAATGTGATGTGTCAATGACGATATAATTAACCTCACAGACATAAATTCAGTTCCACGTACATATATTGTAGCATTGTGCATTACTGGTGATCATATAAGGATGACTCCAGATATGCCTCTATGCATATAACAGATACAACAAAAACATGACTGCAGGAGCAGATAACTGCTTTCATGCATATTTCCTGCATTGAGGTTAACTGGAGATGGCGTGTCGTGCTCCTAAAAGCGTAAAATAAACGGGATTTTAATTCAGTAATTCGTTCCCTTTCTAAAGGTAGATTAAAGCCACCTTCTCTAACAGCAGACTATTCTCTAAGGAGCTCTACGCTGGGCTGTTACTGCTTGTGGTTGCCACTAAAATTATGTCCGTCGATTCTTAAAGAAACGTATCGTATCCTATCCTCAGTTATGACTCATTGCCAAGCTGCAACTTAAAGCTCTCTGAACGATAAACAAAATAAAGTGATATGCATGAAAAATATGGACATTTAAAGTAAGAAGAACAACGAAGATAGACCTGAACGCTTGATATAAAAATGTATGCTTACGGAAAACTGAGTGCTGAATGTTTTCAAAGAAAACAGAATATAGATTAACATGTTTTTACATACAGTGCGGAAAGAGTATTGAAGGTAAGCTACATTCAGGTAGACATAGGGGTAGAAATTGTAAGATTTTAATTTAGAGCGTTGGCGTAGAAGAAGTTAGAAACAAAAATTGCGACTCATCTTTCATGTATCCAGGTCCACTTATTTCAAGATTTCACTTGAAATAAAAAAACAAACACGTTTAAGTGCCAATGCAACTGTTGAATAATTCTTAGTTTCAAATGCAGTGGAAAGACAATGATTATGACACTGTTGACCACCCCCTCAATGATGCTCTGAAAATGTCTCTTCCTGTGAGGCCACGCCAAGGGAATGGCATGCGTTATAAGGAATGGTACATAATCTTGTACCTTCAAAGCATGTATACACTGCTTAGACAGAGTAGACTACGTTGGCTTGGCCATGTCCGTCGCATGGAAGTTGGTCGCATCCCGAAAGATATCTTCTACGGACAACTGGCAGATGGCAAAAGAGCAGTTCGGCGACCGCAGCTGTGGTTCAAAGATGTGTGCAAGAGAGACATGAGAGCGCTGGACATAAATCAAGCAACCTGTTAGGACGAAGCTGCGGATTACAGCAAATGGTGATGCTGTCTACGGCGCCACCTCAGATTGAGAGAAAAGAAACTCTCTCGGCAAGCAGAAGAGATGAGAAAACGTCTAAAGGAACACCAGGAAAATAAGCAGCTGCGGGCTATCACTTCAGGGGAGCATTCCCATGGTCAGTTACAACTAAAGGGGTTATTATTGTAACAATTTGATAACACGTGCAGGAACCATTCTATGGCATTAAGCTGAAGGGCAGAAGCTCAAACATGGCTGGATCTGCAACAATAAAAACAGTGCCTCGAATGTGGTTGTTCAGTAATGCACACAAATACACCATACGTTCATTAACGATACCTGCTTCTTTCTTATCTGCCGGAATCTTCCTCCATCTTCAGTTTCCCAAGAAGCAAAAGGCCTTTCACAAACCTGTACCATGTCTTACTGTCCTGTACCATGTCTTACTGTCCTGTACCATGTCTTACTGTCCTGTACCATGTCTTACTGTCCTGTACCATGTCTTACTGTCCTGTACCATGTCTTACTGTCCTGTACCATGTCTTACTGTCCTGTACCACGTCTTACTGTCCTGTACCATGTCTTACTGTCCTGTACCACGTCTTACTGTCATGTACCACGTCTTACTGTATTGTACCACGTCTTACTGTCCTGTACCACGTCTTACTGTCCTGTACCACGTCTTACTGTCCTGTACCACGTCTTACTGTATTGTACCACGTCTTACTGTCCTGTACCACGTCTTACTGTCCTGTACCACGTCTTACTGTCATGTACCACGTCTTACTGTCCTGTACCACGTCTTACTGTCCTGTACCACGTCTTACTGTCCTGTACCATGTCTTACTGTCCTGTACCACGTCTTACTGTATTGTACCACGTCTTACTGTCCTGTACCACGTCTTACTGTATTGTACCACGTCTTACTGTCCTGTACCACGTCTTACTGTCCTGTACCACGTCTTACTGTCCTGTACCACGTCTTACTGTCCTGTACCATGTCTTACTGTCCTGTACCATGTCTTACTGTCCTGTACCATGTCTTACTGTCCTGTACCATGTCTTACTGTCCTGTACCACGTCTTACTGTATTGTACCATGTCTTACTGTCCTGTACCACGTCTTACTGTCCTGTACCATGTCTTACTGTCCTGTACCACGTCTTACTGTCCTGTACCACGTCTTACTGTCCTGTACCACGTCTTACTGTCCTGTACCACGTCTTACTGTCCTGTACCACGTCTTACTGTCATGTACCACGTCTTACTGTCATGTACCACGTCTTACTGTCATGTACCACGTCTTGCTGTCATGTACCACGTCTTGCTGTCCTGTACCACGTCTTGCTGTCCTGTACCACGTCTTACTGTATTGTACCACGTCTTACTGTCCTGTACCACGTCTTACTGTCCTGTACCACGTCTTACTGTATTGTACCACGTCTTACTGTCATGTACCACGTCTTACTGTCCTGTACCACGTCTTACTGTCATGTACCACGTCTTGCTGTCCTGTACCACGTCTTGCTGTCCTGTACCACGTCTTACTGTATTGTACCACGTCTTACTGTCCTGTACCACGTCTTACTGTCCTGTACCACGTCTTACTGTCATGTACCACGTCTTGCTGTCATGTACCACGTCTTGCTGTCCTGTACCACGTCTTACTGTCATGTACCACGTCTTACTGTCCTGTACCACGTCTTACTGTCATGTACCACGTCTTGCTGTCCTGTACCACGTCTTGCTGTCCTGTACCACGTCTTACTGTATTGTACCACGTCTTACTGTCCTGTACCACGTCTTACTGTCATGTACCACGTCTTGCTGTCCTGTACCACGTCTTGCTGTCCTGTACCACGTCTTACTGTATTGTACCACGTCTTACTGTCCTGTACCACGTCTTACTGTCCTGTACCACGTCTTACTGTCATGTACCACGTCTTGCTGTCATGTACCACGTCTTACTGTCCTGTACCACGTCTTACTGTCATGTACCACGTCTTACTGTCCTGTACCACGTCTTACTGTCCTGTACCACGTCTTACTGTCCTGTACCACGTCTTACTGTCCTGTACCACGTCTTACTGTCATGTACCACGTCTTACTGTCATGTACCACGTCTTACTGTCCTGTACCACGTCTTACTGTCATGTACCACGTCTTACTGTCCTGTACCACGTCTTACTGTCCTGTACCACGTCTTACTGTCCTGTACCACGTCTTACTGTATTGTACCACGTCTTACTGTCCTGTACCACGTCTTACTGTCCTGTACCACGTCTTACTGTCATGTACCACGTCTTACTGTCATGTACCACGTCTTACTGTCATGTACCACGTCTTACTGTCATGTACCACGTCTTACTGTCTTGTACCACGTCTTACTGTCCTGTACCATAAGTTCCAGGTCTTTCCGTGACATCCTTATCGTTTCATTTATGTCTCTAGCTCTCGTCTCCGTGTGTTTTTGGTTTACCTCTGCCTCTTGTGCCCTGGGGATTCTAGAACAAGGTCTGCCTTGTAATGCTATCAACAGGTTTCATCATTGTGTGTTCTATCAACAGGTTTCATCATTGTGTGTTCTATCAACAGGTTTCATCATTGTGTGTTCTATCAACAGGTTTCATCATTGTGTGTTCTATCAACAGGTTTCATCATTGTGTGTTCTATCAACAGGTTTCATCATTGTGTGTTCTATCAACAGGTTTTATCATTGTGTGTCCTATCCATCGCCCAGCGTCCCCTTCCCATCTCTTGTGCCCGTGGCACGTGTCTGGTTCTTGTCATCAGTTCCACACATCCGCTTGCGCATAACTGTCATATTTCGCTTCTAAAACCAGTTATCGTCTGTCATAAATATCGCTGTGGTAATGTTGATAGATTTTGTTAAACATATCAGTTTTTATAAACACTTGCACCCAGTACCAGCTGAGCTATTCATCCTAGAACTGCTTCTCCTACTTTTAGTAATTCTGCTGTTTCTATTACTACAATTTCTCCTACTACTACTACTTGTCATGATTTGATTTAAATGTCCCTGGCTAAGTGTGAATACCACCAGTGTTCTCACTTTACCACAGTGTGTGGGTACATATAGACGTCTGTGTGTGAATATTTTAGCCCCAGATCACTTTGCGACGCTGCGCGTCAGAAACACGTGGCTTGTAAAATGAGCGATAGCCTGGGCCCCGGGAAAGCTAGAAAGGAAAACCCCCACCGGCAAGTTCCGTACAGGCTGAAACTCCCGTTCAGGAATCTTTTTTCTTTCTAACCCTACATCGGAGAAATAAATCCGAGACACCCCTCTGGCATCTTCTCTGTAGAGGAGACGCCTCTGACTAATTCGGCAACCAATAACAGTAAACATACTCGTAAGGTCACGGCGCCTTGTGCGCGGGCTATTACGAGTTCCTTATCTGTTGCCCATCGCGACAGGCCGCCAGACAACGGTCATACTGGGGTCAAGGTAACCCCTGACCGGGCGAACTCAAGTGTTACGGACAGCCTTGTGGGAGACAGCGTAAGTGCTGAACTGCAAAGGCGTTTTAGGCAATCTGGAGAGACAGACCGTGGAACTTGAATTCTTCCTTGCAATCGAGCTAACCGTGGCCAGACCATTTCCCTCAAAAGAGTTTCTGAATGTAGCTCTGAACGTTATCGGGGAGGTCACTCTCATGATTTGATTTAAATGTCTGTCACTTTTAGCCGAATGGTCTGCCCTGTCTTGTCATAATTTATGCCTACTCCCACTTTTCTGTCTTATAGCTCCTAATAGCGCTATTTCTGGCATTGATCATTGTTACAAGCGTACGTTGGACAGGCTAATTCCATCCCTTTACACGTGGACATCGGCATCTAGCTAAAGGTCCTTTTATTCTGCCTTTCTAGTAGATGACGGCTAGTTCGCCGTATTCTTTGATTTACAGAGAATCGTGGACACGGGGAAGTAACTTTAACTTTTCATCCTTCTGCCTGCGTCTAGAAATCTCGAACTCAGGTCGCTCGCAAGATCGCTTAGTGTTGCTTCAGATTACGTCTTTTTTCCTGTATCTTAAGTCGCAAGGGAAACATTTCCCGAGACCACTTTGTCTTGGTACGATAGATCTGTGCACATGCAGAAGCCACACTCAGCCACCTGGAGACTATATCTTGCTATTTAAGCAAGAAGTTTATATCACTCAGTTCCACTGTCTCGAGAAAATTATGCCACTGGACAAAGTGATATTCTGCGCCAGAGCTAATAACAGTTGTTAGTGCAAGAATTATTCTGTATTCGGTAAGCACACATTTACGTATTTTATACAGTGGGGTGTTAGCTTAATTTAATAGAATAAGTGTTACTTTAATTCACGTTAAACATATATACATTCTTTTTTTTTCCTTAAGGTAAATTTTTTTCGTGACCGGGATACTCTGAATTTTATTAAGTGAGCCACTATCCATACCCACTAAGTGTTAGCTAGGCGGGGGTTTTCTTAAGGCAGAGAGTGGAAGCCGATTATAATATTATTACCAAGTGTTCCGCTTGGTTGTATAATTACTGTAAAGAGTTTTGCTATTTGAAGTATATTGAGTGTAAGCCCAATGCTAAATTTTTGATAGCTCTTTCAGTGTTGTCCCTACTTGGATGATTATCACTGGGGCCCCTATACAGTAGTTAGCAGGGAAAAGTGTGAACACAAACCAGTGGTCTCGCTTTACCAGAGTGTGTGGGACTATATAGGCGTGTGTGTGTGAATATGTTAGCCCCAGATCTCTTTGCGACGCAGCGCGTCAGAAACGCATGGCTTGTAAACAGAAACATAGTGCGGGTACTAAGAGATAGCGTTTCCTAGGCATAACAGAGCAAAGAGGGTGAGAGACGGGGTTTGTTTTGATTTTGTGAGTGAGAGAAACGGCGAGTGGAAAGTGGAAGTTTCTTTACATTTTGCATGGGTGAGAGACTAACTGAGGAAGAGTAGTACAGGTAGTAATGAGATGTCGAATTGCTGTATATTCAGAGCCTTGGTCAGCACATTTGTTTGTGCTTCCTGGTGTGATTTGCTCTGTCAGGGGATTAGAATTTCCATATAATAAGTATTACAAGGCAGTCTACGTCATACTGCCAAGTTTCAGTTATAAGGCGGGTTTGTGGATTACGTAACCACAGCCTATTGTTGAAAGTGTCAATCGCTCCAGCACATACGGGCTGTCGCCTTTGCCATCCAGTCATTGTCGGCAACACGGTCCGGCCCATTAACAGTCAGTTAACTTGGAGTATATAACTATACATCGATTTCTGTTACCTACACGTAAGCAGTAGCATTTCGTCCTGGATTACTTACCTACAGCAAATATTGCGTGCAGTTAACCATCATCGTGGCACATACGGGCTGTCGCCTATGCCATCCAGTCAGTTTCGGCAACATTGTCCGACCCATTGATAGCAGGTTACCGCTGAGTATACTGACATAACGACCGAGAGGAGTAGTCAGTTGCCAGACTCGTCACCTGTTTTATAGTTCAAGTCTTTATTATCCAGTATAAGACGTTCCCCAGCGCGCCTACTGGATACTCGCTCTCCAGCAAAAGTCCTCATCGTGTGGATAGATTTGGATCAGTGGATGCAAGTATTTCTGTACTCGTTTTAATCTCCTTCACCTGCTAGTGTGGCATCCAGTCACAGGAAATTGTGAATGCAAAGGATTTATTACGACACTTTACAAAGAGAGCTTATCTCCTTAGCCTGGAAATTTCAACCTAGGTGGAACAGTGTAGTGGTTTTTCTTCTAGCAGAGAAAGTAACTTACTTACCAGGATTATTACAATAACGAGTTACCGTTTCCTCCCGAAACTTGGGGCCTAACCCTTTTGGTTAGATTTTCTTGGGAGTGAGAAAGTTTACGGGTGTAGGTGGTTTGGAGTGAGACGTTTTGCCTGAGAGATTGAGAGAAGTCTTGTGTTATTTTTCTGTGATTGTGACATTGATACATTCTCTCCTGTCTCTTGTCTTTATGGTGCACTCTGAAAAACTCTTCCCTGTCCATCTCTTGATGTTATCTTTCCAAACAATACATCACATATTAATTTATTCCTACCTAATTCACATATTCCTAATTCAGTATTTGTATAAAAAATACATCCTACCTAATCCAGGTCAGTCTTTTGTTTTACTATTGACTATTACAGTACATCACATTACATTCTTGCGTAATCTTTTTTTAAATTGGCGATCACACTAAATCAAATATTAATACGTTTCACCCCTAATTGTGATGCTACACTGTAATTCTGACTTTTAACAGGCCCGATTCTGTGGTTCTATTTTGACTTTTCACCAGTTTTTATTTTCTTCTGATCACGCGATTTTCCGTTGTTTACGGAAATCGCTATTTTCGGGCACGCTTTTTCACCATTTTATTTCTTCTCATTTGAATATATATCGTGTTTGGTATTTTTTTGAGTTCATAAATTAAATGGGTTCGTTTATGATGGTAGGTTTATTTTATTCTAGCATTTTACTTTCTTCTGATTTTTCGCGATTCCCGTAGATTTCGTTGTTTGCGAAAGTCGCCATTTCGGGCACTCCTGTATGACGCGTCGGAAACACGCGGCCATCACGTAATGTGACGCAATTTCCGGACACGCGCAGCTTGGGATATGCGTGGGAGAGGAATTCGCGTGGGTGTTTTCTCTTGTATATAATGAGGGAGGAAACCGCGGGCAATTGTCTCTGAAGAAATAATTGCCTGGCCGTAGGACGTCGTAATTATCGTTCTCCACTGTGGGAAAAACCAGCGATAATAGGTATGTAGGATTTTATTATCGTTTATTTATTAGTGGTTCTTTTAGAATTTCGTCCGTAGTTAATTTCTTCGGGGACATTAACTTTTCAGTTTTAAAATAAACGATAGTGCCATCCATTATCATTTTTTGAAGAACGACGTAAATGCAACAGTGTGCTTATTCTTTCTATGATTTTGGCAGTAGTTAGGAGTGTGGGAAGTTGTGAGAAACACGTGTGCCCATATTTGTAGAATGTTATGTAAAACCACCATTTATTTCGGTGTATTTACTAATGTAATTTTATGGGGAAATCCCTGGTGTGTTCGTTAATTTTACTGAGCCTTAAATGTGAGAAATATTGTCGGAGGGTTCAGATTTACGTTGTAAGTGAATTATACTGCTTAGTGGAGTAAACTATTCCTATAGCGAGATTTCATTTAAATTGGGGCTTAAGTAGGAAACCTCATGTGTAAATGTTAACAAGGAGACCCCGGAATGTCGGACAAAAGAAGTTCCCGAGTTGAAAATGTTGACACGTAGGTAGCCACGCGTCACAAATAGATAAGAGGCAGACAGGTCGGGAGGTTCTGTTTACTTACCTGGCAGATTATAGATGAGAGAGAGAGGGGGGAAGGAGTGAGATTTAAGTGCCACGTGGAATAGGAATATTTTATGTATCGTTTTCAGAACGAGAGAAGGGGGAGAGGGAGGAGAGAGATTTAAGTGCCACGTGGGTAATATTAATTTTTGTATTGTTGTACATGACGAGTGAGCCACGTGGGCAATATTATTTTATGTATTGTTGTAAATGACGAGTGAACGGGGAGTTAGGTTAGAGATGCGTTAGGTTGGAATTGTTATACAATAGACGCATCTTCTTTTAATTTCAGCGAGTCGCGGCAAGAATAGTGGAGGAGCATAAATTTGCCCATGTGCAAAATTACCCACGGCAACAGGACCTATCTTAAAGGGTCAGACCTATGGTCTCTGGCAGTGAAGTCCCTATGCTTCAGCGGGACCGTGGTTTATTTATCATACAGCCGAGAGCATCGCTATTATAGTCTCTAGCAACGGCAGGTGGCCTTGAGACTGGTTTCAATTGCGTACAGCCGGAAATCAAGGCTGTGGGGGTTTTTTTCCTCTAACTCCGGAGCGGGTTAAAAGAGGGAAGCTATTCAGCAGCAGAGAAGTTTTGTCGACAGTTCATCAAGTACCTCATGCTTGACGCCAGAACTTCATCATCATCATCGCAGAATTCAGGAACAGGTGACAGGGTTACCATGCCTGGTCTTGAAAGGAACGAGAGGAGAGCATAACGGAGACGCAGCATCATCAGTCGGCGAGTGTTGGAGAGACACTGAGACCAAGAGCAATAGAGAGAGAGATAGAGAGAGAGAAGGAGGGAGAAAATAGACAGGACCAGTAGGGTCGGTTCAGTATCCAGTTGAAGGATAGACACTGAGCCATTGTGTTACTCCAAGTCTATTATTTTAGCATTTCCAGTGGTGTTAGTTAGCGGCGCATATCGCCTAACAAGTGGAAAGCTGTGTTTAGGTCGTTGATGAAGAGTCAGCAGGACTAAGACAGTAAAATCTTAGTTGTGTTAGAGAGTGTAGGCTAAAGTTGACAGCCCCACAATATCAGAGTAGATTAAATCACTAATCATTTTATTGTTCCCCAGCAGGGTGACAGAAAGAGTGAATGTGATTTGGGGTTTGGGTTTTTTTTCAGTGTCTATCTAATTGAATGTGTACTTTGGTTGTTTTTTCCAGGCCATGCAACAGCGCACGCTTTTTATGTGATTGCTTGATGATGACATTTTAATGCTTTATTGTTGTAAATAAATATATATATATATATATATATATATATTTACTGGATCAGATTCTACTCTTTACTATACTTACTTTACGTCGTCTGTATAGTGGTGTCTGTGGTCGTATTTATACACCTTATCTCCTTGTGTTTCAAGGCAGTCAGAGGCGGGGAGACTATAGCCATTTTTTTTAGTCACGAAGCGGCAGGGGGAGATTCAAATCCTGGGTCTATCTCTTGAGCCAATAGTCTCACCTGTCCACAGGCATGTCATTTTCCATCTAATTCTATCTTCTCAGACTTTCTCATACTAGGGTCTTGCTTTCATTCAGGCAACCTCTATAAACGTAAAACCACTTCGTGACACTAATCCACTTTTTGTATTAACCATCACAACATGTAATTAATACATTCCTATCTATTCTTTTTAATACTGACGATCACATAACATCACACACAAATGTATTCCTATATAATCGCTTTTTATACTAATCACCACAATAAGTCACATATACATACTCGTACATTCTCACTTAATCCAGTATTTATTTTAAACTTCACAATACCTCACATAATACGTTCCTACCTAATCCAGCTCAATATTTTGTATTTAAATTGGTTATCACAATACATGACATCATACATTCTTACTTACTTACTTAGTCGTTCCCCTTCTACCGTGAGGTGTAGAGGTTTGGAAGAGAGAGCGCCAGACCAATCTATCAGCTGTCTTCTTCCTGGCCTGGTTCCATTCTAGTCCTCGGTCCTTCAAAGATTGTCTAATGTTGTCCTCCCAGCGGACTCTGGGTCGTCCTGGAGGTCTGGATCCCTGGCTCTTTGTTTCCCATGCTTGTCGTGGTAGCCGATCTTCTCCCATTCTGCAGACATGGCCAAACCATCTTAGTTGGGACTGTTCTATTTGGGTCTGCAGCGGATGGGATTTTAGGCCTTGACGGATCGTCTGGTTGCGGACCCTGTCTCTTCTTGTTACTTCAACCACTTTCCTCAGATACCTCATTTCTGAGGTTTGGATCTGGCTTTTGTGGGTTGTAGTCATTGCCCACGACTCGCATCCATATGTCAAGACTGGGACCTAGGTGGAGCGGTATACAGCCATCTTCGTTTTCTTACCAACCTCTTTCTTGCTGAGGAATCCACGATTTATGGCCTGAAAAAGTCTCCCAGCCGCTGCTTTTCGAGTGGCCAACTCTTCTTTGATGCCTCCCTTTCGGTCTATAATAGCTCCGAGATATTTAAAGTCGTCGACCTGCTCGAGGACCTGTTCTCCCAACTTAATCTGATGTTTTCTTTCTTCTCGTGATATCACCATGGATTTTGTTTTAGAGCTGCCTAATTTAATATTTTAATTGACGATCTCAGTACTTCACTTATAAATACATTCCTCCCTAATTGATCATCACATTACATCACATAATACATTCCTACCTATTATTTTTAAATGCTAACGATCACATTACATCAGACATAAGAGCATTCCTATATAATCCCCTTTTATAATCACATTACGTCACATATTAATAAATTCCCCTCCCCCCCCCCCCCCCCCAATTCCTTTTTTTTTATTAAATTAACCACCACAGTAAGCCACGTAATATATTCCTACCTGATCTTATTTTTTTTTTTTTTAAATTAATACGGAAGATCACATTACATCTCATATACATGTTATACTTTATAATCCACTTTTATATGGACCATCACAATACTTCACATATTAATACATTTCTACCTAACCCAGTATTTATGTTAAACTTCACAATACGTCACAAAGTGCATTCCTACTAAATCAAGTTCAGTCTATTGTGTTTTAACATTGACTATCATAATACATCACATCATACATTCCTGTCTAATGTGGATCGACTTTTTATATTGATTATCACAGTATACCACACGTATTACGCAGTCGTATCCAATCCAAGTTTTTAAACTGACTTTTCCAGGTTATCAGTGACTTTGAGTTGCCCTATGAACCTCATCAATTACCCGTTCGACAAGCAGATATGTAACCTAGTGATCATGAGTTGTAAGTACCTCAGATCTGATCACCTGATCTATTATTGTTGTTGTTTTTTTTTTTTCCTTCACAATGTTTTGTTACAAAATTGTTACATCCTTTGACACATACATTTCCAATGTTCATCATGGTCCCGAGTTGAGAAAACTGCTATTATTAACGTTGATCAGAATCGACATAATTTCACTTCGGGCAAACCAATAGGTGCTCAGTCTCCCTCAGCAAATGTCGCAGGGTATGAATGCTAATTGTTCCTTAGCACGCTGGTTGTACACACGACAGATGCATCCTCTTGTACGTCCATCCATGCTGGTCTTACGTTTGATGCCAAACTCCAATTGTCTTAGTCTTGATGATTCATCTATTGCAATGTCGTTCTCTAACAGGCCATCATTAATTGTCCTTTGTATATCTCCCGTATCCATATTCAGTGTTCCCACTATGGGTGATCTCGAAGCTAGTCTGCCAGTTCTCTTATTGACGCGTACCCCTGCATGACCAGGACAATAGATCCACACTAGCTCCTCAAGACTCCAGGCTTCAATGGATGTTTTCCATTCACGCCGTAGCCAGCCATTCTGGACCTTCGAAGCATATACTGAGAAAACTACGATTTATTAAGTACATTTTTAAAACGACTGAGTCGGGTTTCTGTTTGGTCTAACAACTTTTTTATGAGGTAAAACAAACTGCTACAGGTACAGCCACTGCAAAAACACGTATAGTTCTTTGACGCAGACTTTCTGCAAGACTGAGACTATCTACAGGGATGGCTCCGATGCCTTTAAGAAATGTAAAAAGAATAAGAAGAATTATTGCTGATATTGAATTTATACACAGAACATGTAACGCATGAGTTGTAAATTGAGCTCATTCATGTAACTCATTGTTACCTTTCATGTAATTCTCAGTGTTACATTTCATATAATGCATGGTGTTTATCACATTATTTCTGGCTTTTTCTTCTTTTTTTTAGAATCTTGTTTAGATGTATATTTATTATCTAGTTTATTACGTCTCAATCATATTATTCGTGGTGTTATTTATCACTTTGATTATGGTGTCATCTATCATCTTGTTAACAGTTATATCTGTCATCTTGTTAAAAGTGTTATTTGTCATCTTGTTAACAGTGTTATCTGTCATCTTGTTAATGGTGTTATCTGTCATCTTGTTAATAGTGTTATCTGTCATCTTGTTAATAGTGTTATCTGTCATCTTGTTAATGATGTTTTCTGACAAATTGTTAATGGTGTTATCTGTCATCTTGTTTATCGTGTTATTTGTCTTCTTGTTGTGATGTTATCTGTCATCTTGTTTATGGTGTGATCTGTCATCTTTTTAATAGTGTTATCTGTCATCTTGTTAATGGTGTTATGTGTCATCTTGTTAATAGTGTTATCTGTCATCTTGTTAACAGCGTTATCTGTTATCATCTTGTTAACAGTGTTATCTGTCATTTTGTTAACAGTGTTATCTGTCATCTTGTTAATAATGTTATTTGTCATCATGTTAATAGTGTTATCTGTCATCTTGTTAATAGTGTTATTCTATCAGCTTGTTAATGGTTCTATCATCTTGTTAATAGTGTTATCTGTCATCTTGTTAATAATGTTATCTGTTATCTTGTTAATAATGTTATCTGTTATCTTCTTAACAGTGTTATCTGTCATCTTGTTAATAGTGTTATTCTATCATCTTGTAAATGGTGCAATCGATCATCTTGTTAATAGTGTTATCTGTCATCTTGTTAATAATGTTATCTGTCACCTTGTTAACAATGTTATCTGTCATTTTGTTAAGTGTTATCAGCTTGTTAATAGTGTTATCTGTCATCTTGTTAATAGTGTTATCTTGTTAACAGTGTTAACTGTCATCTTGTTAACATTATTCTCTGTCATCTTGTTAATAGTGGTGTTGCGTGATAAATTCTCGCAACATCATTTTATTACAATATCTATTTTATAACGCAAGGGCAACAACTGCTTGAAATTTATAGTCACTTTTCTCGGTAAGCATTTGTCTTCTCGCGTTGGTATCGAATGCAGTTAAGTTTGAGCTGTGGTCATTTTGCGCTGGACTGCGCATGACTTGTCTTGCTTCTTGGTCGATCGGTTTCCGCCCACCACTAGTGGAGTGAGCGATTTGGAATGGCGAAAGAGATGCCTCGTTGAAGAGGGGATCTCCGCTATTTTTTTGTTCTGTCAGGAATGTGAGAGTCCTCTTATGGATATTTCGTTTATTCGAGATAATACCTCTAGTGTATTTGCACATGCCGGGAGGCGTGATATTTCTGTGTATTCCCTGAAGGCAAGGTAAATTGACTTTTTCATTAACTCTATCGATTTTGGGTCGTGAGCGAGTTCGATTCATAGCCTGTCTTCGAAAGTCGTCGTCACGAGATGTTTTCCTAGCTCACATGTCGCTGCATTGTACTGCATCGGTTGATGCAGGTACCAAGGACCATTACTTGCTACTTTGTTAAATGAACTAGGTTTGGAAAACCTTTATTATCTAGAGGATATTTTTGAGGACATTATTTATACTTCGGCAGACGTGTCTGTCTTGCTGAAGTCAAACTAAGGAGAGTGAACTGATCTCATACATCTGGTTATCTCCTGGCTGTTATAGAAAAGGATGGAGTTTTCCACCTGACTACATTTACAGCACTATGAAATATAACATGCATCTGACTCATCATTGTAATGCTGTCTACCGTCTATTGCTGTATTGAATGTTGCTGTGATAATGACTGTTTGATGTGCCTACATATTCGCGTAACCATTTTGTCACTGTGGCGTCCACAATAAATAATGAAGAAAAACGTCAACGGCTGTTTCAAGAATCATTGACTTTATACGTCGTGAGTTTACTGACGTCCTATGTGGATTGCCCTGTTATTTTTGTATGAACATTGTTTTGACTGAACACATCTGCACACTACACAAAACCAGACATGCGGATACCATCCATCATCATATGGCATCACGCATCATTTGGTGGCCATAAGCTGGTTTGATTCTGGTACCAGCAAACACGGGGTCCCTTACCCACTTCATTTTCAACAAGAATTCATCAGCATCCTTCAAGAAATTAACATTCTTCAATACAGTCAACATCTTCAAAATTTTCAAAGTACTCGGCGTTGCCCGGTAAAAGTCAAAATTTCAACTTTTTGACGGAAACAAGAATTTGACAGTACCCGGCGTTGTTACATGTTGCCGGATAACTCGGACTGCTGTTATCTTTTACGCAAGTCAAGCAAGTTGCTGCTGTCAAGGTTCCAGTGCTGTCGTTTTTGTGAAGGTCAAGTGCCGGTTGAAACGGGTTGTTTTCTGAAGAAGGCCAAGTACCGATTTCCATCAACTTACTTTTGGATTAGAAGGTCAAGTGCCGAAACAACTCAACACACAGTATTTCAGAAGCTCTTGTACCATCGTGTTAGCAGTGGAAGCAGTTCAGATGTGCCATCATCGTTGGAGCTTCGCTCTTTAGGACGTTGATTGACATCCGTTTTTTCTGCTGTTCTACGATTGGAAGCCTATAAGTTAAGTGGCCTGTTTGTATGTAAACTGTGCCCTTATACTTCTGCTGAGTCTTCTGTGTATCATCTCATTCTATATGTTATATGTTTATATGTTATTTGTATATTTATATGTTTATATTTCAGCGGGTTCTCGGTTGGGTGGTGTCTCCGTTAGATTATGCCACGTCATAGAGGTCGTCTATTGTGAGCGTTTTCTGTAGGGTTTGCAAATTTCCGGTACTGGAATTTGCTAAGCGACTTCTGTTGCTATTTATGTTAGCTGTGATGACATGTTTTAATATTGTTTTCGTTATTATTTCGCATTCTTTAGTTTTGTTTTGATTTGTTTGTATTTGTTAGCCTACTCTTGTCTATAATTTAGTTTCATACAACATTTTTGTTTATACACTGTGGTGTCATGTATTTTGTTTAATTCTATCGCAGATATCGTCACATTTTTTGTGATATTTCATTAATTTCTGCTTTATTTTTAGTTGATTTCTGCGAACGTTTTTGTATTGTTGCTGATCTTTGTTATTGTTTACATTGTTATTGTTTACATTGTTTGTATTGTTTACATTTTCAATGTTTACATTCTGCATGTGTTTACATAGTCATTGTTTACAGTTATAGTAATTAGTTAATGGGCTATGCTAATGCACTGTTACTACTACACTGATGATAAATGAATGATGAATAGTGTCGTGCACTATTGAATGAGAAGTGCACTTATGATCAAGAATTGAGTGCTGATATTTCATATACAAGTTCTTTGATTGGAGACTTGTTTCCCACAGAGACTGGGATAATATAATGTGATGTGAATATACAAGTGCTTAATTAAGACTTGTTACACTTAGGTTTGAAATAAATTAGTTAATTATTTCAGGTTTTGGACTCATATGTTAGACAACATGTCTACATTTGAGCACTTTATTGAGCAGGGTAAATTGCTTGGGAAGACTGGTGATAAGTTAGAAGAATTTGCAACTGCTCGATATGATAAAGCAATGGAAGCTGAACAAAAGAAACTGCATATGGAAGCTGAACAAAAGAAACTGCAGATGCAGGTGGATGAAAAAAGATTCCAAATGGAAATGGAAAAACAAAAAAGGGAATCAGAAGCTGAGGAAAGAAAACTCCAGCTACAGCTAGAAGCTGAAAGACTTGAAAAAGAGGCTGAAAATAAAAGACTTGAAAAAGAAGCTGAAAATGAAAGACTTCAAAAAGAGGCACAGGCTGAGGAAAGAAGATTACAGAGAGAGTCTGATGAGAGGAAAGAGAAAGCAAAAATGGAACATGAAGAAAAGGTCTTAGCTTTAGAGTTGGAAAAATTGAAATTGACGAGCATGAGTAATGGTAATGATTCAAACAAGGGTTCATCTTCTGGTAAGGCTAATAATGATACTTTTAAGATTAAGTTACCAACATTTAGTCCTTCCAGTGATGACATAATGTTCTATCTGGACAGATTTGAACAAGCATGTACAGCTCATAACATAGACAAAGCAAAATATGTTTATCAGTTATCAGGGATACTGACAGGTAAAGCTCTAAGTATATTAAATATGGTGGATGAACCTGACAAGAACAATTATGAGGTTGTCCTTCTCTGATGTCAACCTTCAGCTTAACGAAGTGGTTCCATTACATTCCACGGAATCTGGAAAAACGTTTCTGTTTCTCCTAATCTTTCTGGTGACGAACATCGACAAGTCTCGTCGATGTTACAAACATTTCAGGATGTTCTCACTGACATTCCTGGACACACAGATGTCATAGAACATGACATAATTCTTACCGACAATAATCCAATTAGGGTTAGGCCGTATCCTATTCCTATACACTTTCAGTCGCAAGTGGAAAAGGAATTGGATGAAATGATTCAATTAAATATAATTGAACCATCGACTTCACCATATTCTTCTTCCATGGTTATTGTCCGGAAGAAGGATAAGAACATACGAATTTGTGTTGATTATCGCAAATTGAATCAGGTCACAAAGTTCGACGCTGAACCGATGCCTTTGTTAGAAGATCTACTGATTAGACTTTCTAATTCTAGATTCTTCACTAAACTTGACTTGTCTAAAGGTTATTGGCAAGTGCCTTTAGCAGAGCATGCCAAACCTCTTACTGCTTTTTCTACACCTAGGGGTCTATTTCAATGGAATGTTATGCCTTTTGGTCTCATGAACGCCCCTGCCACTTTCGTTCGCATGATGCGTCGAATTCTGTCACATCGTTCGGATGTCATCGCATACTTAGATGACATCTGTCTCTTCAGTGATACCTGGGAAGATCACTATTTAGGGTTATATGACTTACTGTCCACTCTACGTGAGAATAATTTGACAGCAAAACCTTCTAAAGCTTTTGTTGGTTTTGGTGAAATCTCTTTCCTGGGTCATCGTGTTGGTCATGGTCTCTTGAAGACAGAAGACCACAATACTTCCAAAATACTGAACATCTCTGTTCCTAAAACGAAGAAACAAGTTAGGAGTCTCTTAGGTTTAATTCAATTTTATGGGAGATTTATTCCAAATTTATCTTCGATCATGGCACCTCTCTCAACATTGTTGAAGAAAGGTTCGCCTAATCTGGTCCGTTGGTCTGGAGAATGCCAATCTTCACTAGACCAAATCAAGAATATATTTTCTTCTCCTCCCATCTTAAGATTACCTACTCTTGATAGAACTTTTGTTCTTCGGAGTGATGCTTCATCCACTGGGATTGGAGCAGCACTGATGCAAGAATATGCAAATACTCTGCATCCTGTTATGTACATTTCTAGAAAACTAAATGCGGCAGAGAGGAACTACTCGGTTTTAGACCGTGAGTTGTTAGCGATGGTTTGGTCAATTCTAAAGCTACAAAGATTCCTCCTGGGCGCACATTTCATTCTAGAGACTGATCAGAAAGCTCTTACAGCTATTCAGACTAAGAATTTGAAGAGTTCGAGATCCACTCGATATGCTATAGCTCTTCAACCTTTTCACTTCACGGTACGAGCTATCCGTGGTGCGGATAATGTGATGGCTGACATTTTGTCTAGATGCCCACATGACTCCAACTAATACTTCTGTCCTATATTTCCATATATTACAGAGTCATAACACACCTATATTTCTACAATAGATTAGCACATCTGTACTTACTTTATATGTACACACTATCGTGCTTTGTTGTCATCTTCTTCTGTTCGTTTTTTAAGATGATAGAGGAGGACTGAGTAGTTAATATAAGGGCCGTTAGTTTACTAAACAGCCACAATTATTAATAATGTATTGTACCTTATGAAGCATATTAGTTATTAATTAGCATTATATTGCTTGTACTTTCTCAGAATGTCATTGTTGAGCTGAGGACTTACCTTACTAGTATCAAGCATGACGAGTTCTAGATTGTGTACTTACCCTCGGAATACCAGAGCATATGTCCTGGATCGTCATGTAGTTTAACTTTACTATGTACTTTTGTGTTGCGTGATAAATTCTCGCAACATCATTTTATTACAATATCTATTTTATAACGCAAGGGCAACAACTGCTTGAAATTTATAGTCACTTTTCTCGGTAAGCATTTGTCTTCTCGCGTTGGTATCGAATGCAGTTAAGTTTGAGCTGTGGTCATTTTGCGCTGGACTGCGCATGACTTGTCTTGCTTCTTGGTCGATCGTTTTTCCGCCCACCACTAGTGGAGTGAGCGATTTGGAATGGCGAAAGAGATGCCTCGTTGAAGAGGGGATCTCCGCTATTTTTTGTTCTGTCAGGGATGTGAGAGTCCTCTTATGGATATTTCGTTTATTCGAGATAATACCTCTAGTGTATTTGCACATGCCGGGAGGCATAATATTTCTGTGTATTTCCGGAAGGCAAGGTAAATTAACATTTTCATTAACTCTATCGATTTTTGGTCGTGAACGATTTCTGGTTCATAGCCTGTCTTCGAAAGTCGTCGTCACGAGATGTTTTCCTAGCTCACATGTCGCTGCATTGTACTGCATCGGTTGATGCAGGTACCAAGGACCATTACTTGCTACTTTGTTAAATGAACTAGGTTTGGAAAACCTTTATTATCTAGAGGATATTTTTGAGGACATTATTTATACTTCGGCAGACGTGTCTGTCTTGCTGAAGTCAAACTAAGGAGAGTGAACTGATCTCATACATCTGGTTATCTCCTGGCTGTTATAGAAAGGGATGGAGTTTTCCACCTGACTACATTTACAGCACTATGAAATATAACATGCATCTGACTCATCACTGTAATGCTGTCTACCGTCTATTGCTGTATTGAATGTTGCTGTGATAATGACTGTTTGATGTGTCTACATATTCGCGTAACCATTTTGTCACTGTGGCGTCCACAATAAATAATGAAGAAAAACGTCAACGGCTGTTTCAAGAATCATTGACTTTATACGTCGTGAGTTTACTGACGTCCTATGTGGATTGCCCTGTTATTTTTGTATGAACATTGTTTTTTGACTGAACACATCTGCACACTACACAAAACCAGACATGCGGATACCATCCATCATCATATGGCATCACGCATCAAGTGGTTATCTGTCATCTTGTTAATAGTGTTATCTGTCATCTTGTTAACAGTATTATCTGGCATCTTGTTAATGGTGCTATCTGTCATATTCTTAATAGTGTTATCTGTCATCTTGTTCATGGTGTCACGTATCTATCATCGTGTTCTTTGTGTTATATATCTATTATTTTGTTAGTGATGTTATTTATTTATCATCTTGTTGATGGTGTTATCTATTTATCCTCTTGCGCGTGGTGTTATCTATCTATCTATCTATCTATCTATCTATCTATCTATCTATCTATCTATCTATCTATCTATCTATCTATCTATCTATCTATCTATCTATCTATCTATCTATCTATCTATCTATCTATCTATCTATCTATCTATCTATCTATCTATCTATCTACCTATCTATCTGTCTCTCTGTTTGTCTGTCTGCCTGTCTGTCTGCCTGTCAGTCCATCTATCCATACATCCATCTATCCATCCATCCATCTATCCATCCATCCAACCACCCACCCATCCACCATCTTGTTAGTTGTGTTGTCTATTCATCACTTGATTGACAAACAGACGTAACGAACCAACGAATGAACTTTATTTTCAAAGGGTTGAGAATTGGACACGCAAGCCCCGACTTACATTCCACCCATCCTTTCTCGTCTTTTATACTGAGTTCATTTATTCTCACATGCATTCTCACAGACATACATGCAGATAGACAGACAGTCAGATAGGTAGGCAGACAGACATTCAGACAGATAGAAAGACTAACTTCTTCTATTGTATCTTAAGTTGGATACTCTGACAACGACGTGACTTTCGAATGGATGAACGTTACAGAACCTTTCTCTGAGCCAGATCCTACATCCAGGCCCATTCTGGTGGACGAGGAAGTGGTACTGCCTCAGTTTGAGATCAAGCAGGTTGTAGCTAACTCGTGCAACAAGCGTTACCACCAGAAGATAGGTAAGTTCGCAAACAAACCTTCGGTGAAATACCCTTATTAGAGAATTGCCTTATAAGTGACGTTAGTTCCATCTTGTCCCACCAAAGATGCAATATTTTCATGACACGTTCCGGTAGGGAGCTGAATTGCGCGCCTGTTGACACCACCCGCATTTCTTCCCAATGTACTTCAATGCGCGGGATGTTTTTTAAGAAATATTCCTACCTCTGTTTTTTGGTGAGAAGATTTCTTAAACTTTCCGCATTTATATTAAGAAGTACGGGTGTGTATGAAAAAGTGTATTCATCATAATTATATTAATATATTTAGCTAGTAAAGCCTCATTGCTCATCAAAAAAAAAAGCTTCTATGATTTCGTGCCCCTGATTTCGTGTGTCCTTACGTCTGAAGCAAAATGGAAACGAAGTAAATGACCACATGAAAATCTAGTGCAACCATCAGAGCATGCAGCAGAAAGAGCACGACATAATTATATCCGCATAATTATATCACATTTTGGCGGGTGACTGTTATTATTAAAACTCATAACATATCTGTCGATATCAAATAAGGTTCGATTATGGACCATGTTGTTGATGTACGGTTGCCTGGGTTACCCGGAAGTACGTCATTGCCTTTTGGGGCAGAATAGCAGAAGTCGACCTGTCTCAGTTAGCAGAAGTGAAAGATCCTTCTAGTCCTTTTCTGTGTGTATTTCAAGGTGGACGGACGTATGACAGATGAAAGTCAATTTAAATATCTGTTAAAGTCAGTTATAAAACTGGAACCACCAGGCCTTTACACCCCTTCACTTTAATATTATTCTTGTTCAGAGTTTCTTCTTGTTGTTGTTTGTTTTGTTTTGTTTGTTTGTTTGTTTGTTATTTTTTTTTAAACGTATAAGCACAATTGTGATTGTCCCTATTTACAATGATTTGACAAATGTGGTGCCAATTTATCATATCGGCAGTTGTTCGTATTATTTGGAATTGAAAACCATATATGTCCTAATTATAACCCATCAGAGGTTGAACGGGATATTTTTCTTCATTAATTAAACAAAAAAAAAAAAATCAGCTATTCGGGAAAATATGAAACGGCGCCCATTGCACTGTGCTTTAACTGAAAGCTAATTTGCCTATCAATTAGAATCCCACAAAGGGGCCAAAAATATATTTTACCATGATTTCACAGATCTCTTTGCAAGTAAACCGGCAAGAAAAATAAATATAAATTTAAAAATTTAGATTCATAATAGCAGATCCACTGAATATATTTTCAGTTTTTTTGTTTAAACTTTAACGTTCTGTTTTAAAATAAAAAATACGGATAACTGAACTATCTAATAATTTTTTAAATAATAATAATAATAATCAGAAACAGTCATTAAGGTCAAGCAGTTTTCATTCCACGCACCACTTTAGAGCCAAGTTATACCAGCTTTCCTTTCATCTTGACACGTCGCCAATTTCTTGTGGTTTTAGCTATCACCATAACAACCAACAAAGCTAAGGGACAATCATGTGATCATGTGATCTACCAAAAGTAGTCTTTGCTCAACATCAGCATCTTCAGCCTGCAGCTTCTTAAGGAGCATATGCCTTCACCAAACGTATACTAAGACTTCCTGTCACGTGGCGTGCGCTCAACGTCTTTCCATCTCTTCTTCGTGACCTTCATGTCTGTCTCCAGTTCTCTTCTCCATGTCTTCCTTGGTCTTCCTCTGCCTCTCTTACCCTGGGGATTCCAGAATAAGGACTGTCTTGTAATGCTATTAACATATTTCCTCAATGTGTGTCCTATCCATCTCCAGAGTCTTCTTCTCATCTCTTGTTCCACTGGCACTTGTCTGGTTCTTGTCATCATTTTTACATTGGTGATCTGGACATCAGTTTTACATTGGTGATCTTGTCATCAGTTTTACATTGGTGATTTTGTCATCAGTTTTACATTGGTGATCTTGTCATCAGTTTTACATTGGTGATCCTGTCATCAGTTTTACATTGGTGATCTTGTCATCAGTTTTACATTGGTGATCTTGTCATCAGTTTTACATTGGTGATCTTGTCATCAGTTTTACATTGGTGATCTTGACATCAGTTTTACATTGGTGATCTTGTCATCATTTTTACATTGGTGATCTTGACATCAGTTTTACATTGGTGATCTTGTCATCATTTTTACATTGGTGATCTTGACATCAGTTTTACATTGGTGATCTTGTCATCAGTTTTACATTGGTGATCCTGTCATCAGTTTTACATTGGTGATCTTGTCATCAGTTTTACATTGGTGATCTTGTCATCAGTTTTACATTGGTGATCTTGTCATCAGTTTTACATTGGTGATCTTGTCATCAGTTTTACAATGGTGATCTTGTCATCAGTTTTACATTGTTGATCTTGTCATCAGTTTTACATTGGTGATCTTGTCATACAATTACAATTTTTCTATTGTACACGAGTCTTTGCTCATGGGGAATTTTATGTAGCGCTCACGCGAGGACTAAACCCAGACAATTTTACATAAATGTTCAAAACATAGGCTCGAAAGGCAACATTTCAAAAAATAATCCAACATTAACCCCCCCCCCCCCCCCCCCTCCCCAAGAAAAATAATATGTTGTGATTAAATAGCTGGTATGCAGTTATTCAGCTTACATTCTATTTACCTATTCCCACTTGTAATAAAATTAGAATTAAATAAACCTCTTAAAAATACTTTTAATTGCCCTTCAGATGGTGAATTTTTATGATGTTGGCTTTATTTCTTCTCCTTTCATTGCTGTGATGGGTAAACTTGCTCGTTATTTTATTTTGTTCCTTGCTTAAAATGTTTGTTCTCAACTGTAATGAACTTTAATGTAACGGACTTTCGCGAATGGGCTGTCTAATTCTTCAACAACTCATGTGCAAAAACCTAACATCTGAATTTGGATCCACCGTGAATGATAAACCCCTACAGCGAGAAATATTATGACGCGAGTCAGCTAAAGCCAGGTGTAAGTTGGAATGGCGACCCAGTATCTTTGACCTAGTAGAATCTCTGTGCTATAAAACTGGCGAAATTCAGCAGGAATTTCAGGATAAACAGTCTTACAAGTTACAAATCACAAAGATCGTATCATTTAAATACCTTTATTCCTTGTGCAGACATTTGTTTTTTCTATTTTTTTTTAATTCGTTTGTTTTTTTAAAGTAATGCAGGATGGTTATAACGTTTTTCTGTAGCTTGAAACTTTAATAACTTTTTATGTACACATGATAGAAGCAAGCTATAAATAGGAATCAAAACAGTTTATTAAGTTTAACACAATACAGATCAAATTGTTCAGTTCAACATAACCGCCATCTTGTGTGGCACATTCTTCAGTCCGATTTTTTCAGCTCATTAAAACCATTCTCCAGTTGCCACTTAGTGAACTGCATTTGTGACGCTGACCTTAAGTTCATCCAAAGAATGTAGTTTCAATGAGTAGACAACAGTTTTAACTTTTACTAGCTGGTAAACTGCTAAAACATGACGGGGCATACTTTTATTGGCTCTTTATATTGCATGTCTCTTGTGGTCATTTAATTCATTACCACTCCATTTCATCTTCATTTGATCTTTGCATTTAAAAGTATCATGACTTATAGTCATTGCACCATGAACAAAAAAATTAGAAGACCTGCGTGTTATTTTACTGGGTGTTAATTTTATTTTTCACGATGCAGTGTGCGCATTTTCCGCATTTTCCCGAAAAGCTATCGTTATTTTGTTTAATTGCTCGTCACAGTGCATTTCACTTAGACAAGTAGGATAAAGGGGATTTGCTGTTTACAGTTATCAAAGTTTAAAGTCGAAAATGAACTTTATAACCTTTTTGTATATCAGGGCTGAGCAAGACGTGGTACACGGTCTTTTGATGAACCGCTGAAATATTTTATGTTCATAATGTCTGATGTATACAATATTTTACCTTATTTTTTATTTCCTAATTCTTTAATTAAATCTTTTGTTTTTAAAGGTATGATATTTTTTTGCACTAAAATTTGAAAACTTAGTTGAAGCCAGATTATATTGCAGATCACCATATTATTAAGCCTGTTATTACATCTGTTGTAATACTAGTACTGCATGAAATATAATATGTTGGTTTGAATTTATTCTTATTAATATAATATTTTGTTCCGTGTACTGGCACATGTTGTTTTGTCTTCAGTTAATAGATGTTGTTGTTTGTCTTAAATGCTTTCTTTATTTTACACGGAGTTATTTTTACCATCAGCTGACGTCATCGGCGAGGGAGCACGTTCCCCGTAGCACCGGCAATGATTCTTCAAGAACTGGTGTAGATCTACTGTCCTGGTCATGCAGGGGTACGCGGCAATGATAGAGCTGATAGACTAGCTTCAATGGTACCAATAGAAGGTGCATCGGACATGGATACAAGAGAAATACTGCGGACAGTTAATAATCGCCTATTAAAGAATAACACTGCAGTTGATGAATCAGCAAGGCTAAGATTGCTGGACATTGACATTAGTCGTAAGATTGGCAGGAATGAACGTATGAGAGGATGCATCCGGCGTATATACAACCAGCGCGCAACAGGCACAATTAGCATTCATTCACTTTGACGTTTGCTGAGGGAGATTGGGCACGTATGGGTTTGCCCGGAGCGCAGTGATGCAGATTCTGAACAACAACAACTACTACAATAACAACTACAACAACAACTACAATAACAAGGAGTTATTCTATTATTAGCAGTTTAAAACCTGTAAATGTAGCTTCAAGTAGGTTCATACCCCGGCACGTTAATAACAACGGATGGAAGATGCATCTCAGAAGTGAAGTGTAGAGCTCACGCAAAAACAGCATTCTTTAAAATGACAAGTATTTTATGCAACAACTTATTGTCAATGGAAGTAAGAAAGAGAGTCCTTCAGTGCTCTATAGAACCAATCCTGACATATGGAAGTGAGTCATGGACAATTAGTAAACAAGTAGAAAAAACACTAGAGGCAACAGAAATGTGGTTTTACAGACGAATGTTAAAAATACCACAGACGTCTTAACAGGGTGATGAGGATGTCCTGAAAGAGACCATGGCGCAAAAGAAGCTTATGTCTCATGTTAGATGGAATTAATCCACTTTTTGTAGCATGTTATGAGAAGAAAGAGGCTGGAGTACATCGTGACAACAGGAAAGATAGAAGGAAATAGAGAAAGAGAATAAAAAGAGAGAAGATACTGGATAGCTTGACATCGTGGCATGGAAAGAAATCAACAAGAGAGTTGATGAATAGTACTGGAGACAGGAAGTTGTGGAGAGACATGATCTCCTACGAAACCAGGCATGATGCTTGAAGAAGAAGCAGAAGAAAAGTAGATAGAATGAAAAATTATATTTGGTAGACCGCAGTCTCATTGAAAAAAAAAATAGTAGATGTTGGCATGGTAAAGTGAGCCAAAGTCCTCTGCACATTACGCATTATTTTTTAAGATATTAAAATAAAGCACACACAACATTAGAATTAATGATCAACCGGGCTGCTGTACAAATGTAATAAATTATTGGGAAGAATGTTGCAAGGAAACCAATAACAACAATTGAAGATATTATCTGCAATTATAGACTCCATATATCCTAATTATAACCAAACGGGGATTGAAAAGAGTATTTTTATCCGTTAATTTCAAAGAACCCTTTTGTACATCAGGGCTGAGCAAGAGATAGCCACGGAGATAATCTTCCATTGTATGTGCAGCAGTTGGTTATATCGAACGCTGTCAAACGTGAGACAATATTTCATTCATCAAGATATTGTAAACCGGGAGTCCGTAACCTGTAGATCTCGGTCTACCTGTAGATTCCAGTGTATGATTAGGTAGATCTTTAGGCAACTGCGCAGGGAGGAGGAGAAACTTTTTTAACTAGGAGATATTTCGGACTAAACCTCTCCCGCCAGCAGTTAAAATCGTGGTGTCCCTGGGATTGCATGGGAAACAAAGAGCCAGGGATCCAGACCTCCAGGACGACCCAGAGTCCGCTGGGAGGACAACATTAGACAATCTTTGAAGGACCGAGGACTAGAATGGAACCAGGCCAGGAAGAAGACAGCTGATAGAATAGTCTGGCGCTCTCTCTTCCAAACCTCTACACCTCACGGTAGAAGAGGAACGACTAAGTAAGTAAGTAAGTCCCTGGGATCAAAAGTACTTTATCCGCATTCCCAAGAAAACAAGAAAACGCGAGCTGGCTACTAAAATATAGTCCTGAACTGTATGAGATCTTTTCTCAGTAAGGTTCATAACCCCTTTCCCCGCTTAAAATTATATACAAACACGCGCGCGCGCGCGCACACACACACACCCACACACCCACCCACCCACCCACACACACACACACACACACACACACACACACACACACACACATATATATATGGTAGACCTTTAGAGGCCTGATTGTTACTAAAGTAGATCCCAAAACCTCATGGTCTGCCGACCCCTGGTGTAAATAGTACAAGAGACCAATTTATAGCCTTGAACTTTTTGGCGTGCAATATAAATATAAACAGGTGCTTGCGTAGAATAGAAGAACTGAAATGGTATGACAAAATCATAAATGTGGAATCGATGACAAGAACCAGACAAGTGCCAGTGGAACAAGAGTTGAGAAGAAGACGCTGGCGATGGATAGGACACACATTGAGGAAACCTGTTGATAGCATTACAAGGCAGTCCTTGTTCTGGAATCCACAGGGAAAGAGAGACAGAAGTAGACCAAAAAAATATATGGAGAAGAGAACTGAATGCAGAGGTAAAAATGATGACGAAAACATGGAAAGAAATTGAGCGGATGGCACAGGACAGGAAGACTTGGCATGTGTTTGTTGAAGTCCTTTGCTCCTCGGGGAGCTAAAGGGTGTTGATTGATTGAATATAAATATTTAGATTTTACTGTTGCCGTTCAAAGTGGGTCGTCCACAAATGACGTCACACAACGTTGGCCATTTTTAACACCCCCCCCCCTCTCCAATCCAGCGACTAATATGAGGTTGTGTATGAGGCTGGCAACCTCATCATGTCAATGAAAATGCTTCATAAACCACAGCTGCAAGAGCACGTGAATGTTTTACCCAGGCGTCCTGAAAGGTCACCAGCGGCAGCAGTTGTTCCATGGTCTTAAGGTGTAATAAACGTGATGATGATTATTACCATTTATAATTATTGTTATTATTTATTTTGTTTTGGTCCTCACAACTAACACTTTTGCACACGACACCAGGAAACCACAGCTGCTTGCAGGCGGAGTTCCACATGGCCAGAAACGTTTGGTTTTACATGGTCCAGATGTACGTTCCCAGCATTCTCATCGTCATGCTGTCCTGGATTTCCTTCTGGTTGACCGTCAACTCCGTCCCTGGGAGGGTATCCTTAGGCTTGCTGACTGTGCTGACCATGACCACACAAAGTTCTAGTAGGTGGTAGTAACGAACATTCTCTCCACAGCCGACTCTTGGGCGGTGTAAAAGGTGTGATACCACTTGATATCATTTGCAGTAGTTATCCAACAGTGACCAAAACTCAAGAGTATCTAATATCTAATAACAATTTTTTTAGAGTTCGGAAGTTAGTTTTAAAAAAAAATAAAATGTTGCCTCGTTTTGGCGAAGCGCGCCCCGTTCAAACTAGACACAGGGCCATCGTTTATATTAGAGCGCATGACCAAATATAAAAGACCTTGCTGTCTGGATAATAAGTATCCTAGAAGTTACAGTGCGATCCAACTCGGTAGTATAAAATTGACCTTTATAAGAGAACAATAAAGTACAGCATTGGTGGGATAGAGATGCCAAAACGAATTTTCGCTCTACACTGACAATTCCCTACAGCCGACTCTGGTTGTATCGAGCACTATTTCTATATATCTCAAATATGTGCAGCTCAAAGTGTTCTGAAGGCAGACGTGAAAATGATGAGGAAAACATAGAAAGAACTTCATTGGATGGCACAGCACAGGAAGACATGGCATGTGTTTGTTGAAGGCCTATGCTCCTCGGGGAGCTAAAGGGAATTGGTTGATTGGAACAAATTGCAACAGAAACCACGGCTGCGAGTTATTGTTCTTTGGCATAGACTTCCTCAAGGGGATGCAGCTGAAGTCGTGGCTCCGTGCTCCATAAAACCGGTAATAGGGATGATGATGCTGATGATGATGCTGATGATAATGCTGATGCTGATGATGATGCTGATGATGATGCTTTAATATTGTACACCCTGATTACGCAACAGCTAGTAACCTCATTGTTTAAAAAAAGAACTACAGAAACCAAAAGTGTACAAAGACGGTTTTTGCTTTGCCGCAAGCTTCTTGAAAGCGGTCAGAGTCTGTCATTGTCATCTTTATCTCTCTTTCGCTTTCATATTACCACATCCATATTACTCTCATAAAATTGGCAATACAGGAATACCTCGGAGATATTGCGGGTTCGGTTCCAGACCACCACAATAAAGCGAATATCGCAATAAAGCGGGTCACACTCATTTTTTGGCTTCTCAGTGCATATACCTCGTAAAAGCCTAAATCATGTTTACACTATATCTATTAAGTGCGCAATAGCGTTAGGTCTAAAAAAAATGTACGGTAAAATTTAATACTTTATTGCTAAAAAAAAAATGCTAATCTTCATCATCAGAGCCTTCAGCGAACCGTAATGTTTTTGCTGGTGGAGAGCCGATAGATTTTATCGGAAGAAGAAGGCTCGTTCTAATAAATAAACATGAATAATTTGAAAAACAATACGCAATATCTGCGAAGCGCAATAAAGCGAAGCGAGGTATGCCTGTATATCTCTGGCGTCCCATGGTGTAACTACTTCCATATTGCTCTCATAAAGTAAAACTTGTCAATGTGCGTTTCCATACTTTGACCAACTGGCGTTCACTAACTTTGAAAACCCAATTTTTGAAAAAGTAAATCAAAATTAACTCTTGATATGCAAAGAAACGAGAAAATGTTTAGTTATTTATAAAGCTGATTTTAATACTTTTAATTATAATAAATGGAAGGAACAATGTGGTTTTTTTTTTTTTTTGGTTTTTTCAAGCAGATTGTTGTGTTTTCTCCGAACTGCCGGATTCAGATAAAATAACTGAAAAAGATGCTTCATAAAGGGAAACGGGTGACGGAAAACACGAGTTAAGGGATACGCTTTCATTACGTTACAAAATCCACTACAAAAATATATTTTATTGGATTGTTGTTCCCGACGCAACGAATTGCAACAAAGCTATAACAATGTTCACATTGTTGCGTACAACGACACCAAATTATGTGATCCTGTTCACAATTTTGTATACGTCATCAAAAATGTGTGTATAACTTCGCCAAAGTAATGTAATCTTGCAAAGATTTTTAATTTTCATTTTTGAATGGTGGGCCCCGTACAGGTCACTCGAGGTTCCTTCAAATGTTGAGATTTTAAAATGTACCAACTGTAGTAGTTGTTATTAAAAATTGCAGCTCCCTTGGTCATCTGAAACCAAGTGAACCAAACGCTGAAAGATGTGAAACATCCAAACAAAGCTCATATAAAAAAGCGTTTAAAAAAATAAAAAATAAAAAACTAGAACATCTAGTTAACGTTGGTAAAATTTAATTAGAAAAAAGACAGAAAAGAAGTCCGATAGAAATATGGGACCCAAAGATGCAGCAATAGAGAATGCAGTCAGCGACCCATAGCTTGACTGCTTGCATCAGGGTCAGCGAACCAGAGCTGACCAAGACCCTACTCCACCTCCACGTGGTGGTCCTGGAAACAGACTGCATCACTGCAGTCTGGCTGAGAGAGTAGGGATCGAAGAGGGAAGGCAAACCCGGTCCCAAAAAATGCCGTGCTGAAGTCGGATGTGTCGACCGAAAGATGCAGATATCACAGCTCCGGCGTAAACAGACACAACGCAACCAACGTCCTTTTCAGGACGAACGAGGAAGAAGAAGATAGAAATATATCGATACACTACCCACAAATTATATGAAATAACAAAAGCTAAACAAATTCGTGACATCAGAGACCGACTGACTCACAGGAACATGATCTCCAACGCCCAATAGCAAAGCATTTAGTGCTAGGGATTTTTGTGATGGTTTTTGTTTGTTGTATATCTTGCCTACAAAATAATTTATCCTCGTTTAATATTTTTCTTAATAATAATTTTTTCTCATTTAATATTTTCTAAAAAATAATTTATTCTTCTTTAACATTTAAAAAAAAAATATCTTCTTCTCTTAATATTTTTCTAAAAAAAAAATTTATTTTCATTTAACATTTTTCTACAACAAAATGTATTATCGTTTAACATTTTTCTACAAAATAATTTATTCTCTTTTAATATTTTTCTTAAAAAATATTTTATTTTCGTGTAACATTTTTCTACAAAAAAAAATGTATTATCGGTTTAACATTTTCCTACACAAAAATTTATTTTCGTTTAACATTATTCTACAAAATAATTAATTCTTTTTTTACACTTTTATACAAAGTAGTTTATTATCTCTTAAAATTTTTCCACACAAAAATTGTTTCTTTTTTTAACGTTATTCTACTAAATAAATTATTCTGTTGTAACATTTTTTTAAACAAAATAATTAATTCTTTTTTAACGTTTTTCCACAAAATAATTTATCATCTTTTAGCATTTTTCTACAAAACAGTTTTTTTTTTTTTCGTTCCACATTTTTTTCTTCAAAACAGTTTACTGTCGTTTCACATCTTTCCTGCCTAATAGTTTTATTTTCGTACCATATTTTTTGATAATTTATTTTCGTAACATCTTTTCTACAAAGCAGTTTATTTTCATACCACGTCTTTTCTACAAAATAGCTCACTTTTGTTTTTCAAATCTTCCCTACATTACCCTAATTCTTTCTGAAACAGTGTTGCATTCAATAAGGCAGGTGATAATTATTTGTTATATTAGCGGATTACGTGGACTTAAGTAAACTCAAAACTGTGTGATTGCACGTGTCTATACGCACCTGACATGTTGTTACATATGTTCGTTTCCTGCATTTTTAAAACATTTTAATTACAAAGTTTATTTTAAACCGTTTGAAGCCAGTCGTTCTCAGTAAAGTCTAAATCCCGTAAATCCGGAATGTCAGAAGCTGAACGGATGAATTATACACTTTTTTTTTCAACCAATCTTAAATCTGTTTTTAAACGCTTTAATGTAATTTAAACCCTTAGTTCACCGGGTTTCATGTGACCTAGGAAACTGAAATTTTGCACGACCCTCTATTGTGGTACATTTTAAACTTCCAAAATTTGAAGGAACCACTAATGACCTGTCCTTGGTCCGACGTACAAAAAAGTAAAGCCGAAAATGTCATAGAATATTTACAAAGCTACATTTGTGAAAGGGTCACAGAACTTGGTGACGTTGTACACAAAACTGTGAACAATATCACAGAACTTGGTGACGTTGTACACAAAATTGTGAACAAGATCACAGAACTTGGTGACGTTATACACAAAATTGCGAACAAGATCACAGAACTTGGTGACGATGTACACAAAATTTCGAACAAGATCACAGAACTTGGTGACGTTGCTCCCAAAATAATAAACATGATCACAGAATATGGTGACGTATATAAAATAGTGAACAGGACTACATAACATTTCTATTTGTAGTACATTTTAAAATCAATGTGTTTATCTTAAAACGTGTTTTGTTTTCTATACTTTTCCCTCACCGTACTGCTGTATCAAGTCCGTAGCATTATGATAATATTAGTTCTATTAATAGCGTCCTGTGATAAAGCTCGAGTATAAATAAAAATCTTTCTTAATTCATTCATCGATGCTCTTTCTGCACCCTATATAGCTTCTTCTTCTTCTTTGATACTTAGCCGCCGACCGTCAAAGCAGTCATTGGCCATCACGCCTAGTGGTGTCTTGTAGGGCAACAACAAATTGATTCCACTTTGCTCGGTCGGTGGCCATCCTTCGTACAGTGCCCCAACTCTGGTTCATTCTTTGCATCTCAGCCTCCACAGTCCTCCGCCAGGTTGTTTTTGGTCTTTCGTTTTCCTTCAGGGGTCCAAAGCATAGCTGTTCTTGTGATGGCATTGGGGTCTCTTCTGAGGACATGGCCAACCCAGCTCCAGCTTCTGCCAGCTATGATGGTGTGCATGTCCTCTTGCTTGCTCCGAGTAAGCAGATCTTGGTTGGTGATGGTATTCGGCCAAAAGATTCGGTGAATTTTTCTTAGGCAAGTTGTGTGAAAAGAGGACAATTTCGACATTTCCTTCTCTGTAACTCTACAGCATTCCGCACCATAGAGAAGCACAGAAAGCACACAGCTCTGATATAATCTTAATTTTGTGCTTGTGCTGTATTGAGAGGACTTCCAGATGTTGTTTAGGCTAAAAAAGGCTGTTCTTGCCTTATTCATTCTGATGTTGATGTCTTTGCCTGCCCCGCCGTCTGGTGTTACTATACACCCTAGGTATGTGAAGGTGTTTGTCTGTACCAGTTGCTGATTCCTTACTGATATGGGCTCAGGGTTGCTCACATTGAACGTCATGACCTCTGACTTCTTTAAATTGATGTTCAAGCCCACCTGCTGGCTAAAATTATTAAGTCTATCCGTTTTTTCCTGGATGTGTTGATGTGATTCACATCAACACAACCCTATATAGCATGGGCCTTTAAATCTACGTCGTCTTAATGTCCTGTACCATCCGTTCAACATCTTTCCATATTCTCTTTATCCATCCAGTTATGTAGCATATATTAGGTTGTTACTTACTGTTAAGTCATATTCGAAGTTACAGTTAGGTGTTAAGGATTTTGGTGTACGGGCTGGAGTTTGTTAGTAAGTAGGTTAAGGTCATGAGATACATGACGTATATATACATGTGTGTGGGTAGAGAAAGGAGTAACTCTGTTTAGAGTGTATTTTTATTGAAGTATGCAAGCTTGGAATGTGACATTTAAAAGTTCACTGTTAGAAGCACGTAGAGTATGGTTGAAGAATACTCAGGGGCGTTCATGTGTGAATTGAGGTTTACAGGACATGAGAAAAGCGTGCGAAGTGAATGAAGTTAGCATACGTGTCAGAGAAGAATACTGAGTTGTTAAAAGGGAGTCTGTGGCCATCCGTCGTGGGAGACGGTCAGTGTTTCTAGAGTATGTGAATAGTGTATGTGATTTTTCATTATAATATATTGGATGTGACGCGATGATGTTTCGCGTAAGGTGTATTTACAAGGCCTTTATATATTATTATTTATAAGCGCGTTGTGGGTTTCCCGCGCTGTAAAGTTCAGGAGGAACTTGGATGCCTGGTGATTAGACCAGAGGTATAGATATATGTGCGAGGGGTGAATGCCGCACTTTGGATTAAAAGACACGTCGTTTTCCCGTGTCAATAGGAAGTCTATGGTAAGACTATTATATGTTATTGTTTGAATGCGCGTTGTGTGCTTTCCCGCGCCAATAGGAGGTCTACGTAAGCGCGTTGTGATTTTCCCGTGCTGTGAAGTGCTGGAGGAACTTGGATGCCTGGTGGTTAGACCAGAGATAGAAATATATGTGCGAGGAGTGAATGCCGCACTTACATTGTATTACATTGTATACAGACCATATAGAGATTTATGTGCGAGGAGTGAATGCCGCACTTACATTGATTATAGACAGAGATAGAGATTTATGTGCGAGGGGTGAATGCCGCACTTACATTGAATGCAGTTGTTACCAGTACGTAAGGATGACTGTACTACATATTCTAATCATGCAAGTATTTGTACTATTGTTGCTGATGTCCAGGACTATGCTGTTGAGATTATATGTATGGAACTGTGACCCAGACTTCTGTCAAGTTATTTCATTCGCGTATGTACTGTCTTGAGTGTCAGTCCAAGTTATATTCCATTGTAACTTTACAGAGGTATCACTTACACAACTTTATTGGCCAGAAACTCCAGTGCTAGCTACTATCTTCTTGCTTGAGACTTCACATGGTAATAATCCGATAAAGGCAGATTCCGGCTGGACACTTGAGGTGTTGTCTCGTTGACTTTTGAGGCTCGACTGATTAGCGTTAGTCTAATCCGTGAAATAGTAAAACGTTGAAGATCGTTCACTAAACACGCTTTAGTATCAACATCCGGTGTAGTCAAGTTTCCTTTATATAAGAAATACAAATGAGCCGTTTGGTACTATTTCCACGGAAATGTTCTGGATAAAAACACCACATTTCACTTTCATTTATATTTCACATTGTCCTCTACACGTGTGTTTTTTTTTTTGCATCTCTCTCTCTCTCTCTCTCTCTCTCTCTCTCTCTCTCTCTCTCTCTCTCTCCCACTCTCGCTTTTTATCTTACCCTAGAGGTTCCAAATCAAAGACATCCGTGTAATGCTATCAACTGGTTTTCTCAATGCGTGCCATATCCAATACCACAGCATTTGTCTGGTGTTTTGTCCCCATTAGTTCTCACTATGGTGATTCTGTCACAACATTTGTCTGGTGTTTTGTCCCCATTAGTTCTCACAATGGTGATTCTGTCACAACATTTGTCTGTTGTTTTGTCCCCATTAGTTCTCACAATGGTGATTCTGTCACAATATTTGTCTGTTGTTTTGTCCCCATTAGTTCTCACAATGGTGATTCTGTCACAACATTTGTCTGTTGTCTTGTCCCCATTAGTTCTCACAATGGTGATTCTGTCACAACATTTGTCTGTTGTTTTGTCCCCATTAGTTCTCACAATGGTGATTCTGTCACAACATTTGTCTGTTGTTTTGTCCCCATTAGTTCTCACAATGGTGATTCTGTCACAACATTTGTCTGTTGTTTTGTCCCCATTAGTTCTCACAATGGTGATTCTGTCACAATATTTGTCTGTTGTTTTGTCCCCATTAGTTCTCACAATGGTGATTCTGTCACAATATTTGTCTGTTGTCTTGTCCCCATTAGTTCTCACAATGGTGATTCTGTCACAACATTTGTCTGTTGTTTTGTCCCCATTAGTTCTCACAATGGTGATTCTGTCACAACATTTGTCTGTTGTTTTGTCCCCATTAGTTCTCACAATGGTGATTCTGTCACAACATTTGTCTGTTGTTTTGTCCCAATTAGTTGTCACCATGGTGATTCTGTCACACCATTTTAATTCTTCCATTACGGACACAGCCCCGTGTACTTCCCGGGGGTCTCTGAAGGGACAAAGACAGAACAGGACTACTACACCCTCATGCATGTCGTACAAAGCCACTAATGTGAGGTTGAGCATGAGACTCACAACTTCATCATGTCAAATAAATGCCACAGGAACCACTAGTGCAAGGACATTTGAATGTTTTGTGCAGGTTTTCTGACAGGAGGCCAGCTACTTGCTCCACAGGGAGCGAAAAGGAAAGTGATGATGATAATGATTACAGAAGCAACTTCTTGGTTGCTGTTTTTGTTGTGTGACACCACGTGATCGTATCCTGGCTATTTTGGGCTGTAAGGTGACCGGAGGTTCTGAATCAGGTGAAACGTATTTCTTTACCTCTTTTCAGTGGGTGGTCAGTTGATTGCATAGTAGAAGCTTTTTTTTGTTCTAGATGCAAGCCCATCTTCAACAATCAATTCAATATTGCCAAAATACGAACGAACGAAATCTTTATTTCATCAGGATTTTTAAACAATGCATTATTGCCTTTTTTTATTTCTGCCCTGCAATAAATCATTATCTCTATGTTGAAAGGGGTGCGCTTTCCAAAACGAGGCAAAACTTCTAAACAATTTTTATTTAATGTAAATTAAGAAGATATGAAAAGATTCTGAACAGGTTGCACAGGTCAAGAAGGTTTCCAGTGGATTTGTTAAATATTTATCCTCCATAGTGAGTTAAAATGATATGATGATGATTTAACCTCAGAGTCATATCTCATGGTTCTATTGAACACGTTAAAAAAAATGAGATTGTCATTTTCAGCTTAAGAATTAAAAAGAAAACAACAACAATATCAGAAATTTTAATTATATGCACTGTGAATGCTGTGAATTATGTCCTCATGTGTTGTAGAGTCCGAATGGCATAATAACTACTCGCTGAATACAATTACAAGGTTATCAGAATTACAGGTATTTTATATTTGGACATGCGCCGCCCTAATATAACCGACTAGGCTGAACGGGACGCGCCTCGCGAAAACGAGGCAAAATGTTATTTATTTATTTAAATCCGAATGACAGACGAGAAAATGCACGTGAAAATCGCAAAACAAGAAATAAATATATTAGTTACGTTTAAATTAGGGCCAGGATAATTTAGGTTGTTATGCGATGTTGGAAATTATATTTCTTACATTAATGAAGCTGCAGCATATTTTTCAATAATATTTTTTTTTTTTTTTTTTCTATAACCAGCGGCACTCGAGCTTTTCCAGCTCTTTCGGCCCAATGACATGTCATTGCGAGGCTGGGGGGTCAGTGGACTTTCCTTCCAACCCGAACCCGGTCAGGAGCTTCGCTCCTTCCCATCCACACGGGATTTATGTGCAGGAGCCGTTCAGGTTATTCAGTCAAATTTCCGGTCGTAAACATTTCTTCAAACGCCGACGGCCGGGTTTGAACTATGAACACCTGGTCGCCAGTACAACGTCGTAGCCATTACACCAGCGCGGCTCCCATAATATTGTATTAAAGGATGGCATATTATTAATCTCATGAGCATAAGCTTCAGAAATAATTTCCAAAAACCACACGTTCGATGCAATTTTCGGCTTGTCTGTAGTTGCAAATGAAACACTGTAGTGTTTGTCTTGTCATGCATAGATCATTTCTATACCATCTGGCAAATCTGTGTTCTCAAAAGTTCGTTTCTGACTTCACAAGACAACGTTATCCTTGTGTGTCCCGCTATTTCGCGTAGCCATTTAGTTCCCAAAGGTTTTCACGGAAAGAATCATCAGCCACTTTCAATTACGGATTGCAACATTTAACTTATTTTTATTAAGTATTTAACTTAGTTCTCGATTTGTATTTCTATGTTGCTTTTGTTCGTTTGTCCTTGACGAAGACTTTGTGGTCATGACGTAGACTATTCTCTTCGTCTTTTGTCCCATAAAAAAAAGAATCATCTATTTTCTTTTACCCCACCGTCTCACTAGCTGCCGTTGACGACAAGCTCTCTCCACTGCTGTCAGTCTTTTGAAGCCATCCAGCACTTCAGACATTTACTGTTTTCCTAGCAATCGTGTCTAGGCATTCAATATCTTCACTTTTTTCCATCCTCTGCTTGTATTCCCCCACCTATCTTTCCCGTTGTCATCGCATTTAGCAGACCCTGCTTTCTTAACATGTAAAATTTGTCTTCCATTTTTTGAAGGTAGTGTTAGTAATAGCGCAATAAGGAAGCTGAAATTCTTCGGTCATATAAAAAGACATAAAAAGTCTGGAAAAAATTGGTAACGGAAGGCAAAGTCCCTGGAAAAAGGGGAAGGGGACGACCTAGACGACGGTGGATCCGGAACATCACAGAGTCTGAACTTATTTGGAAGATGCAGGTCGACTTGCCCAGAATCGTGATGCGTTCAGAACAGCTGTAATGGAGACAACGTTCTGGAGAGAATACGTCACATGATGACTATTATTAATGATTATCATCGTTATTTCCCTTTCCGGTTCATGTGAGCCACGAAGCCACTACAGCAGATGGTCCCTAGGGAAGAATCCCGTATGGAAGAATCCCGTATGGAAGAATCCCGTATGGAAGAATCTATGTGATCTTGTAGTAGCGGTTTATGTAACAATTGGTTTCACATGCTGAGGTAGATTATACCATTCCCAATCTCGTGTTAGTGACCTCTTATGAAATTCCTAGGTAGCAGTGAATCTAAACTTTCGTGGCCACTCAGTGACACCCAGGACCTACACAGATCTGGTTTATAGCACTGCATTATAGTATCTGATTCTTAAAATGTCCTCATAATCTGATTTTTTTTCTCTGAACCTCCACGCGCAAATTTTTTTTCCTCAGAAACCAGATTTTTGACACAGGACAATCATTATAAACGAAATACATAAAGTTGTAAAGTGGTCACGCCTGATGTTGTTCCCGCGTATCTCTCAGAAGATCAGTACTGGCTACTGTCCATTCAGGCATATCGTACGGCTTCTGCCCATTCAGGCATATCGTACGGCTTTTGCCTATTCAGGCATATCCTACGGCTCCTGCCCAATCAGGCATATTGTATGGCTACTGTCATCTCAGGAATATCGTACGGCTTCTGCTCATTCAGGCATATCGTACAGATATTGCCTATTCAGGCATATCGTACGGCTCCTGCCCAATTAGGCAGATCGTACGGCTACTGTCCATTCAGGCATATCGTACGGCTACTGCCCATTCAGGCATTTTGTATGGCTATTGCCCATTCATATATATTGTACGGCTATTGCCCATTCAGATATATTGTACGGCTACTGCCCAATCAGACATATTGTACGGCTACAGCCCATTCAGGCATATCGTATGGCTACTGCCCATTCAGGCATTTTGAATGACTACTGCCCATTCAGATATATTGTACGGCTATTGCCCATTCAGATAAATTGTACGGCTACTGCCCAATCAGACATATTGTACGGCTACTGCCCATTCTGGCATATTGTATGGCTACTGCCCATTCAGACATTTTGTATGGCTACTGCCCAATCAGACATATCGTACTAGATGACTAACACGAAGCTGCACATAAAGCTGAGACCCTCACCACGTAAAATAAATTACTACAGAAACCACTAACCGGAAGAGCACATACATGTTTTGATGCAGGTTTCCTGCATGGCACAATGCCACTCGTGCTGACTCTATACTCCATAGTGATTAAAGAAAAGGAATAAATAAAATAGATTATCTAAATATCCAACGTAGTGTGAGCATGAAAAGGTAAAATTACTAAAACAAAACAAAAACAAAAACTTAAAAGACAACATATGAATCATATTTGATAAAAATCAAAGAAACAGCGTAGCTGTAGAGTAAAAGGCAAAACTAAAAGAAAAATGTAGTAAGAAGCAAAGGTTTCAAAATTCAAATAGTAGGAATCGAACTAAAGACGTATCCTAAGAAAATAATGTCACCCACTCAACGCTGGGTATTCTAAATTAACAAACCACATACCTGATTTGCAAAAACACCGGTTTTTAACCCTCACGGCATTTGCCTGTTTTTCATATCCGAGTTATTTTATTTTCCCAATAACCCGAGAGCAAACATTTAATTATTGGTTGCTGAACCAGGTGTACCACCAATGGTATGCTTTGTGGAAAAATAATGTTTGGTAAATAAATAACTCGTGTTCCACTTTATTTCCCGCCATTAGCGCAAAACTAGACTAGTTTATATTATAGGATCCGTGCCGAACAAGAAAGAGGGTGTCTGTCGATTTCCAACCCAACCGTGAAATAAAAACTATTTATAAAAAAATATCGAATATAAAGCATTATTGTAATACCTTTTCATTTATGGATGCGAGTCATAGGCAATGACTACACTCCACAATAGTCAGCCTCAAACCTCAGATATAAGGTATTTGAGGAAGGTGGTTGTAAACAGAAGAGACATAGTCTGCAACCAAACAATACATCTGGCCTCAAAACCCAGCCCCTGCAGACTTAAGTAGAACAGTCCCAATTACGATGGCTTGGCCATACCTGCGGAATGGGAGAAGATCGCCTACTATGACAAATATGGGAAACGTAAAGCCAGGGATCCAGACCTCCAAAACGACCCAAAGTTCACTGGGAGGACACCATTAGACAATCTGTGAAGTAGCGAGGACTAGACTGGAACCAGACCCGGAGGAAGACAGCCGATAGGATGGTATGGCGTTCTCTCTGGCAAACCTATAAACCCACTATCCTCAAGGTAGAAGATTAACGACTAAGGGAGGTACCCTTTAGTTCCCCACGGAGCATAGACCGTCAATAAATTCAAGCCAAGTCGTCTTGTCCTGTGCCATCCTTTCAATAACTTTCAGTATCTTATTGATCCTTGTCAGTTTTTGTCCTTTTCTTTTCTCCGTGTGCTTTTTTTTGGGGTCGCTCTCTATTTCTCTTTCCCTGAGGATTCCACGACAGGGACTACCTTGTAATACAATCAGCTGCTATTCTTAATGTGTATCGTATTCCACGCCCTCGTCTTATCATCATCACTTGTTCTATTGACATTGGCGTCACCATCCTTTATCTTTTTACCTGCTGTGGCGAGATGAATGTTGGATAAAAAAATTAGAAAGTAATTTCCCAGAACTGGAGAAGAGAACTGGTGAAATAGTGCTAGGGATGATGCAGGGCAAGTCAGTTCAAGATGGTGGCTGTAGAAGAAAGCAGTGTTGTAAGTCACCTTTTCGCTAGACCTCTCTTATGCTCCAGGGGTGTTATATAAATATGTGAGTGCAGCTCGTATTTATTCCCTTCCAATTTTAAATTATTTATTTGACCACACAACAAAATTATTACAGGACATTTAAATAATTCAATAACTGCAGTTATATTATAACATATCAATGCGCTTTATTGATGTTTAAGTAAAAATTAATAGTTTTGTATATCAATTTGTTACAAAAAATGTCACATAATTTACAAAAGTATATTGTCATTGTTTGGTCGTTGTCATCATGTTATGTGTCTTGGGTGTCTGTGGTTTGTGTTTTCACAATAAGCCATCTTATCTGGTTTGACACGTTGTAGCTGACTTTCCTCGGTCGTTAAAACATTTGGACATTGAAGACGCTACGCTTATGCCAGGAACATTGTTGGTCCACTGTTAAACAGTTCACAATTTCCTAAATTGTGTCATCTTTTCCGCCACTAGCAGAACGCTCAGAACAGTGGTACTTTGAAGTCAGCTGTTTAAAGCTTAATTCTACAAATCGTTCATAATAGCGGTCAATTGTTATCTTGTTGTGTTGTGGGTTATTAAGACTTCTAAATATGTGCGGTAAGTAACTTTTTAAAAAAAATAAAATTTTGCCTCTTTTTGGCGAGGCGCGTCCCGTTCAACCTAGCCGGTTATATTAGGGCGCATGTCCAAATATAAAAGACCTTTAGGTCTGGAGAATTAATTATGTGTTAGTTATTAACCGTGTCTGAGACGGGCTTATATACCTAATCCCAAGTCTAACCCTTGCTTTCTCAGAGGTTCGCTTCTGAGTTCATTTTTTCACTGGAAAACGTTCGTGGGATTTCAATGCAGTTGTGCGAATCTTCCGACAAAATCATAATTTCCTGGTCAAATACCAAAGATAGTGGTTTCCCATTGCCATAATTACATGTACCGTATTTCTGGTTGCTGTTCCAATCCTGAAAAGAAACATCTTGTTCGGGGCATTAGCCATAAAGTAATAGCAGAATTTATGTTGTGAAATTCATAATTCACCATAAAGACACTTGTTTACGTGGCAATTCCAGAGTGTCTTACCCGTGTTACGACACCTGCTTATAGAGCATGAAGCAACCACTGCAGCTTGTGCATTGCAGGAAACCTGCATAAGGCATTCACATGCTGATGTAGTGGTGGTGTCTCTAGCAACATGTTTTATGACTAACATGAGCATCGGGTAAAGCTGGCAACCTGATCATGTCAAACGCATTGTTACAGAAACCACTGCTGGAAGAACATATGACTTCTTAGTGCAGGCTTCAAGCAACAGGACCGGCTGCAATGGAAGCTCTCTGTTCCGTAAGCAGCGCAAATGTAAAAAAAAAAAAAAAAAAGACGATGAAATAATCTGATATTGGTGTTCTTTGTTGTTCATATCTCCTACAGTCTAATTTGAAATGGTTTACAACATATTTTTCTTGTCGACATTCTGCACAGAAATGTTCTTCTATTCTAAAATAACCCATCGCCATTTACGGTTTCAGTTGAGACTGCTGAGCCGTTTTTAGTCTTATTTATCAGTTTGTGTCGTTTTTGCTTATATTGTCACCTGACAAAGACTTTTCTAGTCGTAGCGTAGTCATGTTTTTTTTTTAAATTTACGTTACGTAAAACTATTCTATCAATGTACAAGTATATGTGCTTGGGTAGAATAGAAAGCTTAAATGGAATCAATATTGTTGAACTGATGACGAGAACCAGACGAGAGCCAGTGGAACAAGAGATGAGGAACAGACGCTGGGTATGGATAGGACACACTTTGAGGAAACTTGTTGTCAGCTTTACCAGGTAGTTCTTTTTCTGAAATCCCCAGGGTAAGAGAGGTAGAGGGAGACCAAGGAACACATGGAGAAGAGAATTGGAGACAGACGTGAAGGAGACCAAGGAACACATGGAGAAGAGAACTGGAGACAGACGTGAAGGGGCCACAGAAGACGCGGACAGACCTTCAGCTCGTTGCAGTAGACAGGAATACTTGGCATAAACGTTTTTTGAGGCCTCCGCTAAATGGGGAGATGAAGGGTATCACTGTTTCTATTACATTTATAATTTGTGAGCTTATCGAAAAAGTATTACTGTAAATTAGTAGCATTATTATAATCATTATTTCTTTCTTTGGTAGTATTATTATAATCAATATATTTTTTTTATTTGTGCAGGTGTAAACTCCGCACTCCCTCGAGTGTCCTACACAAAAGCTATTGACGTCTGGATGTCGTCTTGTCTTGTCTTTGTCTTTGCCGCTCTGTTGGAATTTGCGATCGTCAACGTACTTAGCCGTAAAGATTCTCTTCGGGGATTTTCGTTAAAGCATTTATTCACAATTTCGAAGGACTACGACGGAGGGGACAACACTCCAGCAGCAGAGGTGAAATTAGAACGTAACATATTTTATTATTGTGTATGGGGGTGGCTAACCTCAACTTGTAAAACAAATAGCCACAGACAACACTGCTGTAAGTGCATGTGACTGCTTTGTGTAGACTTCCTGCAAGGCGGACTAGCTGCAGTAGTTAGGGGAAGATGACGCTGATAATAATAACACTACTATTATTCTGTTTTTATCGCTGTAGTTTTTATGGCTGTAGTTTTTATGGCTGTAGTTTTTATGGCTGTTGTTTTTATGGCTGTAGTTTTTATGGCTGTTGTTTTATGGCTGCTGTTTTTATGGCTGTAGTTTTTAATGGCTGCTGTTTTTATGGCTGTTGGTTTTTATGGCTGCTGGTTTTTATGGCTATTGTTTTTTATGGCTGCAGTTTTATGGCTGTAGGTTTTTATGGCTGTTGTTTTTATGGCTGCTGTTTTAATGGCTGTAGTTTTTATGGCTATAGTTTTTATTGTTGCGGTTTTAATGGTTGTAGTTTTTATGGCTGCTGTTTTTATGGCTGCTGGTTTTTATGGCTGCTGTTTTTATGGCTGTAGGTTTTTATGGCTGCTGTTTTAATGGCTGTAGTTTTTATGGCTGTTGTTTTTATGGCTGTTGGTTTTATGGCTGCTGTTTTTATGGCTGTAGTTTTTATGGATGCTGTTTTTATGGTTGCTGCTTTTATGGCTGCTGTTTTTATGATTGCTGCTTTTATGGCTGCTGTTTTATGGCTGTTTTTTATGACTGTTTTCTTTAAGATGTCTGTCAAACAAAATAAACATATAGCATTTAAACAAATTTGAAAACAAAAAAGCATTAGTGATAGGAAATTATATACAGAGCGTTACAACAGGAATTGGGTCATCTGAATTAGTGTCTTCAAGTTTAGCCCTCTTTGTACTTTGTGTATTCCTATTTTGATTGTCCTTACTTTGTGTATTTCAGTTTTACGCCATTCTTAAATCGTGTTTTGTAGTTTTAAATTGTTCCTATTTTGTGTATTCCATTTTCGCATCGTTCCAACTTTCTGTATTTTCGTTTCGTACGTTTCATAATGTGCCATTTTCCTTAAATTACCTCCTCTTAGATTTTATAAGTGGCACGGTAACAGTTCAGGGAGTAAACTGGGAAGTCCAGTACATTGTCTTTTCGCTGGCTACGTGTGTGCTATCTCATGTAGTTCCCATCTAATAATATATTCGCTCATCTCATACCCCAGAGGTCTATCTTAGCCAGTGGCGTATCCTGGTAATGCGAGCTAGGCGTGCTGCTACTTAAAATGAATATGTACGCCTACTATTTAACTTCTTCCCCTCTTAATTTAAAAACCAACTATATTCAATTACGCAACGATAGTTATTAGGGGTATATGTCAATTATCTCCGAAATACTAATTAACTTACAACTTGAAACTCACTGTCACTGTAACAATCTGCATTCCCGGCAACTAACAAAAATTAATCACAAAAAACACTGGACGGACACAGCCGATTTTTACAACTCGAGAGCTGCAAGGCCACCGCACGCATGTTCGTATTGTATTGACGTATCTGGCCTTGATCCCGATCCACACAAACCAATCTTCAGACGTGAATCCGAAAGGTACCGCACGCATTGTGACGGAATTACCCGAGAAACTTCGGGCGATTGCAACCAACCAAGAAAAACTGCACTGTAAAACGCATCTGGGAAACTGAAACAAGATATACTCGTAGATTCTATGCGGGAAAATCCGTTATCCTGATGCGTGCGGTCCGAAAGCAGAACTTTAGAAGAGAAATATTTTATAGAATAATAAATTAAAATTTTATTTTCCTTCGGGCATAGGTGTGCGCAGCACGCACAGCACACACAGAGAATACGCCACTGATCTTAGTATGTTAATTTTCTTTGATAAAAATTGGCTCTCTCTCTCTCTCTCTCTCTCTCTCTCTCTCTCCGTCCGGTCTTTTTTGTTTACATATTGTACTTTTCTACAGTTTGTGTTTGCTGGCGAAACATTTCCTTTACCCCTATTATACTCTTTTTGTAGTGACGAATACGCACATTTAATATTGGCTGGAACAGACGGACACATTTACATACCTATGATGCATAGTAACACCAGACGGCGGAACAAGCAAAGACATCAACAACAACATGAATAAAGCGAGAACAGCCTTTGCTAGTCTCAACAACATCTGGAAGTCTTCCCAGTACAGCACAAAAGCAAAATTAAGATTAAATGAGTGTTGTGTACTTTCTGTGCTTCTCTATGGTGCGGGATGCTGGAGAGTAACAGAGAAGGAAATGTCGAAACTGTCCTCCTTCCACACTATCTGCCTAAGGAAAATTCTCGGAATCTTTTGGCCGAATACTATCACTAACCAAGAACTACTTACTCGGAGTAACCAAGACGACATGCACACCATCATAGCTGGCAGACGCTGGAGTTGGATTGGCCACGTCCACAGAAGAGACCCCGATGCCACCACAGGAACAGCTTTGCTATGGACCCCCGAAGTAAAGCGAAAGAGAGGCCGACCAAAAATAAGTTGGCGGAGAACTTTGGAGTCCGAGATGCAAAGAATGAACCAGAGCTGGGGCACTGTACGTAGGATGGCCGCCGACGGAACAAAGTGGAATCAGTTTGTTTTATTATAAGACGCCACTAGGCGTGATGGCCATTGACTGCTTTGACAGTCGGTGACTAAGGATCAAAGAAGAAGAGGAAAAGATTATTGGCATTGAATAAGAAACTAATGAACAAGTACATAAATTTTGATGCGTTGAACAGCCCAATTTTGAATTATAAAATATAGTAAAAATATTTTTTTCTGAAATGTGAAATTTGTACTGGCAACAATTTGATGTTTCTCATCTCTTCCAGGTGGCGCTTCCCATTGACGGGTTCATAGACAGCGAGGGTCAGAAAAGAAAACTATTCAGCCAGAAGGGCATCGTATACGCCACTTATCTAGACATTTGCGCTCGTATATTCTTTCCTGTGAGTTTCACTCTCTTCCTAATAACCTATTGGAGCTATTACGTCAATACGTAAACAGCAACGTAGCAACGAGACCCGGATGAATGTGACAATATGGCCACATAAGACAGTCACACTACCTCGTGGTGTATAGTCAACACAGGTTTCATTTGCTGGTGATTTGAGCTATTTCTTTCTGATATCTGTCATCTTATGATTAGTCTTACACTCTCTTTAACTACGTGGTTAGCTGAGTCTTTCAACACGATGAGTTATCACGTTTTATTTCACGAACATTTTTACAGGAACTGTTGTAACACATATCATAGGGAACATCATCCTGTTTGTCTTCAACATAATTGTTCGACATTTCGCACGACTCAAAACATTTCCTCAGTATCTTTGGACAGGTCGTCACCTCATTAACATTTTATTATATATATGATGAATTCTGCAACACTCTGCTTTCGTATCTTAAACTATCTGCTTGGGTACCTAAAACTGGTAACTACCAGGGTTAATTATTTCACAATTATTTCAGATATATGAAAGTATCGTTCTACTGCATATCGAACATATGTAGTAACTTGATTTGTATACTTATTCTGTTTTAACTCTGTGGTATTTAAAAAAAGCAGGATGGAATTTTTACTGACAAACGCACTTAACATGTAAATTAGATTTTCAAATTCATAACTGTATTATACTGTCATGTGGCGTCTCTATCATAGCACCATCACAGCGGGTAGACGCTGGAATTTGGTTGGCCATATCTTCAGAAAAGACCTTGACACCATCACCAGAACTGCCATGCAATAGACTCTTGAAGTAAAGCGAAAGTGAGGCCGACCAAAAGCAGCTTGGAGTAGAACTGGGGAGGCAGAGGTGCAAAGCATGAACCAGGTGGGGGGAGTTTGTTACCGCCCTACAAGGCGCCACCAGGCATGATGGTCACTGATTGCTTTGTTAGTCAGCAACTACGTACGAAAGAAGAAGCATGGGGTCTCTCTGAGAGACAAGGAAAGAGCAAGCATACTGCTCCATCACATATGTCGTTACAGGTGACTTAACAAAGGTCGAACATGAGGCTGGCAACAGCATTATGTAAAACAGATTGCTACAGAAAATACTGTTGAAAAAAGTCGTGTATGCCTTTGTGCACACTTTATGCCAACAACAATGGTGTTTCCATGCTCCGTAAGAAGCGGAAATGACTACGAAGAAAATGACAGTGATGAACAATTTTATAGATACAAGGTCGAACAGTTTTATAGATAAATATACAAAGTCATTGAAAAGTCACTACCTATTTTTAAATGTTTACGTTGTCACTTTTATTTATTGGATATACACGAAACAAATGTTATAACAAGGTGCAGTAGTTGTCGTTGGACTAACAGTAACACGTTTAAATTTGTTTTCCAGACCTAAAATATAATGGTAAACCGTTAGTAGATTGTTGTTACAAGAATACATCAAAATTGTTGCCCGCTGTGAGGTTAAGTATTGAATACGCTCTGGATATCACATTAAGCTTTAATGTTGATGTGATCTAGCTTTGTATTCAGTAAAATAAAAGTTAATTTTCTTTACTTTCGCGTTTATTCCGTATTAATTAATTGATTAGTGTGAAGAAAAAATAAGCGATTGATTTTTCTAAAATCAAGTACATCGATTCAAATCACTGATACAAACACACACACACACACATAAATATATATACACACACATGTATCATATTCTGGATAGAGGTTCCAGCAACACTCATTATTTTTTGTGTCTTATGCACTCCTCGTCCGTGTGTCCACAATTGCTTGAAGCATCTCTCTCGGGAAAGGGGTGGGGAGGGGGGGGGAGGAGGTTTCCTCACGTTATGTTTTTAAGATAATTCATTGTGTTCAATATTTTTCTGGAAATAACAAGTGTGTACAGACTTATAAAATAGGACAGTCACAAAGTTATAGCTTTTCATAAATTGGTATTTCCGTAGAGTAGAAGGACTGACATTGTATGATAAGATCATCAGTGTGGAACTGATGACAAGAACAAGACAAGTGCCTGTGGAACTGATGACAAGAACCAGACAAGGGCCTGTGGAACTGATGACAAGAACCAGACAAGTGCCAGTGGAACTGATGACAAGAACCAGACAAGTTCCAGTGGAACTGATGACAAGAACCAGACTAGTGCCAGTGGAACTGATGACAAGAACCAGACAAGTGCCTGTGGAACTGATGACAAGAACCAGACAAGTGCCAGTGGAACTGATGACAAGAACCAGACAAGTGCCAGTGGAACTGATGACAAGAACCAGACTAGTGCCAGTGGAACTGATGACAAGAACCAGACAAGTGCCTGTGGAACTGATGACAAGAACCAGACAAGTGCCAGTGGAACTGATGACAAGAACCAGACAAGTGCCTGTGGAACTGATCACAAGAACCAGACAAGTGCCAGTTGAACAGATGACAAGAATCAGACAAGTGCCTGTGGAACTGATGACAAGAACCAGACAAGTGCCTGTGGAACTGATCACAAGAACCAGACAAGTGCCAGTTGAACAGATGACAAGAACCAGACAAGTGCCAGTGGAACGAGGGGTGAGGAAGAAAAGAAGACACTGGCGTTTGAAAAGACAAAAAGTGATAAAACCCTGTTGACAACATTACAAGGCAGTCCTTCTTCGGGTACTCTCAAGGCAAAAGAAGTTTGCAACATAAAGCACATGAAGAAGAGAACTGAAGACAAATATGAAAGGTGTGAATAGATTGGAAGACTTAGAACGGATGGCACAGGACAAGAAGTTTGACATGAATTTTATGAAGGCCTATATTCCTCGGGGGAAGTGACAGGTAGTGATGAATGATGACGTAAAAATTGTTGCCTGTTATGACACGTTAGGCTATGGGCTTGTCCATATATGACGTCACTAAATTGTTGCCTGTTATGACACGTTAGGCTATGGGCTTGTCCATATATGACGTCACTAAATTGTTGCCATTTCTTACCCCCCTACCCCTTTGTAGCATTTCGTCACAAAAGCCCAAACCCCCCCCCCCCCCCCAATCCGCCCGCCTTTCATATGTAACGTCTCAAATCTCGTAATTCCCCTCCCTTTTCCCCCCTGCATTTCTTTTCTGGTACTACTGAAAAGAAAGAATGTAATAGAATGTAAATTAGTTATCTAGTGCAGACAAAAAAAAAAAAAAAAAAAATAGTTTAAATGAAAAAGCGTTTAATTAACCAAGCTTGTACTATAACTTATATGCTGGTCAAATGTTGCTAAATTTATTATATTAAAAAAGATACGTGTAGGGCCTAATTAAAAAAAAATATTTAAAACAGTTCAAAGTTATAATAACTAACCGACATTTCAGCTGAGATTATAATATTAATATAAGCCATCCAGAAGAGAGTTGTTTACTATTGTTTATAAAGGGAGATTATGACGATGGGGGTTATAAAATCTGTTTAGTTCTGACGTCATTTATGGAAGAAGCGAGCCTCACTCGTTTTTGTGTGTGACGTCACATTTCATTTTTTCAAACCCCCCCTACCTGTATCGTCACACTTCGTCACAAAATGTTAGATACCCCCTCCCCCTCACTGCGTGACGTAATATGTGGACTCCTATATGTCCTTATCGACTAAAATGAGATATCCAGGTGTACTACTAAATTCTCATAGTGATTGGCCGGAGTGTGTTCCTGAGGCAGCAAAATAGTCATTTGGCACTCTGCAGAAGGGGGAGGGGTCCACGCTACCCTAGACATTTATAATCAGCCCCTAGACATTTATACTATAAATTATAGGCAGTAATCAATATACAATCGGTATGAGGGTCCAATGACTCTTTTTACCCATGGGCCCCCGTGCATATTCAAGTCCGCCCCTGCCTTCAGTCCTATAATTTAAGAAGAAAACAAAATGGTAATTTGAAACATTAAAAAAAAAAATTGTTTTATTTCCAGTGTTCCATAACTGCCTGCTATATAAGGACCTTTTTTCCCTATGCTTCTTACAGTGACGTCAATAAGTTAACAGTGAAGAAGATTCCGTCAACAAAGGGAAGTTTTCTCACAAACACGAGTTTTTGTTTTTTTTATTAAGTTTTTTTTTTTTTTAAATACAATTTTGTCTCGTTTTGGCTAGGCGCGTCCCGTTCAACCTAGCCGGTTATATTAGGGCGCATTTGCAAATATAAAAAAACCGTTAGGCCTTGAGACTAAGTTATGTGTTAGATATTAAACAGGAGTTTATATTTTCCTCACTCACGTGAATTAATATTCTAGTATCCGCTTCAAGATGGCTGTATACCGCTCCACCTATGTCCCAGTCTTGACATATGGATGCGAGTCATGGGCAATGACTACAACCCACAAAAGCCAGATCCAAACCTCAGAAATGAGGTGTCTGAGGAAGGTGGTTGAAGTAACAAAAAGAGACATGGTCCGCAACCAGATGATACATCAAGACCTAAAATCCCACCCCCTGCAGACCCAAGTAGAACAGTCCCAACTAAGATGGTTTGGCCATGTCTGCAGAATGGGAGAAAATCGGCTACCACGACAACCATGGGAAACAAAGAGCCAGGGATCCAGACCCCCAAGGCGACCCAGAGTCCGCTGGGAGGACAACATTAGACAATCTATGAAGGACCGAGGACTAGAATGGAACCAGGCCAGGAGGAAGACAGCCGATAGGATCGTCTGGCACTCTCTCTTCCAAACCTCTACACCTCACGGTAGAAGGGGAACGACTAAGTAAGTAAGTATCCCCTTCACACCCCCCTCCCCCCCCCCCCCCCCTTCCCCCCAACCAGTTAGAAAAAAAGGACACTGAATAGCAATATGTATGTTCTAGTGCACATAGTGCACAATCAATAACTATTCATTATACTAATTGCTATTACCATATAAATCTATGTAATATGTGGCTAGTCCTCATAGAATTATCCTTATGTCGGCTATATATATATATATATATATATAAATATATATATATATATATATATATATATATATTTATAAATATATATATATATATATATATATATATATATTTATATATAATTTATTTATTTTTTTATTTATTTTTTTTTTAATTTGAGAATAAACGACAACTTATACATTTTCAAGCGTGTCGTGTCAATTCTTATTTCACCTTGAGAATTAATGATGTCTTTGTTTTGGTAACACATTCAACGTGTCTCGTGCCGTGTTTTTTTTAATTTTTATTGTGATACCCTTCAGCAGCCTCTGAAACAGGGCTTCTTGACGTTTTGTTTGTTTGTTTTGTTTTGTTTATTTGCCATGGACCTCTTTTATTGTCCGATAAATAAAAGTGTATATAAACGCATATAATTCAAATGGGTCAGTGGATTATAGAGTAAGAAGGCCGGCTTTGAAGCATAGTCGGTCACTAAATTCATGCCAAGCTCTTTGTCTTATGATATCCGCTCAAAATCTTTACATATCTTCATTACCTCTGTTAAGTTTGTCTACAATTTCCTTCTCGATGTGTTCTTAGGTTTACCACGATTTCCCTTGCACTGAGTTTTCCAGAATAAGGATTGCCTTGTTTCCTAAGCTGGTTTTATCGGTGTGTGTCCCAACCACGCCAGCGTCTTCTACCCACTCTGCTCTATTTACACACAAGTGTTTAATTTATTTATTACTAGAGGTTTAAAAAAAAAACAAGCATATTTTAAAATGTTAACAGCAAGGGACAGCATTCATTGTATTGGAAATTACATGGAAATCACAAGAAATAAATGTCACGAGTTGCCTCCCCTTTGCTCGGCAGTGATGGCCCAATAATGGCCAAAACCTAGAGTATCTAATGTGGGTCTTCAAAAGTTTCTACCTTCGCACAAGATTACTCTTGGTAGAGATACAGATAGAAGGATGATGATGCCTCTACCTCGAGGGAGTCTTCACAAGATATTTAGAAATCAAGAACAATGCTGAATGTGTCTTAGCACAATTAATTTCTTATCTGACCGACAACTTTTGTGAAGGGATATATTGAATGATTTAGCTCGTTCAAGCCCCTCGCCTGTTTTAATTCAGTGAAATCGTTAAGTTAGTAGTTATGTTTTAAGTGTATTTAAGGAGACTGATACATACGGGTGCAGTACACCCAAAAGAATTAAATGAACTATAAATTTGTATACATACAAATAACAAATTTAATAATCAATTATATTTAACAGTGGAAAAAAATGAATAATTCTTTTTAAAAAAAGGTAATAATCGCAGGGTGATGTTATGGGTATTGAGGGAATTGTCTGAAAGTTCACGTGGCAGCTTTTAAGTTTGAACTTAGCTGCCAGTAAGTTTGTTGGTTTCTGCTCCAGCTGATGGTTGGTTCGTTGCAAGTTATGGACTGGTTCACTAACGTCACTGTAGGTAAGTCTGGAGGTTGTGACACGTTCCAAGTATAGCAAAATCTGCCTTCAACACATTGTAGAATCGATTACCGCGATGCGACGGTGTCTCTAAAAATATCACGCGATCATGCCCCAGCGAGCGAGAAGGGTTACAATGCCTAACAATATGGTCACCTTGTTGTTAAAGTGATCTGTGTTTTAGTTTCAACTTCTTATTGATGTTATAACAACAAGGATGGACGAATAGCAGAAAGACATATGTTTCGATTCTAGGAGATTGCCTCTATATTCACATATATGTATTATGGCTGGAATGGTTTCGGAACGGAAGAAATGGCAAGTTGAATGCATAAAATTGTCAGTTGATAGGGTCACCCCACACTTTCGAGCAATGTAGGAGAATGTTAAATGGTCGGACGAATAAGAAAGTTAAATGGAATGGTAGCACTGGACTGTCCGGTTCTTCTTCTTCTTCTTTGATCCTTAGCCGCCGACCGTCAAAGCAGTCAGTGGCCATTACGTCTGGTGGCGTCTTGTAGGGCAACAACAAAATGATTCCACTTTGCTCGGTCGGCGGCCATCCTTCGTACAGTGCCCCAACTCTGGTTCATTCTTTGCATCTCAGCCTCCACAGTCCTCCCCCAAGTTGTTTTTGGTCGGCCTCTCTTTCGTTTTCCTTCAGGGGTCCATAGCATAGCTGTTCTTGTGATGGCATCGGGGTCTCTTCTGAAGACATGGCCAACCCAGCTCCAGCGTCTGCCAGCTATGATGGTGTGCATGTCCTCTTGCTTGCTCCGAGTAAGCAGATCGTGGTTGGTGATGGTATTCGGCCAAAAGATTCGGAGAATTTTTCTTAGGTATGTTGTGTGAAAAGAGGACAATTTCGACATTTCCTTCTCTGTAACTCTCCAGCTCTCCGCGCCATAGAGAAGCACAGAAAGCACACAGCTCTGATATAATCCTAATTTTGTGCGTGTGCTGTACTGGGAGGACTTCCAGATGTTGTTTAGACTAAAAAAAACTACCTGATGTGTGTCACATGTTGGATATAAAATGTCTACTCATATCATTTCTCGTATGTTCAGTTTCTTCCTTTCTATTCCTTTCCACATTGCTTCGCAAAGTCCTAGAATGTCCACCCCATTATACATTTCTGCTGGCACCTAAGCAGCTTTTCCTTTTTCGTTTAAATTACGAACATTCCAAGTGGCAAATTTGGAAATTTTCTATAGCAAAAAAAAAAAAAAAAAAAAAGAAGGGGAATCAGCCACTGAGACTCCTATCGACTTTCACTGTGTTGTATCATACTTCTCCTTGCCAGACCTTCATCAGTCTATGTTATTCTTTAGTTTTTGTGGCTTAAGATTTATACACGATAGGATAGCCGGCACAATATCCAACCCTACTGAGTCGCCTTCTATGACATGCTTAACAGGTTACAGTACTATTATTCGTTACTTCCCTTCCAGACCCGGTAACACCTGAGCGTTACTGTGTATCAACAGTTGAAATTTTTTTTTTTAAAGGTAGTCCCATAGTAATATTGCCATTGCGCAGTGAAATGGTACAGACATCACTTTGGCTGGTCCAGTTTTATTAGATGGGTGTTATTTAATTTATACACCGAAAAAATTTTCAAACAGATACAGGAAATACCAGGACTGAACATCAGTGGAAGATCAATAAACAACCTTAGATATGCAGATGATACCGCGTTGTTAGCTGAAAGCGAACAGGAGTTACAAGAACTAGTGAAGCAAGTGAACAGTATAAGTCATGAATATGGACTCGACATTAATATTGAGAAAACTAAAACTATGATAATTAGCAAAACAGACGATAAACCCACATTAAAGATAAGCGTAAATGGGAAAATCCTGGAACAAGTCAAGAGCTACGTATATCTTGGTCATATAATAACAGAAGATGGCAGATGTGAAACAGAAATCAAGAAGAGAATAGGAATGGCCAAAGCTACATTCAACAACATGAAACATATACTGACATCCAAACAGTTATCTCATAAATTAAAACTCAGAATCATAAAGTGTTATATATATTCTGCATTTCTGTATGGTGCAGAAACATGGACGATGAATAAGCATTTGGAAGAAAGAATTGAGGCTCTTGAAATGTGGATATATAGAAGAATGGGGCGTATCTCATGGAAAGAGATGAAAACAAATAAGGAGGTCCTAGAAAATCTAGGTATGAAAAGAGAACTAATGAGAGAGGTCAAAGTTCGGCAGCTAAAATACTTTGGCCACATAAACAGGCATAACACCTTGCAGAAGACCATAACAGAAGGGAGAGTTGAAGGCAAACGTGCAAGGGGAAGACAACGCTATAAGTGGGAAGATAACATCAAGAGATGGACGGGAAAGAGTCTATCAGAGTGTACCACCAAGACAAGAGACAGAAGATGTTGGAGATCCATTACAGCCAACCTTCGTTGTGGAGATGGCAACTGATGATGATGATGTTACACATCTTTTTGTGCACCTCAATGTTTCGTTATTTTGAAACGCTGCGGTGTTCAACTAGAGTGTCACGGGAATAGATTGTGAACTGAGTTGAGGGTGTGTGTGTGGGTATGTTTGTGAGTGTGTTCTAGGGTAAGTCCGTGGGAAGAATGTAGGTCGTGAATGGGGGGAAACTGTCGGGTGATGTCTGGCAGTGAATGAGTGCGTGAAAAGGGGAGATAACTTACAGAACAGTGTATTTAGCCGGAATGGCTAAGTGGGATGTGTAGTTTCTTGGATTATATTCTATGTCTGCTGTATGATTCTACTTCATGAGGAATTAGCAATGTGTGTGATTGCTAGATGAAATATTTATTGAAAGGAAGTATATTTTGAGCTCTACTTGATTCATTCATGATTTCAATAATGTTGTGTAAAACGACTCCCGTGCGGAGACAAGACGGACAGAACAGTTCGCTTCTTTAATTATATATTGACTGCATAATTCCTATGTGTGGACACTATTCAAGTGTGTTAACTTGATAAACATCTATTATATTGGAGTAATGTATCGACAATAAAGTGTGTATTGTATCTGTCACTGGAGCATTTATTTGATGATTTACTGTTGGCGTTACACCTACTAGACACTTACTTGGCTAATTTTATGAACATACCATTGATAACGCCACAGTTAATTGGAAGGCCAAGCCGGAGATTTTGAAGTAGACAGTAACAACTACAGCTCATTTTAGCAACACCCCCACAGTTCTGTTGTACATGCCTAGCCAGTGGAAATGAAGTACTATAATTAATTACAGCTTTCAATCAACATTTATGTCTACACGGACTCCAACGATCTAGTTGATGGAATTTTTTTTTTGGCATGTTAACTTTGATGACCTCAATATCTATCAATTTCAATAACGAATATATCTGCTACAGCTTTAGAGTGCACACAGAAAGGTACCAACAGTGTACAACGCCAGCGAAGCAACGACTTCAACAAAGGGGTACAACAGATTGAAAAAAAACCATTTTTCGTGCGTATACTAGGTTGGTATACCACATACCTCAACACATCGTGGATACCAAACATCAAGTCAGATTACAGAACATAGTGATATTGTGTCAAGAACTGTATGAAAAACTGCATTAAAAGTGTATTTCCAACATTTCAAGATATATTCAGCAGCAGCGAAAATGCACACAGTCTTCAATCAATAGTGCCTTAACTAAGGGTGATCTACAACAGAGACAGTCAAAGAAAGGAGCCACCTTCGTGTATTGCCACTGTGATGCGTCGGTCCAGGAGGAGGACATAAATAAGATAAGTGGTTTAATGTTTTGTGGCAGAATTCCTTCCTGTATTTTACATGGTTGAGCTCCTTCTTTATATCTGTATAGGTTATATGTTTCTATGTTTTATGTTTTTGTTTTTTTGGGACTTTATGTGGATTTCGGAATACCTCTTAGGACGGTCCCAAAATCAAACTTTCTGCAAGGCCAGCATATAATTCTTTCTAAGTGAGGCCCAGCGAAAAGTGCTGTGTATTATAGCGCTCACTTCGAATTTATTATATCCAATTTCTATCTTAGTTGTAATGTCATGGTCTTGATTGTAGTTCATGGTTGCTGACTGTTTTTACATTTAGTTCTTCAACATTATTGTTTGTAACCTGCTACTCTCATCTTACTATCATTTAGTTGATACGTATATTAATGTTGTTTGCGTCTTTGTGTTGTCACTGTATAGTGGTAGCGATTATTTTATTTTCATAGCATTTGGTTTTCTTTCATTATCTACATTTCTTTGCTTCCACTATTGTCATATATCGTCTTTGTTTGTACTGTTCTTACTCCAATCCTTATGATGATTTCATGATACCTGCAATTGTATATATAAAGTAGTATTCTATTTGTTTATTACTAATCTTCAAGCTCTAAGGAGAACGATTTCTGGTACTTCATACTTGAAGTATTTATAATTTCGGTTCAAGGAACCAGTAGTAATTGACGATTGTATAAGTGAGAATAAACATTAATAGTAAGAATCTTAGAATATTTTATCAAGATAGGACAAACCCTAGGAAAAGAAGGACAGGTTTTGGAAGAGTTTGCTTTCACGCAATTGCGTGTGGCTGAAGAAAAAGAAAAAAAAAGATTAGCCGAAGAAAAAAAAAGACGACAATATTGCTAGAGACGAGAGGGCACGGGAGAGAGAACAAAAAGAGAACATTAAATTATCTGAAGAAAGAACAAGATTAGCTGAATTGGAACATGAACAAAAAATGGCGGCTTTCGAACTTGAAAAATTAAAACTACAGCAACAAGATAACCTGAGTAATCTGGTAAATTCTGGGTCTGAGAAGAAGGACCACACATCTAATTTTAAGTTTCGCCTACCCAATTTTTCTCCAGGGGTAGATGACGTTTCATGCTTCCTACACCGTTTTGAGTCATTATGCATGGAATTTAATATTCCAAGAGCATCATGGGCAATTCGTTTAGAATCCTACTTAACAGGGGACTCGTTAACTGCGGTATACACGTTGGACGAGGAAAATAGAAGGAATTATGACGCAGTCAGAACATTCTTGTTAAGAAAATATCATTTGGATGAGGAAGGCTATCAACAACGTCTGAAGAAATTGATACCAGAGACTAACAAGGATTTCGGAGAATTCATCTAATCAATTAAGATGTGTTTCAATCGTTGGGTGGAATTGGCAAAAATTGATCACACTTTCGAGGATTAATGGATCTAGTGCTGAGAGATAAGGTCTTATCATCTATAAGTCCAGAATTACTCGCCTACTTACACGAACGGAAACCGGATTCTCTTACAATGATGGAATCATTAGGACGCCAATTCATGACGGCACATCCGGGTAAGACAGTCGGTAACACTGATGTTAAGGAGGCACTACCTGTGTGCTCCGCTCGGCTCATGCATACAGATAATACTAGGTCTCGAACTCGAAGCATGGATAGGAATTTCGATCGAAATACTAGATCATTTCGAGGGCGCTATAACTTTATGCGCCGCCAATCTCCACACTGGGGGGATTTCCACCGATATTATGATAGTGAATCACCTCGATATAATGATAATCGAAGCAATAACTCTTGGCGTCGATACCAAAATGGAGGCAATAGAAATTATTATAGAGACCAAAACACTAATGCACCTAATTCTCAACATTGTCTCGGACGTACATGTCCCAAACATGTTAACAATCCAAAAAATGGAAGAAACAGGGGTAGAAACTTCCAGGGTAATGACTACTTCAATCGTTCACGGAGTGTAGAACGCACATATGCGAATGCCTGTCAAGATAATAATCCTGACAGAGAAAACAAAGACAATAATATCAACCATGCTAATGCGTGCAGTGCAGACTTGCATAATGAGGTTTGTTGCACCGAATGTGAGACTTTTTTTAAATCAGATGTAACTTCAAGATTGTTATGCGGGCTTCCTTTACCTGCACTGGCAGTAAATGATGGCAAAGGATCTTTGACTTTTAACAAAGGTTTTCTCAATAATAGACTTGTTTCAGTCTTGAGGGATACCGGTTGTACCACTGTAGGTGTTAGAAAGCCATTGATTGATCCATCTTGTTTCACAGGTACTAAAGTTAAGTGTATAACCTTCGGGGGTACAGAAGAGTACTATCCCATGGCGAATGTTTTTATTGATACACCGTTTTTCACAGGAAAGGTTAGGGTTTTGTATGCTCGATCATCCAATTTCGGATGTTGTTTTGGGGAACATTACTGGCATAAAGGACTGCTCAAAACAGGACATCTCGGGCTGGGAATGTCACCATATGATATCTACAAATGCTGTCATTACTAGAGCACAACAAAAAGCTCAGACACAGAGCGAAAATGAGATAAACAATGATGAAATGCAGCTTACCATGATAAGTAGAGAATCATTTAGTGCTATACAGAAAACAGATACCACATTGACAAAACTTTTTTATTTGGCAACGTCAGAAAATATAAAATGTACAAAAACATCGAGATATTGGTTCCAAATTAAAAATGATATCTTGATACGAAACTTCGACGATTTCACAACAGTCAAGAAACAAATAATTGTGCCCACACCTTATCGACCTTTAGTCTTGAGTCATGCCCACTATGCATATTGCGCAGGTCACATGGGTATCGCGAGAACAAAGTATAGGATTCTAGCTCATTTTTACTGGCCGTGCATTAATAAGGACATTAAAATATTTTTTCGCTCGTGTGTTACATGTCAACGAGTGGCGCATAAGGGGGCTTACCATATGGCACCTATTCAGGCCACAGATGTTTCTGTGCGCCCCTTTTCTAAAATGACAGTCGACATTATTGGTCCTCTGTCAGTCGCATCGGCCAGAGGCCACAAATATGTCCTAACGTGCATTGACATGTGCACAAGGTGGCCAGAAGCTATTCCTTTGAAGAATATTGTGACTAAGGACGTAGCTGATGCACTTATTCTCATTTTTTTGTCGCTTAGAATTTCCAGGAGATATTGTCCGATAGAGGTACACAATTAGTATCTGAGGCAATGTCTAAGGTGATGAGCTTATTTTCGATTGACAGATCTCTGAGTTCGATCTACCATCCGATGTCGAATGGCATGGTAGAGCGTCTAAATTCCACATTAAAGCAACTGCTAGGTAAAGTATCTGACAAACATCCTCAGGACTGGGATAGATTACTGCCCACAGGACTGTTTGCTTATCGGGAGGTGCCGAATGAGCAAACAGGATTTTCACCATTTGAATTGATTTATGGGGCAAAACCTCGAGGACCTATGTCCATTTTCAAACAGTTACTGCTGGGTTCGGAAAAAGATCCTGAGGTGAAATCTTCATATCAGTACGTAGTGAATCTTAGAGAGAGACTAATCGACGCATGTCAGTTTGCAACGGAATCATCGGAGTTGGCAAAAGAAAAAGCACGTTCATTTTACAACCAACATAGGAAGTTATGAACATTAGCACCTGGAGATGAAGTCTATGTGCTATTACCACAAAGGGAAAATCGTTTATTAATCTCGTGAAGTGGCCCGTACAGGGTGATCGCTAAAAGAACAAATGTGGATTATGTCATTGAGGTAAAAGGGAAAAATAAAACATTCCACATAAATATGCTTCAAAAATTTCACTCAAGACCTGATAATTTACAGTTAGTCTTTGATTCTGTCCTGGAACCTACAGGTCGTCTTGCTTCTATTGCGGTTATTAACGAAGAACAAACTTCTTTCCATGATGTTCCTTTATATTTACCACTCATTCCTCTTCAACCTACAGAGTCCTGGAAAGATGTTTCCATATGCACTGAACTTTCTTTTAATCGTCAAGAGGAAGTCCGAAGTCTCTTACAGTCTTTTCCAGAAGTACTTACTGACATTCCTGGACGAACAAATATCATTTCTCATTCCATTAAACTTAAGAACGATCACCCTACGACCATATCCAATTCCATTGCACTTTCGTGATCAAGTGAAAAGAGAACTTGACGACATGCTCCAACTTAACATCATATCTCCTTCTAATTCACCCTATGCTTTTCCAATGGTTGTCATTAGGAAGAAGGATAAATCAGTTCGAATTTGCATAGACTTTCGGCGACTTAACAGTATTACAATTACTGATGCTGAGCCCATGCCGGTGCTGGAAGACTTACTGTGCCAACTCTCTGAGTCTACTTATTTCAGTAAATTGGATTTGTCAAAAGGTTATTGGCAAATTCCACTCACAGAAGAGTCAAAACCTTTCACAGCTTTTCCACATCTAGGGGGTTGTTTCAGTGGAACTACATGTGCTTTGGTCTGGTGAATGCGCCAGCTACTTTTGTACATATGATGAGGATGATTTTGTCCAATAGATCTGATATCATCACCTACATTGATGATATATGTCTCTTTCACAATTCGTGGGAGGAACATATTGCTGGTCTCAGGTCATTGCTCCAAACTCCACGCTTACATAATCTCACAGCAAAACCCTCCAAAGTTCAGATAGGATTTCAAGAAATTACCTTCTTCGGACACAGAGTCGTTCACGGCTGTCTGAAACCTGAGGATACTACTGTGTCACGTATCCTAAACCTCTCTAGACCGACAACAAAGAAGCAAGTTCACAGTCTTCTTGGTTTGGTGAATTTCTATCATAAGTTTATACCAAATTTTTCGACCATCACGTCAGTTCTATCCTCTTTAACTAGAAGGGGCTCTCCTAGTAAAATCCTATGGAATGAAGATTGCGACAGAGCATTACACCACATTAAAATTTGTTTTTCTAATGCACCTATTTTAAGATTGCCTAACATGCTTTTACCATTCGTTCTCAGGACTGACGCATCTTCGGAAGGAATTGGCGGGTGCCTGATGCAAGACTTTCACGGAGCTATTCATCCAGTTTTATATGTTAGCCGAAAACTGAGTTCGACAGAATCCAGGTACCCCACCATTGAAAGGGAATTGCTGGGTTTGGTATGGTGTATGACTAAGCTTCAGCGCTACTTACTGGGTGCAAAGTTTGTCCTGCAAACTGACCACAAGGCATTAACATATTTGCAAACTGCCAAGTTTCCAAATCAGCGTGTAGCCAGATATGCTCTCCTTCTACAATCTTATGATTATAAGATTTTTCCTACAACAGGTAGCAGGAATGTTTTGGCTGACACATTATCCAGATGTGTTATACATGATTAGAACAGTAACGTGACATGAACATAATACACAGAGAGATAGTTACACTGAGTGCGTACTTATGAACCTTACTATTTCAGAACTATGCTAATGGTGAAACTCGTGATTACTACAAGAACAATTAGTTTCATTCATAGATTTTCTCTATTTACTTACAAGAGAACATTTTAGTAAATTAGTGAACTATATTGATAATTATTTTTTAAATATATTGCATTAGATCCACTACTACTATTAGGCTATTATTGACAAATGTGTTGATTATTATTATTGACTTCAGTCATTAACATAACTATATATATAACATGACTTAGATGGTCACGAGAGAGTTCCAAGATACATTTTTGGCCACCCTTCTTGGAAAACCGGTAGTTTTCTCTTGAAAAGGAAGGGGGGGGGGGGGGGGGGTAATAATGTTACACATCTTTTTGTGCACCTCAATGTTTCGTTATTTTGAAACGCTGCAGTGTTCAACTAGAGTGTCACGGGAATAGATTGTGAACTGAGTTGAGGGTGTGTGTGTGGGTATGTTTGTGAGTGTGTTCCAGGGTAAGTCCGTGGGAAGAATGTAGGTCGTGAATGGGGGGAAACTGTCGGGTGATGTCTGGCAGTGAATGAGTGCGTGAAAAGGGGAGATAACTTACAGAACAGTGTATTCAGCCGGAATGGCTAAGTGGGATGTGTAGTTTCTTGGATTATATTCTATGTCTGCTGTATGATTCTACTTCATGAGGAATTAGCAATGTGTGTGATTGCTAGATGAAATATTTATTGAAAGGAAGTATATTTTGAGCTCTACTTGATTCATTCATGATTTCAATAATGTTGTGTAAAACGACTCCCGTGCGGAGACAAGACGGACAGAACAGTTCGCTTCTTTAATTATATATTGACTGCATAAGTCCTATGTGTGGACACTATTCAAGTGTGTTAACTTGATAAACATCTATTATATTGGAGTAATGTATCGACAATAAAGTGTGTATTGTATCTGTCACTGGAGCATTTATTTGATGATTTACTGTTGGCGTTACACCTACTAGACACTTACTTGGCTAATGTTATGAACATACCATTGATAACGCCACAATGGGATGATCATTTTCTTTCCTCTTTGCCTTCCATAACTCATTAGCAGATTCATGTACCCATTAACTGCTAGGTTGACTGGAGCCTGATACCTCCAAGTTTCGATCCCGAAACCAGGTAACTTTGCTGCCAGACGCAGGCACTCTAACCACTTAATGTTTTAAGTGAAAGGTCAAGTCAGGTACTTTGCCTCGAGGGGCAGGCGATCATAATAATAATAATAATAAATTCTTTAAGCGCCAAACACGGCGCATAAGGCAGAAACCAGTGCTCTCCAGGTTGTTCGTTGTGACGCCACTCCTCTTAGCTCTTGCACATTATTTAGGCCCAACGTTCTTCCTTCTCTTATTATTGTTCTTCTGAGTGTTTCTTTTGGTCTTCCTTTTTTCCGCTTACCCTCAGGAACCCAAGTGAGCGCCTGTAGTGGTATTCTGTTGTTTTGCATTCGTAGGACATGACCGATATATGACCATCGTCTTTTCCTTATATAGTCGGAGACATATTTCTGCCTAGAGTCTTCTCTTATTTGTCGATTAGTCTTGAATTCTTTCCAACTGATGTTCATGAGTTTTCTAAGACATTTGTTCTCGAATGTATTCAGCTTGTTCTCCAATGATTTTGTTATTTTCCAACTCTCACAGCCGTATGTTAACACTGAGATAACATTTGAATTAAACAGACGAAGCTTGGTATGTATATTCAATGATCGTAATTTCCAAATGTTAGATAATCTATTGAAGGCGCTAGCTGCCAAAGCAATTCTAGTATGGATTTCTCTTGTTGTGTCACCATCCTGAGTCATTTTACTGCCTAAATAATTGAAACTTTCAACTTTCTGTAGTTTTTCCCCGTTCAAGATGATATCAAAGGTCTCGTTAGAAAAGTTCATAGCTTTAGTTTTAGAGGCATTTATTTGGAGACCAATTTTAACCGAGAGATGACACAAATTATTTATTGCTTCTTGGGATTGTCTTGGTGTTGAACTTAAGAATGCTACATCATCTGCGAAATCCAGGTCCCCCAGGAATTTTCCATTTGTCCATTTTATACCCAATTGTTCATTGTGGGTATAGTTTCTCATAACCCAATCAATAGCTAAAATCATTGGAGAACAAGCTGAATACATTCGAGAACAAATGTCTTAGAAAACTCATGAACATCAGTTGGAAAGAATTCAAGACTAATCGACAAATAAGAGAAGACTCTAGGCAGAAATATGTCTCCGACTATATAAGGAAAAGACGATGGTCATATATCGGTCATGTCCTACGAATGCAAAACAACAGAATACCACTACAGGCGCTCACTTGGGTTCCTGAGGGTAAGCGGAAAAAAGGAAGACCAAAAGAAACACTCAGAAGAACAATAATAAGAGAAGGAAGAACGTTGGGCCTAAATAATGTGCAAGAGCTAAGAGGAGTGGCGTCACAACGAACAACCTGGAGAGCACTGGTTTCTGCCTTATGCGCCGTGTTTGGCGCTTAAAGAATTTATTATTATTAATCAATAGCTATTCCAAAAAGTAGTGGTGACATAATACAGCCTTGTTTCACCCCTGTTTCTACTGTAAACCATTCTGTATTCTCTTTATTTGTTCTAACACAACATCTTGCATTGTCATATAGCGCTTTGATTATATTCACATATTTTGTTGGAAAACCATAGATTGTAAGTATCTTCCACAATGATGGGCGGTGTAGACTATCAAAGGCTTTTTGAAAATCGACGAAGGTGATAATAAGTGGCGATTGCCTTTCCACTGATTCTTCTATAATTGTTCTTAGTGTGAATATTTGATCAATACATGATCGTTTCGGCCTGAAACCCGCTTGTTCTTCTCTGATCTTTTCGTCAGCATGCAATTTAAGTCTTTCTAACATCATGCAACATAATAATTTTCCAGGTACTGATAATAGAGATATACCACGCCAGTTATTACAGTCTGATAGATCACCTTTCTTCGGTAACTTTACAATAAATCTCGATTGTTGGTGCTCTCCATTTATTTTATTGTTGAATGCAGCATTGTCAAGCTATGCACTTTTTTCTTCTTCTGTCTTCTGCTGCTTCTCTTCTACGCTGTTTTCCGTGAACACGCTGCTTTAGAGTGCCCTCTTTTCATCACATATCCCTTGAAAGCTGATTATCATCTTTGTCTTCTTCTGTGATTCTTAGACAAAGCAGTCAGTGGCCATCACGCTGTTGGTGTCTTGTAGGTCAGCAACAAACTGTTTCCACTTTGCTTGGTCAGTGACCATCCTTCGTGCAGTGCCCAGCTTTGGTTCACTCTTTGCATCTCGGCCTCCACAGTTCTCCGCCAAGTTGTTTTTGGCCGTTCCCTCTTTCGCTTTCCTTCAGGGGTCCATAGCTTATCTGTTCTTGTGATGGCATCAGGGTCTCTTCTGAGGACATGGCCAATCCTACTCCAAAGTCTGCCAGCTATGATAGTGTGAATGTTCTCTTGGCTGCTCCGTGTAAGCAGTTTTTGGTTGTGATGGTATTCGGCCAAAAGATTCGGAGAATGTTCCTTAGGTAGATTGTGTGGAAAGATGACCCAGACGGCAGAACAAGAAAAAACATCAACAATATAATGAATAAAGCGAGAACAGCCTTTGCTAGTCTTAAAAAACATCTGGAAGTATTCCCAGTACAGAACAAAGACCAAATTTAGATTATGTCTTCTTATATTTGTAATATATTTCTTTATTCTAAACTATTCTTCATTAGTTATCTAATCTATCGATGGTATTTTTAATATCGTCTGAGACATCACAACTCTAGTGATTTTTTTTTCATTAAAAGAAATGTTTAGGTTAACGTATACTATTAAAAGAATATTAGGTAAGTCTCTAAACCGTGTTTGCCTTAATTTGTTGAGTCCCGCACCATCAGCCATTGTCAGAAGCTCTTCGGCTTTATTGGAGAGCAATTCCCACATGCCAAAAGAAACAAAGAACAACAACAAAAACTATGAACCAAAACTCTTATGCAGAGCTGACAAACATGAAGCCTTAGATAGAACTACTATTGCTAATCAGCAACTGTTATAAAGACCTCGATGCAGCCTTCTAATATGATCTTGCCACAGTGCTATATGGATGGACAATTCGATTCATTCGTCAATCGACAACATGAGTGAAGTGAATTGGATTATTAGACCTGGCATGATGCTGAATTAAATTTTCATTAAAAAAATTATGTTAAAAAAAAAGCAGTCAGTTTACACATTAGCCTACAGCATTGATTTACAGATCAGCAATAGTTCCACAGACAACGTGATTCCATTAAGCTTTCCGTATTTGGTTAATTCGTGCTTAAATCATTAATGACGAACAACTCCTAAATTCAACTTGATCATCCCTGCAAGATTATTCATTTACATCTGTCATTTTCTTCCACATCAAGTTAGTATATTACTTATTCATGGCGCTCCATTAATAAATTTTATGACTTTACTTGACACTTCATCTCCACGTATAAATCACATTCATTCACAGCGCCGTTATTCTAGGAACACATAACATGACCACGCCTATATACGTCTAAGGTACACAAAGAAAGGACCGTTGTCGCTTGGCCCCATCCAAGGTGTCTTATCCGCTCATGCATAGCGACAAATCATCGTGAGCACTATCTGTGCTCACTATACAAAATTCCCAAGTGGTGCGCAAACTATGTTCGCAACACCGATATCATATAATGTTGATATTTACTGTTGTGTAGAGTGAATATTTGCAGACGTCACGAGATGTGGCTGGTTTTTATACATTCTCGAATAATGAAGTATATCCATAAGCCCGAACACACTAATTGTAACCCGAGGGGTTTTTAAGCAACCACGTTTTAGAACCAGAAAGCAGGAAGAGGAAGTTAGCACAAGGGCAAGTAACTCTAGTAAGAAACAAAGTAACCAAGGAGACATATATATACAACAATTTAACCAGACTTCAAGGTCTTTTATATTTGAACATGTGCCCTAATTTAACCGACAGGCTCTGTGTCTTGGTTGAACAGAGCGCGCAAAACGAGGCAAAATTGTACTTGACAAAAAATATACCGATATTTCCGGCCTCATGTTCGTTGATTAACAGGCCAACTAAATTCATACATGCAGCCAAAGATTGCAAGGTTTCCCGTTAATTTTAATTTTTTGTTTATTTTAATCATTGAACTTCCTTTAAAGCAGGGGTTGGCAACCAGTCGATCCTGATCTACCGGTAATCCCAGTTGATGATTTGGTAGATCTTTAGGCCACTGTGGGCTTAACCAAAAAAAAAAAAAAACAATAACAACAACTTAAAACTAGGCAAATTTTGGACTGGACCTCTCCGCCGTAATTTAAAATTGCGGTGTTCCAAGGATCAAAGGTATTGTACTTTATCCGCATTCCCGATGAAAAATCTCCAGTAGGCTACTAAAATATATTCATGAGATGAATGAAAACTTTTCTTTGAATGATTCATCATCTCTCCTCCTCTTTCTTACATACGCACACACACACACACATATATATAGAGAGAGAGAGGAGAGAGAGAGCGAGAGAGAGAGTATATCTTTAGCTGGCTCAGCGTTACTAAAAATGATCCCAAAGCTCCTGGGTTGCCGACCGCTGCTTTAAAAGAATTCATAATTTATTTGTGCGGTGAATGAATCCTCAAATTTGCCAGAAAGTTCTATTGCCCACCCAGGTAGTACTAAAGTTCGAGTTAACAATGTAAAAATAACATTAAAAGTTCGAAAGTCTGTATATTTTACATATAAGTAATGCTTTAAAAAAAAAAAAGAATAAAAAAAATCTACAGACTTTCATAAATGAATGCTTGCAGAGAATAAAAAGATTGAAGTGGTTAGACAAGCTCACTAATGTGGAACTGATGACAAGAACTATACAAGTGGCAGTCAAACAAGAGATGAGAAGAAGACACGGGAGATGAATAGGGCACACATTGAGAAAACTTGATAACATTACAAGACAATCCCTGATCTGAAATCCCAAGGGTAAGAGAAATACATGAAGGCCAAAAAAACACACATGGAAAACAGAACTGGAGAAAGACATGACGAGGATGAAGAGGACATTGAATGACCTTGAGCTGATGGCACCGGACAGGAAGACTTGGCATATATTTGTTGAAGGCCTATGCTCCATTTGGAGTTGAAAGGTGAAACAAGATCAAAAGAAATAAAAAAGAAAAAAACCAATTACTTGAGTTACTTTCAGGCATCATCTAAATCACTGTAAGTAGTTTTGCAGTAATGGACCGTACCACGGCCTGTAGCTCAAGAGAAGGAAAACACACGTTTCTTATTTTAAGAAGGAAAACACACGTTTCTTATTTTAAGAAGGAAAACACACGTTTCTTATTTGAAGAAGGAAAACACACGTTTCTTATTTAAGCCACAGTGATTATTAGAGCGATGGCTACTCGAGGCAAAATGGCCGGGTTCGAAACCACGCTACGTTACAGTCTACCCAGCTGTAAAAATGGGTAGCTGATTGTTCGTTAATTAGGGGAACCAGAGGCAGCGAGGATGGGAGCTGGCCACCCTTGTCTCTGAGACCCAGTATACGTAGGGTGACCATCTGCCCTCCTTTCCCCGGATTCGTCCTCTTTTTCACCTTAAGATTGGGTGTCCATGCGTTGTCCTCTCGGAGGTTGAACATGACATCGAAGAGGTCTATTGTACGAAAAAAATACTCTTCAAATGAAAAAATGAACGACTTGCATGGAAATATAGTTTCAGTTGTTAAAGTGCAAAACTATTTGATCTGTGATATACATTCTTAAGCAGCCTGTGCCCTTGTCGTGAGTTGTTCCCCCAAACACTCCTACCCTATTTTTGAATAGTGATTCCTCCTTGGGAGCTCAAGAAACCAAACATTGACTCTCATCTTTCAGATATAATAAATAAAAAAGCAGAACAAAACGACATTAAAATCATAGCCAGAGAATATATAGAATAGATAACTAAGGGTAGCTTGAAAGTATACACTGATGGATCTAAGATAGAAAATGAAGAACTTGGAATAGGAATACACATACCAGCCTGGAAGCTGAAGAAAAGTTTTAGTTTAACTGAAAACGCATCAATATTCACGGCAGAAATGCTGACAATAGCAAAAGCACTTAAAATAATTACTGACCCCCCCCCCCCCCCCCAAAAAAAAAGCTAACAATCCTAATTGACTCACTGTCAGCTCTTCAAGCACACACGAATATAGCCGACCAGACATAGCAGAAGAAGTGTTGCAACTTAGTACACACCTGGGAGCCGCGCTAGCGTAGTGGTTACAACACCGCTCTGGCGACCGGGTGATTCAGGATCAAACCCGGGCGACGGCATTTGAGGATTTTTCGTCGACCGGGAATTGGACTGGATTAACTCGAGACCTGGCGAGTACATTTGAAGGAGTGTCGTCGACCAGGGATTGACGGCTCCTGAGCCGACCCAGCTCTAATGGGTACCTCCGAAATCGGCGAGTATCTGCCTGAATGGCGAGGGACACCTGTCTCTGTACAAGAAAAAAAAGGATACTCACGTAAAATCAATGTCAGGTTAGACATTAACAATAACCTGAGATTTCGCCTCGAGTATTAGCAGGCGTACGAAAAAAAAAATAAAATAGTGGGAATAGAAGGAAACGAGGTGGCCGACAAGGAAGCAAAAATAGGAAGAAGCAGCTCAAACCACATAAACTCAAGGTTAGGCACAACAGATATCAAAAGTATAATTAGAAACATTATAACAGAGGAATGGAAAGAAATCTGGAAAGAGAGCCAGAAAGGCAGACATGGCTATAAACTGCTAAAAGATCCAACCCGGACATGTCAGATATCTAGAGAACCAAAAATATCATGCAACAGAAAACTGAATAAACTAGGAACAGGCTATTTCATGGTGGAGGAACTCTACTGTGCAACGTGTCTGGAGAAAAAAACCATAGCACATTATGTGTTAACATGCAAAAAAACACGAACAGCACAGAAAACCACTAATGGAATACACGACAACCCAAAACTCGACATCACTGTCACTGGAAAATGTACTGAAAGTTGACCTACCCTTGGAGCTAGTAACATAATAAAATTTTATATTACCAAAACAAAAACCAACATATAACAACTAAAACAAATTAGAATGACAAGGAAAAACAAAAACAAAAAGTCCATTCAATATCAGTAGAAGAATTAAATAAAATAAAAACAAAATCAAAACAAACAAAAACCACCAAATCAAAACCAACAAAAGCCCAGCAGATAAAAAGATGTCAATAGCGAGAGAGAGCAACATGGTATCTTGGAAGAAGAAACATTACAAACACCATAGACATTAAACATTGCCACAACAAACGGTAGCTAAATTACAGCCTGGAAGAGCCAACACACAAGAAAAACAACAAAGTAATACCCTATATCAGTGGTGGCCAAGCCGAGGGCCAGATTATGGTAAAGAGTAACACCAGAGGGTCAGACCTATAAAATCCTTAAAAAATAACGTTCTGAGATTTAGTTTTACATATATAATGTACCACGCACAGAAAGCAACGGCAAACTACTGTACTGCGCATCTTCCAAGACATGTATACCAGTCTTCGGATTGAAATTACTGTTAAAAATATATATATATATATATATAATGAATCTGTTGTTTTAATTTGTTTTGTAATGTGTAATATGACATGTAATTATTTATTTCAAACATACATTTGTGTGTTATTTCATTGTGAAGAGTGTGGCTTCAATCAACAATAAGAGGTCGGCCAAAACAGGTTGGCGGGCCGGTCAAAACTGGTTGGCGGGCCGGATCTGGCCCGCGGGCCGTAGTTTGGCCACCTCTGCCCTATATGGAATGATGAACACTATATACTAAAATTATAACCCACATGGGGTTGAACCGGGTATCCCTTGCACACAAAAAACACCAGTTTTCAAGTGCGGGGATCAAAAACCGAAAGGAAAAAAAAAAGAGTTAGACAACTCTAGTGAAATGCAAATCATATAGGAGAAAAACACAAGTAATTTGCAATGGATTTGGAGAATCTTAAGACTAGCCTGGAAAAAAGATATATTAAAGTTATTCCCCTTTCCAAGCTCCACATCTCATTTGTGTTCCTAACTATCACACGCTCTCTCTTCCTTCTCGGTGATAGAAAAATAGTACGAGCTTCTGAAGTTAATAAAAGATACGGATGAAATTCTTTGAACAAGTGCATTAACCAATATGATTACATTTTATTAAAGAAAAACACTCTTTGGAGTGTATATATTTTAAAAAATCTCACCCAAAATCAATATCAACTCACAAAATTAACAATTATATCAATACCCAGTTAGTAGGACACAAAACATCAATAAAAATGTCTTTGCAGCAAAAACGTAGTCAAAAACAAAACCAAAAAAAAAAAAAAAAAAACTGTACCCATTATCATCGCCTATCGTGTATGTTATTATTGGTCCAATGGTAAGTGCTCTGTCCTTCAGCCTGGAAAAGGAACATATATAATCACAACGTGAAAATGATCTCTTTGAGCAGCGACTGATTGTACTGTCTACAAGCGTGAGTCATAAATGAGAACTGTCAAATACTGATATTCCTGTCTGTGTGAAACTAGATACTCCGAGGTAAAACACACAAAAAAAGCAAAATCAAGAAGAAACTCTGAACAAGAATAATATTAAAGTGGAGGGGTGTAAAGGCCTGTTATTACTCCACAATAGTAGTTACATCATACATGTCATGGTGTGGTATAACAACAGCAAATAGTTAAACCAACTGGGAAAGAAAAACAAAACACAAACAAAAAAACGGGTAAAGGGGTGTTCAAGCCTGACTGTTAAGCGCTGTTTTGTGGGTAAGGTCGTGTCGTGCCTGGACAGTGTAATGATGTCGTGTATTTGGGTCACCAAATATTGAGGCGCTGACAGGGTGTAACAAAACAGACACTCAAGCAATGTACAGCTTCCCAGGAGTGTAATGCTCGTAATAGGATGTGTTTAGTTTGATATTTAATTGACTTTCCTTTGTCATAAGTAATATGTTTTATTAGAAGATCGCTAGACCTTCCCTTTCCCTGCCATATCCACACCAGTCTTTAAGTTATAACTTGAGTTATTGTTAAAACATGTCAAAAACCTTATCTTACATTTCAGCCCACAGATGCAGCAATGGAGAATGCAGTCAGCGACCCATAGCTTGACTACTTGTGTCAGCGAACCAGAGCTGACCAAGACCCTACTCCACCTCCACGTGGTGGTCCTAGAAACAGGCTGCATCACTGCAGTCTGGCTGAGAGAGTAGGGATCGAAGAGGGAAGGCAAACCCGGTCCCAAAAAATGCCGTGCTGAAGTCGGATGTGTCGGCCGAAAGGCGCAGATATCGCAGCTCTGGTGTAAACAGACACAACGCAACCAACGTTTTATTTTCAGGTCGAACGAAGAAGAAGAAGGAAAATTTCAGCTCAACATAAATAGCGAATGTATAGTCAGTCATACGAAGCTGCCTCTACGTAATTCCACGACATTTCTAAATTTAGAAAAGGTGTCTAAAAAATGTCACCAGATAATCGCATAATTGTATACAAAATAAATACTAAAACATCTTTCAATAAAATAATTTACGAGCTAAAAAACAAGTAAAATTAATGCATTTGCTTTTATTAATTTCAAATAAAATATTAGTATAATTACTTTGCTAGCTACTGCTGCACAGACAGAAATTACCACTTTGTTATTCCGCTAGATGGTAGAATTTTTATTTTACCAGAAAGGATCTCTAACGAATTTCTGTTTACATCAGAGAGATTTATATATTTTTTTGATGAAGTTCGTATACAATTATTCGTCTAACAAAACAGTCCCCAAGACTTCAGTAATCCAACCACGCCTAAGTGTAAGCTATGGAGTTTCCTAGCCTTGGCCAACACTGTAATGAACGGTCCTGCAAACAGCTGGGTAAAACTGGTTTATTATTGCATCAAATTCTGTGATTCAGCAGAATAGACAATGTTTTATTAAGGGGAGGTTTCACCTAAAAAATTTTTTTTTTTATTTTTGTCTTTACAAGCTCCAATTTTTTTGGGCATGTTTAGGACATCAAAGCATCTAATAAAAAATGCTCAATCATTGGAAAATAATTATATTGGGTCCTAATTTGCATATTGTTACTAAAAATAGAAACTTTTTTGTGTCAAGATGCACACTTTATTTGCAAAGATAGGACATTGGAATTTGGCTTGCACATAGATCACAGCATTCTCAAGACTCCCTTCTAGTTTTATTTTCATAAACTGTCCGAGTGATGTTTTATGAATTTTCAAAAATTAGACCCATTTTTCTTGATAAAAATACAGGGTAGAGATACTTTAAAAATTCACTGATCAAAAAGTTACAGGTTTATACTTTTAAAATTAGCAGGGGACAAGCACTATAGTATGATATTACAGTATACAAAGTTTAAAGCCTTTAGCTTTACAACTTTTTGAGTAATCCTGACATGATGTCATCAAAATTGCTGAAAAACAATATCGTAGAAATAAGCAAAATACAGAGAAAACATGCCTTAAAATAGTCATACTCACATTAGAATCCACCAATTGCATATCCATTCTCTTTGTTGGTATTCTTATAATCCAGGAAAGATTTTCTGTGCCTGTATTCTGCTTTTTTCATATCATATAATCTTAGGGAAGCAGAGACCCATGCCGCGTCAAAACCAGAAAATCCTTTGAAGCAGTATTTCCCAAAAGATAGACCAAGATTTTCAAAAATTCCTCTTCTCCCAAGTTCTCCATCATTGAAAACTATCAAAGCATCATAAACTGAAAGTTCTAATCTGTCTCTTCCTACAAATGCTGCTTTGGGACATCTGTTGCAGATCAGATTGTGGAAAGACTCATTAGAGTTCTGTGTTCCTCCATGAAGACATTTTGACAACAAGAAGTCTGAAGACAATTCATCAAAGACAGGCTGAATTTCTTTAATGACAAATTTAGGCAGCCTGTTTTTGTTAGCCTTGTTTATATCCTTTGGGCACCAATCTCCAGATCTCCAGCACCGTGCTTGAGAATGGCCATTATGCTTTTTTTCATATTGGAAATTGAACCAATATTTCCTCTTATTGCGGCACTGTAATGACCTTGTATTCTCATAATAGCACTCTTTGTTAATCTTCCAAAATTTCCAATACCCTTATACTTTTTCCCATCTTCTTCATTCTGCTTGCCTTTACATTCTGCAACTTTATCAAGGAGACGTCGTCCCATTCGTTTCTGAACATGGCCGCAGCATTCTAATTTTTCGATTTGAAGTCCAGGATACATTGTGGCTTTGCCTCGGCAACAGATTTAAAACTTTTTGAATCCCCATCTCCAAGATATTTTACATACTTCAAACCATGTTTTTCCTCAGATCTTCTAAAAATATTAATCATTCCATTTGATTTCATCAGATTTTTTTGGCATTGATTTGTGACCTTCATCCACACTGCAAATTCTTCATCTGTTTTGTATTTCTTTATAAACAAGTGAAAGTAAATGAACTTGACAGGCCATAGTGAGTCTCATTCACTGTGTATAAAGACTCTGTAAACTGATTCTGCTCACTGCTCGTAGTGACAGGTGATGTTAAACACTTTGGACATCATCATCATCTCAACCCGTAACCCGTCATGGGTCGTAGGGGTGCCATGGTGGAAGCATCAGCAGACATGGAGTCATGACGAGTTACATGCCCAAACCAGGCAAGCTTTCGACCTTTCACTACTGACAAAAGTGGTTCTTGGTGGCCTGCATAGGTGTTTATCTTCTCTCTAACATAGACATTTGTTTTGCGCTCTTTATAGCAAATGCGCTAAATACTTCTATAACATTTATGCTTGAAAGCCTGAATCCTTCGCTCCGTATCTGCAGTGAGTGTCCAGCCCTCACACCCATACAAGAGAATAGATAATACAAGTGATTTGTATAATTTGATCTTCACAGGAAAACTGATGTTACTTTTCCAGATCACATTCAGCCTTGTCATGGCAGCTGAGGCCATCTCAAGTCTTGATTTCTTTACTTGATCTTCCATCACTACATATAATGGACATGGGAACTGTTTAACAAACTGCAAGACGCTTTCAATGCTGATAATTCTGTATCCTTCAATAGTTTCAGGATCAGTGTGTTTCACAGCTGTAGAAGTAACACTATTTAATTTACAGAATGATATTTCATTTGTCTGACATGTAGGCCTAGCCGTGATTTTCGGTAGTTTCATGGAACCAGAATACCTGTTACCTCTAAATTTCCTCTTAATGGGCCTATCCTTCCTTCTTTTACATGATGCTGTTGATTTATTAACACAATCCATTTTATTAAATAAGAAATCACTATAAATCTAACCATAATCGCAAATTCCACTTCGAAATTGACAGGAAGCACGATTCAGTATAAACATACAAGCATGCCTATTTTGATGTAAGCTTGATTCTGATTGGTTGAAGCTGGCGATCTTTGACCCTCATGAGAAGTTTCAGCCAATGAAATTTTATTTTATGTTTAAGGCTTATAACTGTTAAAAATTTAATCTAATGCCTTGGCTGGACTAAATACCGAAAAAATTATTAAAATATGTTAATAAATAAAAAAGTTATAACAAAATAATTTTTTTGCATATATAATTAGCTGATTTGTGGCTGAACATACATATTTGAAAAATTAATTTTAAATATTTTTAAGCTGAAAACTGCAATAAAAAACATAGCGTTAGGTAGAAAAATGGTGACACTAAACTGTAGCATCAATATTGCAAAAATGATAATTTTTAAACAAAATGCCAAAATATGGGTGAAACCTCCCCTTAAGTAGGCCCTAGCCCAGGGGTCGGCAAACTTTTAGTAGTGTCGTGCCGAAGTAATGTTGCAAAGTCACTCAGCGTGCCAACCTAAGTCCACCATATTTTTATATACAACAATTATTGAAACAATTTTAAAATGATCTTGTATTAACATGTTTCCGATACATTAAATAACTATTCTATTCTTTGTAGATTATTCAATATTTTAATATAAATAGGAACAAATATCAATACAAATATTATGTTTTGCAAAATTTAGTCTAAGTTCTGAACACATTAGTTTGAAATTTTATAATAAAATTGCCATATGTATATTTTGTTAAGACAGAAAGTCCAATAGTTTGAAGAACAAAACAATTAAATAAACCAAACATAAAACACGTTTTTAAAATTTTAATATGAGTAATCATTGATTATTATTGATCTGAGTCATTAATCAATTAATGGGACCCGTGTCCTTGCTTCTTCTTTGTTAATTGTTCAATATCAGGTGTGTATTTTGTCAGTTTCAGCTTCACACAGGCTTCTGAATGCACAGGTGTTAGGCGACTTCTCTGTGAACTTAAAACAGCTTTCGTGTGTGAGAAAATTTGTTCACATGTATAAGTTGACCCAAAAGCCGAAAGTAGAGCAAATGCAACTTTCTTCAAACAGGTGAACGCTTCAGGCAGGGATGTCCAGCAGTTGAGGATGGCAGCTGACTTTTCCAAGCATCTTCCTTCAAGAGTTTTTCGCAATTCTACCAATTTTATCGTCCATAACTCTGATGCCTTGAATTCGATGTGTTGCATTTCAAAATTGTCAACATCCATCCACTCGAAAAGAGAAAGGTCAAATGGGATGTTAGTATGATCAATTAAGTCGGGCTTGATGAGGTAAGAAAACATGGGCCCGTGAATTTTGAAGTCTTGACCTCGTTTAGCAAACTCTCCTTTGAGCGCTTCAACGTACTTCTGAAGCTCATCTCTGTTGACAGTAAATCGATTTGAATGAGCCTTTACGTTTGGAAAGTACGTGTATGTGTTAGTGGTAATATCTCTGCAAAATGTGTCTAATTTTGACGCAAATCCTTTCCAGTGCTCAAAAAGATCAAGTACTGTTTGACCCTGCCCTTGTAAACGCAAGTTTAATTCATTCAGATTTGTAGTTATGTCAGCCAGAAACATCAGCTTGCACAGCCAGTCCTCGTCCTTCAATTCCGGGAAATGTTCTTTTTCATCAAGAAACACCTTGATTGCTTCTAGACATGATACAAATCTGTTCAAAACATTACCTCGACTAAGCCAACGAACATTGCTGTACAGCGGGAGGTCCGCATATGCGCTCTCCATTTCTTGTAGAAGAAACTTGAATTGCCTGTGGGTCAATGAAGAGCGAGAAACTATGAAGTTAACTATCTTGACAACAGTTTCCATTACAGAGTTCAAGGATAGTGACGAAATCTTCGCACACAAACTCTCCTGGTGTATAATGCAATGGAAGCTCAATACTTGACGTCCAATACGATCCTCAAGAAGTTTAACAAATCCTTTGTTCTTTCCGACAAATGCAGGGGCGGCATCAGTAGTAACACAGAATATTTTATTCATGTTAATGTTCTGATTTTCGAAATAGCTTACAAATGCAGTTATAATGTCCTCTCCCTTGGCTGTACCATCAAAAGGTATCAAGCAGCACAGTTCTTCATAAATACGGTCGTTGTTACAATATCGCGCAACTATAGCTAGGCGTGCCACGTCATTCACATCGACACTTTCGTCAAGAGCGACACTAACTACAACAGCTTGTTGTAACCCGGTTGTTTCTTTTACCGTTACATTTTCAGCCATACTCCGAGACAGTATTGTTTCTTTATTTGGTAAATCACTAAACAAAATTTCAGCACTGCTCAAAAAAGTTTCCTTAATGTATTCTCCATCTGTGAAAGATTTGCCCTTCGAAGCCACACACTGTGCAATTTTGTAACTACATTCGGTAGCTTTATTTTTGGTTCAAATTACTTGACTAAAAATACTACTTTGTTTTTTGTAGCCAGAAACAGCCATACTACTTTGTTTTTTGTAGCCAGAAACAGCCATTTTTATGGCTTCACTTTTCTCCTCAGAGTTTTTAAACATGGACTGATGTTTGGTTTGATAGTGTCTTTGTACACTTGACGTACGGCACACGACACTTTCATAACATAAAGCACAAACAGCACGATCCTTTTGTTGTATGAATCCATATTCGTTTGTCCAAAAGTCTTGAAACGAGCGTATATCAAGTTTTTGTCTTTTTTGAGTCATTTTAACGGCACCGTATTACTTAATAACAACACCAACTTTTGTGCTGCGGTCAACGGACTGTACGGGCATGAGTATGCGACAGCCGGGAGAACTGTAGAGATGGTGGTGGTCGGGAGATAGGGGAAGGATAGGACGGAAATATAACTTCGTCGAGGCCAGTCATTGTTGCTCCAAACTCACACTGGGAGTCAAAAACTGCGAGCGAAAACGAAATAAATACGCTCGCCCAGGTGCTAGCCAGACACTATTGCGTAGTTATGATATTACGTCTCCGCTTGCCCTTCAAAATTCGCTTGGGATTCTTTTCAAGAATCTCATCCTGCAAACCTGCTGCAGGCGGTTTGGTAGCAAATCGCTTTGTGTGGATTTTTAACAATGGTATGCTTATACCGTACCGTTCAGAAAGCAATGGCAAACTACTGAATGAAAAACTTGCCTAGAAAAATCACAAACAGCCAATAAAAGCTGGGGTTGATTGCCACGTCCTGTAAAGGATAAGCAACTAACTAACATCCTGCAAACTATGGTAGCAGGTAGACGCCAGACTAGCGGGCGCCGCAAAGTATAACCACTCCCCTTGAAATTCGTTGAAGAATGTTTGTTCTCGGAAACGGTCCGTAAAAACGAAGACTTACGTGCAGTATAGTATGATCAGGCCGTTAGTTTGCATCAGATCGCACATTCTTACCTCCAATGTCTAAAAACTTTCGTTTTGAAGGGTTGTAAAAACAGGTATAGCTTTAAAAGAATTATATGCTTCTATTTAATTAAAAATTCAATTTAAAAAAAAATGAGATCATATACTGTACAATGTTTTAATTCACTAAGCGTGCCATTGAAAATCGTTCCACGTGCCACGCTTGGCACGCGTGCCGTACTTTGCCGACCCCTGCCCTAGCCTATTAACAGTAATGTAAAAATATAGAAGGCAAGATAAACATTCATCGCACTGGGGTATTTAAAAAAAAATATTTATGGAGATAAATATCTCGTTCAAACTCTAATAGGTTATAATTAGGATACATAGTAGGGCTACTCTGTTAAAATGAAAAGTGTGACGTGTTCTTTGATGTCATTCAAATACGCTGAACAAAGATTAGTTTTATCTCCTTGTACTGAATCTCTTAATTCTTTTTAAGGCCATATTGAATAGACGGCTCACTGTTCTTCATTTCCACCTAGTGCATCTAACTCCAGATAAAATGCTCAATCTCTGATGCCCGAACTAGGCATCATAGCCTACATACCCACTTATTGTAAATGGAGGAAATTAAAATTTCTAATTGTATGTGTAGGCCTAGGCCTATGTATTTTGTTATATCCTAAAATGGGAGATTTGTCATTGTGTAAAAAAACAGAAACACATACACACGAAAAAAATAGGGTGGAGGGGTGAAAGCTTGAGGTATGTGGATTGATATTTAATTTACTCTTTATCCATCAGCAATTTAGGAATTTATAGCTTCATTTTCCTGCCACACCCTCGCTGGGAACTACAGTCATACCCCGCTAATATGGCGGGTAAGGTGCCAGACTTCCGCTGTAAAGCAAAGCATTGCCTTTTTTAGCTTACACACAAGAAAGCTAGGCCTAAAATAACAATGCAAAAGTAAAACAAATAGAGCTAGGCCTAAACAAAAGCTACGTAAGTAAAATAGTTAGAACTAGTAAAGTAAAATAAAGATGTTTATTTCACACATCAAATGCAAAGTAGGAAACAAATTAAAATTCTTAAACTAACATGTACAGATATTAATAATGTTGCAACCAGCTTAAATTTGAATCAATATATTTATTGTAGAAAGGCTGATCGAGATAGCATAGCATGTCAAGTGTGAGCGTGTTATGCCAAAAATTGCTGAATGAGCGAGGCAAGCATTGAAAATTATGTTTATGATTGAAAAGTGCCGTAGTAGCGAAGCGCCAAAAAGCAGCGTATGACTTTATATGGAAATAAAATGAAAGTACAGCACAAAAATAAAATGTTGCAATTATGAATGTTTAATCTTTATGATTACGTGATGTTTCTCAAACTAGTTATGGCACCTGAATCTGTCTTCACCCATTTGCAACACTTATTCTGGAAGGAAACTACACACAGCATTTAGGAAACCTCAATAGCATTACAAGACTGTCCTTGTTCAGGCATCCACAGGTGAGAGAGGTAGAGTGTTACCAAAAATCATGCAGAGAAGGAACTAACTGGAGATTTAAATGAGAGGGCTGGATAAGACATGGAAAGACTGGCACAAAACAGTATGCATTTTTCATGAATTTTTTGTTGGCCTATGACCTTTTGGAAGCTGAAGAGAATGAAGATCATAGTGTAAGTAAAACAAAGGAAATGAGAATAAAAAATATGCAAACAAATTTGATAAAGACGATAGGTCAGACATTTGAAGACGTGTACAGTGGTTGAATCACATAAGATGAGGACACATGCCAGATTTCACCTAAATGGCTATTGATAAGTCGCCAAATTCTCGATTCATAATTTTCGCAATTGGTTTTTCTCTATGTCAGTAATTATTTTTGACAAAACTTGGCAGAGGTTTAGGACTAAGATCAGCATTAGCAGAGATTATTCAGAGATTTATAGCTGCTTATTATTTACAGAATGAAAACATAACACTAGAAACAGGCTTACGATAGCAATTTAGCATTTGGATTAAGTGTTAGGCTTAGGAAGCAGAGACAGAAAAACACTCTCTAATGCTAACCTTAATCCTAACTGCGTAGGCATCTTATTTGGATGACATAGAAGTTCATGTCCAATGTTCTTTATTTCATCCAAGATCACATCCAAACTCCACAAATTCCCCACCACATGCCTACATAATATCTTACATATCACAGGGCTAGATGTAATAAAAATTAGAGAGCTGTAAAACCAGAACTAGACCACAACAAATACAGCTAGAGATTAAAGAGAGACAAGAAAGAACAAAGAGATGGATAGTACACATCTATGACAGACGTGAAATAGAAATCAAGAAGAGAAAAGGAATTCCCAAAGTTTTCTTCTTCTTTTTTGTACACTTTCAGACGTCTACTTGAATGTTTTCAAAGAAAGCAGTAGTCAGTTTGAGGCTATTTGAATCTCCGTTGAGCTTTTCCACGAATGGTACTGGTGTCGGCCATATGCGCTTTCTCTGTTCTGCATATGTTGGGCAACTTTGAAGCAAATGTTCAGCAGTCATTTTAACAGTGCCACAGTTACACTGATCGGTAGTTGCTATCTTTAGCTTGTTGAATAGATGGTATCTCAATCTGTTGTGGTCAGTGCGGAGTCTGAAGATTACCACTTGTTCTCTTCTGTTGAGCTGGTAGTATGCATCATTTTCTGTGTGACCTGGATGCTCTATATCCCATTTGTTTCTGTATCAGATTCTGATAAAACTCTGTGCCTCCTCGAAAGTTATGCTTGCATCAGGCTGAGGTAGCTTTCCACCATGTTATTCCCAAAGCTACATTCAACAACATGATACAGATAGTAACATCCACACAAATATTTCACAAATTGAAAATGAGAATCATCAGGTGTTATCTGTACTCTTCAATAATTCTTAATGTATGAGAGACCAGTATCCAGGGCCAATGCTCCTAGGCACTCATGACAAGAGGCCTGAATTTGAGGCCAGTATATTTGAACTAAGTTTTTGTTTTATTTTATCCCAGTTTATTATTCTCATTTCATTTTCATTGCAACTGTGTGGAACATTATGATGCTTTTAAACACACTAACCCTCAAACTTTAAAGATGTATGAAAACTGCAAGCAACAGATGATTCCTTGCGTCAAACAGGGGAAAACCACCATCTCCTTAAAGAGTTAACTTTATGGTGTAGAAATATGGACAATGAACAAGCATAATTTTATTGGCCACATTCATTTAAATTGACTACATCTATGCTGCTGCAAAACATGTGGTGGGAACTAGAGTATCTGCTGGACACTATATGTGTTACAACAGGTACCCACAAAGAGACATAGTGAAAATCTAACCCTGAATCAGGTTCGTTTTTTTAATTTGAATGTGAGTTTCATTGAATTTGACCAATACAGTTCCTTGGGTTAAGGCTGCAAATGCAGTATTATTTATCTGTAACACTCATATCTACTCAAGGTTATTGAACTTCATAATCTGGTGAATAATTCTCAAACACCTTGTACATATTTTTAGTTAGATATTGGCTTCAAAAACTGCTAGAAGTTGTATAGAATGTTTGTTTTTAATCTTTCAGATTTTTTGCCCATGAAATGTGATGCCTGCTCAAAGATATATTGGTATGTACTCACAGTTTTTTTTTTTTTTTAAACAACCACTGCCTTGCTGGAATATCTGTTTACGGGAAAGGCTTCAGGGGTAAACCCTGAGGATAAATCCGGAGTCCTTAAGGCAGTCTGATGTTGATACAACATTATAGCGGCAACTCCTGTGACGTGGCTGGTACCAAACTGTATCGGCTACTGCCATTCCTTTGGATCTACCGGCTGCTTGGAGACGGGCAGCATGCTGCATGGGAAACAGCTTGATCTCCATATAAGTGCCCGAGTTCATGCGCTGGCTTCTACAAACAGCTGGCAGATGGCTAAAGAACTGTTGGGTGACCACATGCTGAGATTCAAAGATGTGTACAAGAGAGACATGAGGGCACTGGACAGGAATCTGACATCCTGGGAGGATGAAGCTGCCGATCGCACCAAGTGGCGATGCTATCTATGGTGCCACTTCAGATTGGGCAAAAAAAAAAGCTCACAACAAGCAGAAGAGAGGAACACACGTTGAAAGGAACACCAGGAAAATAAGCAGCTGAGGGCTGTCACCTCAGGGGCGCATTTCCATAGTCAGTTATGACTGAAGAGGCTATTATTATTATTATCACTCACTGCTTTATCAGCATGACTGTTCTTCTCTACAGTAGGGTGCTAATAAGGCATCAAGATGCCTATTGGAGAGAATTAAATGCTTTGTCCTTCTGCATAGAATTTCACTAGATATGCCATTTATTGTCATTATAATAAGATTTATGTCAATTTTTAGCAGAGTTTGTTCATATGATATTAACATTTTGATGGGAGTCGCGCTAGCGTAGTGGTTACCACACTGACCTGGCGACCGGGTGACCCAGGATCAAACCCGGGCGAGGACATTTGAAGATTTTTCGTCGAACCAGGATTTGGACTGGATTAACTCGAGCCCTGGTGAGTATATTTGAAGAAGTGTCGTCGACCAGGGACTGGTGGCTCCTGAGCCGACCCAGCTCTAATGGGTACCTCCGAAATTGGCGAGTATCTGCCCGAATGGCGAGGGACACCTGTCTCTGTGCAAGAAAAAAGGGATACTCACGTAAAATCAGTCTCAGGTTAGATATAATAACCTGAGATTTCGCCTCGAGTATTAGTGGGTGTACGAAAAAAACAAACAACATTTTGATTGTAGTCATCATCATCATATCAGCTCCCCAAGGAGCACTGGATGTTACACAATTCATGCCAAGTCCCTCCTGTCCTGTGCTTTTTCCTCAACGTCTTCCAAGTCTTTTTTTAATCCCTTTAATTTCTGTCTCCAGTTTTTTTAACCATGTGTTTTTTGCATCATCAGACACACACACACCACACACACACAAAAATATATATATATGTGTGTGTGAGCATGATACAATTTTAGAATCGTGAAAATACATTGGTTAATGTAACTGTACATATGCATACATTTACACATTTTTTTTTTTTTTTTCTTAACCAGCGGCACTTTGGGCTTTCAGCCCTTCGGCCCAATGACATGTCATTGCGAGGCTGGGGAACCTGAGGACTTTCCTTCCAACCCGGTCAGGAGCTTCGCTCCTTCCCATCCACAGAGGGTTTATCACAGGAGCCGTTCAGACTGTTCAGTCAAATTTCCGGCCGTAAACATTTCTTCAAACGCTGACGCCCGGGTTTGAACCATGAACACCTGGTCGCCAGTACAACGCCGAAGCCATTACACCAGCGCGGCTCCCACATTATGTGCACAGGATATATGTATGCATGTGCTGAATAATTTACAACACACAATTTCTTTTTATTACAGCCGTGATCACATAGTGTATGCTACACATAACTGTGCAGAATCTTATAAGAAGGTAAATATATCTTTATTTTTGTTTAGTTACCAAATGTTGTCTTGTCCATTTAGTTACTTAAGAATATTTGTCCATAGTTCTAATGTTCATAATTGTATTTGAATAACTGACCATGTTTTAACTGTTCATACATTAGAAAATTTCAGACAGGCCTTTAGAAATAAAAAATATGGGTAAGGTCTCCAGAATTGAAGAATTTGAGAGAGTTATCCAGAATCAAAGAATTTTAAGTGCCAGGCTTCTAGAGTTGAAAAATGTGGGAGGGCGTCCAGAATTGAAGAATTTGGAACAGATGTATCAAGTTTAAGAAATTGAGAAAGGCCTGTAGAATTGAAGAATTTTAGATTAAATATAATGGAAGAATTAGGGGCACGCCTATGTTACTGCAACATTTTTACCATTGAACAATTTGGAACAGGTCTGTCAGTTTGAAGAAGTTGGGACAGGCCTGTAGAAGTAAAGAATTTAGGACATGTCTCTAGATTTGAAGAATTTGGGACATGTATCTAGATTTGAAGAATTTGGGACATCTCTAGATTTGAAGAATTTGGGACATGTATCTAGAATTTAAGAATATAGGTCATGTATCTAGAATTTAAGAATATAGGACATGTCTCTAGATTTGAAGAATTTGGGATATGTATCTAGAATTTAAGAATATAGGACATGTCTCTAGGATTTAAGAATATAGGACATGTCTCTAGAATTGAAGAATTTGGGACATATCTCTAGATGTGAAGAATTTGGGACATGTCTCTAGAATTGAAGAATTTAGGACGTATCTAGAATTGAAGAATTTGGGACCAGTATCTAGAATTAAAGAATTAGGGAAGGTCTCTGGAATTGAAACATTTGGAATGGGTCTTGGGATAGCCCTGTAGAATTGAAGAATTTAAACATGCCTCTAGAATTTTGGACATGTATCTAGAATTGAGAATGTGGCACAGGCTCTTAAATTGAAGAATTTGGAAGAAGCCTCTAAAAGTGGAGTAGAGATGTCGAGGCAGACCTCTTCTAGTCAGGATTGAAAATCTCAAGATGTCAGAATAGGACTCTACAGGTCAAGATATTGATCAAGTTATTGGAGAAAATTTATGTAATTAAATATGTGAAGGTTTTTTTTTTCCATAGGAAGCTTTGATCATATTGAAGTCTGCCATCGTAAATATTATTCTTTCTTTTCACTTCAGGACAATCAGATTCCAGTATGCCCCCTGTGTAATCTCCCTTGTCCCATAAAAAAGGGGGAGTTACCAGATGTTGTAGTTGGACGACATATAGAATCTGACTGTTTATCTGACCCTGCTAAAGAAAGAAGGAAGGTATGTAATGGACATAGCAGAGTAAAGTAAAACAAAGAAGTATTTATGGTTTACATTTGGGGTAGATTTCTATTATCCAGGGTGATTCAAAAGTCACTTTCTATTTTTAAATGTTTTTTTCTTCACTCCAATCCAACTTAAACTAACTTATGAAACAAACATCAAAATAAAGGAACGTAACTGCCATTTTATGACATAATGTGTGCTATTATATTAACATTACAGCTCAGCTTGAGATTCATTCATCACCTTCCAACACCTCAAGGAGCTTAGGCCTTCAACAAACTCAAGCCAAGTCTTCCAGACCCATGCCATCAGCTCAAGTCTTCCTGTCCCATGCCATCAGCTCAAGTCTTCCTGTCCCATGCCATCAGGTCAAGTCTTCCTGTCCCATGCCATCAGCTCAAGTCTTCCTGTCCCATGCCATCAGCTCAAGTCTTCCTGTCCCGTGCCATCAGCTCAAGTCTTCCTGTCCCATGCCATCAGGTCAAGTCTTCCTGTCACGTGCCATCAGCTCGTCTTCCTGTCCCGTGCCATCAGCTCAAGTCTTCCTGTCCCATGCCATCAGCTCAAGTCTTCCTGTCCCATGCCATCAGCTCAAGTCTTCCTGTCCCATGCCATCAGCTCAAGTCTTCCTGTCCCGTGCCATCAGCTCAAGTCTTCCTGTCCCGTGCCATCAGCTCAAGTCTTCCTGTCCCGTGCCATCAGCTCAAGTCTTCCTGTCCCGTGCCATCAGCTCAAGTCTTCCTGTCCCATGCCATCAGCTCAAGTCTTCCTGTCCATGCCATCAGCTCAAGTCTTCCTGTCCCGTGCCATCAGCTCAAGTCTTCCTGTCCCGTGCCATCAGCTCAAGTCTTCCTGTCCCGTGCCATCAGCTCAAGTCTTCCTGTCCCATGCCATCAGCTCAAGTCTTCCTGTCCCGTGCCATCAGCTCAAGTCTTCCCTGTCCCGTGCCATCAGCTCAAGTCTTCCTGTCCCGTGCCATCAGCTCAAGTCTTCCTGTCCCATGCCATCAGCTCAAGTCTTCCTGTCCCGTGCCATCAGCTCAAGTCTTCCTGTCCCATGCCATCAGCTCAAGTCTTCCTGTCCCGTGCCATCAGCTCAAGTCTTCCTGTCCCATGCCATCAGCTCAAGTCTTCCTGTCCCGTGCCATCAGCTCAAGTCTTCCTGTCCCGTGCCATCAGCTCATGTCTTCCTGTCCCGTGCCATCAGCTCAAGGTCTTTCCATGTCTTCTCCATGTCTGTCTGCAGTTCTCTTCTCTGTGTGTTCTTTAGTCTTTCTCTACCTCTCTTACCCTGGACATTCTAGAAAAACGACGGCCTGGTATGACTTCATAACAAGCAGTCATTTTTGCTATCTTTTTGTAACATCAGTCTATCAGCCATTTTTAGATTTTATTTTTATTGTTTCTGGAAATAAAAATGATAAATCTTATTAGTCATAAAGCAGCTCTTGCATTTTGTTTCGTCATTTGTTTCATGTGTATTCAATAGATACAAGTGAGAATAAAAAAATGTAAAAATACAGAGTTACTATTAAATCACACTGTATATAATTGATACATCTTCACAGAATCAGCAACCCATCAGAGTTTAGAAAGCGCCAATTTTTTTTTTTTTTTTTTTAAATCAGCAAAATTTCACACATCTTCTCAAAATTAGTAACATCATCTTCTTCTTTTTCAAGTACCATGCCTAGTGGCATAGGAGATCATGTCTCTCCACAACTTGCTATCTCCAGTACAATTTGTCAATTCTGTTGTTAATTTCTTTCCATGCCATGATGTCCGATTGTCCAGTATTTGCACTCTTTGTCTTCCCCTATCTCTTTTTCCTTCAGTCTTACCTGTTGTTATGATATATTCCAGCTTTATTTTTCTCATAACATGCCCAAAAAAGTGGATTGCTTTTTTCTAACTTGTGAAATAAGTTTCCTTTGCGCATTGGCCTCTTTCAGGACATTCTCATTGGTTGGTAACACGTTGGCATTGTGAAATACAGTAAAATCGAGTCCAATAGCATATAATGCCGTAGAAGAGTGAAGTGTTAGAGACCACCAAACTAGGTCCAGCTTTTTTGTTAATGATGTAGGTGACCACTTCCCTTCCTGGCCACCTTTTGCCTTTCCTGACTCAATTTCAGTGTTCTCCTTAAAAGAGCTACAACTTTCAGTTAAAACTCTTGACTTCAAGAATGCTGTGTTTTATCTCTTCACGAGTGTAATCTTGTTTTTACATTGACAAGGACATCTGTGCATTATAAACGCCATCTTCTCTTATAATAGTTTGGGTATGTCCCTAAGAATAGTAAAGATACACAGCACAGCCTTGACTGGGGGAGGCAATCAAAGAAATAGTAAACTTAAGAAAAACTAAATAAACAAAGGCACGTCAGTATTTTAGTTGTTCGAATGTTTGCCTGCCAGGCAAATGTTCTGTGTTCAATTCCTCGCAGAGGTTTTTTATTAACTTCAGTAAACTGTCATCAGTTTTTATAATTGTGTTGTTTTTAATTATAGTTTCCGAATGCCATGTGTGTTGATGGGTTTACTTACTCTGTGTAAGGAAATGGAAAGGAAGAAACTCAGTACATGAGAAATGGTGTTATTCTCAGGACACGAGATAGAAGTCATACAGATTTCTCGATGGGTTACTTGTTAGTTCTTTAAAGATTTCTCCATTGTGAAAGAAGAACTCTTTATGTTCTGTTGATTTTGTTATTTAAATAATATATTGTTTGTCTTTTACATAATGACTTCTAATAGAAATTTGTTGAGTGCAAGTGCTGGAAAACACTGTTGAAATCATTGATGATAAAGACTCTCTATTAGAGAAAAAGTCAGACCATGTTGATTCTTAAACAATATTTATGATTGGGACATTTTTTATTGTTGATTGGAATTGATATCATTGTACTGCAGGCAAACTCATAGATGCTCAGTCTCCTTCAGGAAATGTTGAAGTGCATGAATGATAAATGTTCCTGTAGCACGTCAGTTACAAGACGGACATATCATCTTGTATGTCCATCTCTGCTAGTCTTACATTTGATGCCTAATTCCGGCAGTTTTAGCCACGTCGATTCTTCGATTGCAGTGTCGTTCTCAAACAGGTTGGAGGGGGTTATGCAGAAAGGGCTCAGTCTTGAGACATTCCTGAAAAGATCTAATACATTGGAACCAATCCTTCAGGCTCATCCAGGTGAAATACTGACTAGGCCAAGTGATCTCCTAAGACCTTAATACCATTAGTGTTTATGACTCAATACATCATCATTTTTACTGACTCAGTGCCTGCCTTTCAAGCTCTAGAAGGCAGTGGACTGAATTAATCAAACTATCCTAGATGCTGACCAGCTTACGACTTCCTATGACATCAGAAAAGTTATGCAATGGATCCCTGAACACTCAAATATGCTTGGTAATGACAGAGCAGACAGATTAGCAAAGAAGGGAGCAAGACAAGAACAACCACTCACAGTGACAACTCTCCAAACATCTCATGCGAACAGCAAAGAAAATAACTTGGCTGAACAGATGGGCCATGGGAAACACCAGGAGAGGTTTACAGACATATACTAATGACACCATCAGCCATCTTATAAGGGAGGTTCAGAGCACCATTTTTAGGCTCTGAACACAACATATACCACTCAACAATCACTTGAAAAGAATCCAACCCTAAGAAACGGTAAAAAAAAAACTTTTGAACACATACAAATGCCACACATGGCACTTGGCTGAAGGGCGAGAACCCAAACGCCACTGAATCAATAACGACAACATGACTCAATCGGGAACAGAGGGCTTCAGCTTGAGCTGGTCTTTTTAACAACATGCGCTTCACCACTGTAGAGTTATAGGCGTTATCAACAGTTCATTTATGCTTTGAGTTGTTTATTTATTGGTCGTACACATAAGAACATTGCCTATTGTTCTGTGCGTGTTTATGTCCAGAAATGGCAAATGCAACGTGACTGTGTTTCGTCTCTTTCTGATGTATTACTTTTGTGTAGAAGCCTGGTGCAGTCCCAGGGGGGTCTCTGAGGGGACAGAAAAAATAGAAATACTTCTCCCTCAGGAATGTTGTAAGAGGCGACTAGTGTGAGGTTTTGCATGAGGCTGGCAACCTCATCACGTAAAAAGAAATTCCATCAGGAAACACAATTGCAAGAGCACGTACTTGTTATCATACAGGCTACTTGTACAGGGACCACCTGCAATGGTGGTTCCATACTTCTTAACCTTTAGCACGCTGCATTAAAATCCCGGAATGATGGCCCTGCCGCTGCATTCTTTTTTCACAACGACCCGTTTTTATAGTGGGTGACTTGTAATGTCTATAGTTTCTGTGTTTCTTGGTCAATTGCTATCATTTTTGGAATTTATATAAATAAATGAATGATGAATCTGATGATATAAAATTTGTTTGTGTACATGTTAGATGTGATAGGAAGAGAGGAATGGAAAGATGAAAAAAAACGATAAAAAAATTTTAAAAAATAAAAAAAAATTTTTTTTTTAATTAAAAATTTTTTTTAAAAATTAAAAAAAACAAAACAAACGAAGAGTCCTTATCCTTTGCATCTCAATGAAAGTTATTTGACCAATACAAATCAAATGACGATCTTTTCGTTACACCCATCATCAGTAGCAAAGCAACAAACGCCCTCGTCAGCAGTGACATTCGGCCTTAACCCTAAACTTTTCCCATAAACCTAATCCTAACCCCTAAAATTAGACATACTAGCAGTGACATTCTACTATCGTTTCTATCTCTGCCATCACCCATATTCTGAGAACCGATATCAGCGCTAATAAAGACAAAAATCTCGTCATCGCATCGGAGTCAGAATCCATTAAAATTTGAGCGAAAATGGCCGCGTGTTCGATGCCGATTGATTTCAATTTAAAAAATTCACAGAAAATAAACGCGAATACACCACTAAATAAAGATCGGAAATGGAAGCTAACTCTCTCGCAAATAACATTAAAACGTAACATCGGGGTTGATATCACTTGTACACAATTCCTAATGCTAGAAACCGACGATATCCGAAGGGCGACTGAAGTCACCTGCAGCTGTAAATGAATAGGGATCTGCGGGCGACAATTGTCGCCGGCAGCGTGCTAAAGGTGGAACAAAAACGGGAAAGAAGAGGAAGACTGTTGCTTATATGATTGGTAAAAACTGTTGTGTATTTTGTTTGCTACTCACTGATGATTGTTCTGTATTTCTTTAAGGTGTACACAAACAAGTGCTCAAAAAAGGGGTGTAAACAGAGGGAGGTGAGTTTCATATTTGAATTGTCATGTTGAGGGGGAGGAATGCAAACTAACACTTCACCTTTGTGTTGAGCAGTAGCGTATTATTTGCCAGGTAGTTCCCAGGGGTCTATGAAGAGACAGAGACAGAATATGACCACTGCACCCTCAGTACAAGGTGACTGATATGAGATTGTGCATGGTTGTCAAGAGCTAGTAATGTTGTGAATTTACCACCAACATCATATGGATCATACTAATAATACTATCGAGGCTCATTATCCAAGAGTATGACCACAACAAAGACTAGCTGACAATAATTAACTATAACACCTTGAGCAGGCAAGTTTCCCCTTTAATCATAATGCACACACAGAAGCCACACACGGCTAGCAACATATATAATGGATGCAAAAACATAGAAATGCCAATTTCAACAACTCAATCTAGCATTATCACAATAAACTCGCAGGTATATATCCTACCAAATCGCCATCGCTATGACTTTCACTCACTAGCTCAGTCCTACGCTATGACAAAGCCATGCCTAAATGCAACCGACTTATCACCAACGGTCTAAGGAAAAAACCACTAGAAAAACTGCACCACCATTTGGAATTATGCAAACTAATCCTGACCACAAGAATAAATGACAAACTCCGTCAATGAACCACTATGGCATCCAAATCCCAGCAGAATGCTGAAACAGGGGAACATACATACGACCTCCCTGGTCAATGGTCAGTAGCACACCCCCTTATCGCGCCAGAATTAGCGTTCACTTCCCCTTCCGGTCAGCTGACCAAACGGGTTCTAAATTCATATCAGGGTTGTCAGTTTCAGCGTGACCAAAATAATATTTCGCAGAATATATATGCTGTGACAATGGTACTGGCTACCTCATGATGTAAAACAAACTGCCACAGAAACTGCTGCAGGAGGAGCATGTGAATGCTTGGGGCGGGCTTCCTTCAAGGGATCCGCTACAATGGTGGCTGCATGCTCCGTAAGGCATACAAAGGAAAGTGATGGTGGTGGTATTTTTTCAGAAATAATCTAAGCTAATTCATCAGGATACCAAACTGCAAATTATCTGTATTTTAAATAAAATATGATATACAAAACAGAATTTGAAAGATTAACCGTTTACATTTGAGTGGCTTCTCTAGCAGTGTCATTATCATAAAGCAGTGTCATTATCATAAAGCAGTGTCATTATCATAAAGCAGTGTCATTATCATAAAGCGGTGTTATTATCATAAAGCGGTGTCATTATCATAAAGCAGTGTCATTATCATAAAGCAGTGTCATTATCATAAAGCAGTGTCATTATCATAAAGCAGTGTCATTATCATAAAGCAGTGTCATTATCATAAAGCAGTGTCATTCAATCAGTTTCCCTAGGAGCATAGACCTTCAACAAATTTGTCCCAGGTCCGTCTGTGCTGTACAACTGGTTTAAGGTCTTTCCATGCTTTTTTTTTTTATCATACGCCCGCTATTACTCGAGGCAAAATCTCCGGTTAATATGTTTAATCTGAGACTGATTTTACGTGAGTATCCATTTTTTCCCTGTACAATGACAGGTGCCCTCTCGTCATTCAGGCAGATACTTGCCGATTTTGGAGGTACCCATTAGAGCTGGGTTGGCTCAGGAGCCGTTCAGGTTATTCCAGTCCCTTGTAGATGACACTCCTTCAAATGTTCTCACCAGGACTCAAACCTGGATCACCCGATCACAAGCGCAGAGAGGTGACCATTACACCAGCGCGGCTCCCAACTTTTTTTGTGTGTGTGTGAAGTCCCTGTCATGTTTGTCTTCACTTCTCTTCTCCATGTATTTTACAGTCTCCCCCTGCCTCTTTTACATGAGGAATTCCAGAACAGCGACTGCCTTGTAAGGCTTTCATCAGATTTTCTCAGTGTGTTGTGGGTAGAAATTAAAGGGGTAAATGCATGGAGGCATATCTGGAGTCATCTTTATATGACCACCAGCTAAGCACAATGCTACATTATACATAAGTGGGAGTGAACCTCTGTCTGTGAGGCTAATTACACCTTCGTTTACTCTTGAAATAATCCACACACTTCCAGGGATTCCCCCTGTGGGGAAACTTGTTGAGAACCCAGCATTGCACATTAATCTTGCAGGAGTCACTTGAGCCCCAGATGCGATTCTTTGGCTTTAACCTGGTTGACTGCATGCAGGAGGTTTTCACTATGGACCCAATGATAGGCAGGGAGAGCTGAGAAGTGGCTCTGTGCAGGACGTGACAATTCCTTGGGAGATCCCAGAACTAGAGCACAGTATTTTAGCTCTGCATAGTTGAAGAGCTTTCTTGGTTGGCGGGGAATGCACAGTATACCACACACTTCTTACTCCTAGTTTGGGGCCAGATGTAACAAACCTTTAAATGCAAGCCAAGCTGGAGAAACTGAAGCTCATGACTTCAACTCAGCATGTTTCAGAATGGCAGAAAAGCCACATGAAAAGCCTAGATCTACTGTGTAGATAATACCAAGGAGTTTTCAACTTGGTAGTGACAGCAAAAGAGTGAGAAACTCAACAGCCCTAGTTAAACAACAACAACAACAACAACAAAGGGGTAAAGAAGTCATAGAAAGACCTTGAGGGATGACACGGACAAAAGGACGTGGTATATGTTGAAGGCCTATACTCCTTGGGGAGCTGAAGGTTGATGAAAATGAATGATGGAATGAATCTTCGTACTTTTTAGCTGGCGATGGTTAGCTGTTGTATACCAGTGCAAGACAGCATGACTAATGGTAACGTCGTTGTTCTCTTTTCAAAATTGCTTTCTCTTCTTCTACAAGTACCATGCCTGATGGCGTAGGTGATCATGTCCTTCCACAACTTCCTGAATCCAGTACTATTAATCAATTCTGTTGTTGACGTATATTTCCGTGCCATAACATCAAATTGTCCCGTCTCTTTGTCATCCTCTGTCTCTTTTTCCTTTGATCTTTCCAGCTGTCACTATATATTCTAGCTTTCTTTTTCTCATGCCGAAAGAAAGCGGATTGTTCCTTCTAACCTGAGGAATAAGCTTCCTTTGCTCATTGGCCTGTCTCGTGACATCCTCGTTACTCATGTTAGCTGTCCATGGTATTTTTAACATTCTTCTGTAAAACCACATCTCTATGACCTCCAGTCCTTTTTCTACTTGTTTACTAATTGTCCATGGTTCACTTCCATCAGTCAGGATCGATTTTATAACACAGAGGAACTCTTTTTCTTACTTCATTGACGAATAATTGTTGTGTAAAATTCCTTTCATTTTATAGAATGCTCCTTTTTCCTGTACTATTCTACATTTCAAATTTTTTCTTCTTTTTTTTTTTTTTCTCTTTTGCTTAAGAATAACGTCACTGGATTTTTAACATCAGTATACATTATTATTCTTAAGAATAACGTAAATGTAATACTTTTGTACCAAAAATAACTAAAATACAAGACAGTAAATACTGTCAGCTGTCTGCATTTGAAACTTCCAAATCTGACTTACAGTAAGAATGTGATTAAAGTCCTGATTTCACCTGTTTGCTTGACAGTTAGAGTGTTTGATTGACAGTTAGAGGTTTGCTTGACAGTTAGAGCGTTTGATTGACAGTTAGAGCATTTGATTGACAGAGTGGTTAGAGCTCTGGTCTCTCGCAGCAGAGGTGCCAGGTTCAGTTCACTGTATGGACACTTTTCAGTCTACCGAGCTGAAAATGGGTACCTGAATTTTCTCTTGAGTTAGGTAAGGACAAGGCAGCGAGAAAGTAAACTGATCACCCCAACTTTCGATGCTGGACATAGTATAGTGTAGTCTCTAACACTTCACGCCTCTATGGCAGTATCTACAATGGGACTACTTTTTTTTTAACTTGACAGTTGATGCCAGTCAGGTGTGAGTCGTGTCGGCTGAACTTTTGTCTTCGTCACCGTCATGAGCAGGATCATGATTGCCAAGGATTTCAGGGATCCGGAACGGTTGTTAGTAACGCAGGGTAATTAAAATAAAATTTTTTGTAATGTATTATTTTTTATATATTTTGATAGAAGCTTTTATTAGTATGTTTCATATTCTGTTAGCTTCAATTAAAAATTTGAAGCAAAATGTAAATGTTTTGCTTGACTTAAAGAATTCAACAAAACATATCAAATTTGCCATTGTTATTCAGAATCAACATTGTTTCCCTCTGGGCATTCATGTGTGCTCGGTCATCCTCAGCAAATGTTGAAGGGTGCGAAGGTCGATTGTTCCTGTAGCGTGCTGGTTGTGTACACACGAGACCCATCCTCTCATAATCCATCTCTGCTAGTTTTACACATGAGGCTGAATTCCAGCAGTCTTAGTTATGCTGATTCATATATTGCATATCTGCGACTTTCCGTAAATATGTATTCGTAAGCACACAAACAGGAACCAGTATTAATTGTAAACTGGTCTAGTTCCCTCCAAGGCTTTCTTCATAACTGCTTTCTTGCTGTCGTTTCATCTTTTTCATCAATCTCTTGACAGTGGTTGGCAACTATTGCTAAATTACCCAGGCAGGGGTAATTTTAAGTTTACTGGGGGAAAGAGCTAATATAGTTTAATGTTATCACTCCTTCACTGTTTTCTCCAAGATCTTGGCTTTTTATTTCTAACCTTGAGTTGTTGCATCTTGATCAACTTGAAAGGATTAGTCTATCTGTGTGAGGTGGGCTGAGAAGAAATTGTCGGAGATGGAAGGGACACACAGTGAGGAAACCTCGTGAAAACATTACCAGGCAGTCATTGTTCCCATGGGTGAGTGAAGCAGAGGTAGACCAAGAAACACATGGAGAAGAGAACTGGAGACAGAAGTGAAAATGATGAGGAAGACATGGAAAGAACTTGAGCTGATGACATGTGACAGAAAGACTTGGCATGTGTTTGTTGAAGGTCTGTGCTCCTTGGGGAGCTAAAGGGTATTGATTGATTGATTGATAGTACCACTTCTTCAATGTGTTCTCCAAGATCATGACTTTTTATTTATAATTTTGAGTTGTTGCTTCTTCATGTCAACTTGAAAGGATTAGTCTATCTGTGTGAGGTAAACATTTCAGCACTAGCGGTGACGAAAATGAAAATGTAAAACATACTCAACCAGGCGAGCGACATCAGATGTGAACTGACTCAGCAAAAGCTGCAGTTTGAAAAAATGAACAGCAGAAACAAGCGTCAATTTAGCTATTAGACTAGCTAGGATTAGAACTAGGATTAATAGCTTTACCTAGTTTGGCTTGTGTATAAATAAAACTAGTGGGGTACTGGAAGATGACACAGGTCTGTATTTCAGAGCTGGCATTTTCTGAATGTTGCCCTGATTGCCAGATCAAAGGCACATCTTCAATCCAGCCCTCATCTGGAGGGAAGAGCAGGAGAAGAGAGAGATGATCATCAGCAGCTCCTGAAAAAAAACCAAGGTGATATCACCAGAGGGAAGAAGGCATCAGATTATGCTGGGAGAACAGGTCGTGGAGCAGATCACCCACTTTAAATAACTCGGAGCTGTCATAGATTGGAAGGGAGGCATCAAAGAAGAGTTAGCTACCCGAAGAGCAGCAGCTGGAAGACTTTTTCAGGCTATAAATCAAGGATTCCTCATTAAAAGAGAAGTTGGCAAGAAGACGAAGATGGCTGTATACAGCTCCACCTATATTCCAGTTTTGACCTATGTATGTGTGTCATGGGCAGTGACTACAACCCACAAAAACCAGCTCCAAACCTAAAAAATCTGAGGAAGGTGGTTGAAGTAACAAGAAGACACATGGTCTGCAACCAGACGATACGGCAAGGCATCAAAACCCAGCTTCTGCAGACCCAATTAGAATAGTCCCAACTACAATGGTTTGGCCATGTCTGCAAAATGGGAGAAGATCGGCTATCACAACAAGTATGGGAAACTAAGAGCTAGGGATCCAGAGCAACAAGCCCAACAGCCCTAGTTTACAGCAACAAAACCCTTAATTTTCATTAGCTAGATTGAGACTTTAGTATTTGTTATCTAGAACCAGAGTGTAGTTTCCTTTAGTAGAATCAGACTTTATTTGTTAGTAATAGGAATCATTGTACAGAGCTTTTACAGCTGGAGGCAGCCTGATTTTCGCTCTCTTTTCCATGTGTGTGTTTTTTTAATCTACCTGTGCCTCTCTTATCCTGGGGATTTCAGAACAAGGCCTGCATGATAATGCTGTCAACTTGTTTCCTCAATGTGTCCTATCCATTGTCAACGTCTCTTGTCATCAGTTCCACAATGGTGACCTTGTCATACCTGTCAACCTCCTGGGACAAACACCTGTATGCCAGACCCAAAAAATCCTTACAAACTCCCAAAAATCCTTACGCAAAAAATATATTGATAAATTATACACAATACAGTTTTAAAACGAGAATTGACACATACAAATCTATTTGCATTTGAATTTGTGCGATATAAAACATGCTAATAGTCTCATGCTGTTCTTTACATATAAAAAACTTAGTGATCATGAGGTACTATTCTTTCGATGCACAGTGTTTTGTATTTTAATCAACACATGCACTTTTAGCACTTTGCAGAATTGCGTTTGTGGGCTTAAAGTTTACACAGCATGTATCAATGTTAATCTTACACTGTAAAAAAGATAGTTGAATGGGAAAAAAAAACACTCACACACAAATAGTAATACGTCTTACAAGGAGAAAGGACAAGAAAAACCTACGTTGCGGCCACAAGGCCTTCGTCAGGGACAGACAAACAAGAGGCAGGAGGGAAAGAAAATGAGAATTAAGTAGAGAACATGAAACTATAAAAATAAGAGGAAAAAAACTCCCTTATGTCCAGTCACATGGTGAAGCAAGATGGCTGCCACTAAACTGGAAAGCGGAAGTCGATAGTACATTAAAAATAAAAAAATAAGAAATAATGAATACAAGGACTGGAAAAGAGTGAGGGAAAAAAATATAAAAAAATAAAAAGTAATTTTATTAAGAAAAAAATAAATTTAAAAAATAATAATAATAATAATATTAAAATATATAAAGTGAGGGAAAAGCGATTTAAAAAAAAAATGGTGATCGCATCAAAGTAGAAAGTCATAATACAACTGGGACTAGATAGAGAAAGGCGTCTCAGACAAGAATGTTGGGTATTCAAACCGTGTGGTTTAAGGCAACCCATAAGATGGATGAGGCGTTGTTCCTGGCGAAACCGACTGTTGGCGTCCGAGGAACAGGATCTGATGGCTGTCACCTGGATGTCAGTGGCACCGTGGTGGTCAGGGCCATTGAAGTGGATGGCCACAGGTGTGGATTTAAACTGAGAGATGTCGTAGAGGTGTCTGCAGAATCGGTCGCCCAGTCGTGTGCCCGTTTGGCCGATGTAAGTGCAACGTTTGCATATAATAGCATAAATAACGTTGCATGACTCACATGTGAAGCCATGGGTGATGGTGAACTTGGCGTTAGGGAACAAGACTGAACGTGTTTCGATTACATACTGACATGTCTTACATCGTGTTCGGTTACATGGCTTGGTCCCAAAGTGGCCATCGTTGACGGTTTTCAAACGGCTGTGGACTAGGAGGTCCCTCAAATTTTTATCCCGTCTATATGTCAGCAAGGGTGGCTCACTAAACACTTCCCGCGCCGCTGGGTCAGCTTGAAGGAGAGGTAGGTGACTGATGCGTGATGCCATATGATGATGGATGGTATCCGCATGTCTGGTTTTGTGTGGTGTGCAGATGTGTTCAGTCAAAACAATGTTCATACAAAAATAACAGGGCAATCCACATAGGACGTCAGTAAACTCACGACGTATAAAGTCAATGATTCTTGTAACAGCCGTTGACGTTTTTCTTCATTATTTATTGTGGACGCCACAGTGACAAAATGGTTACGCGAATATGTAGGCACATCAAACAGTCATTATCACAGCAACATTCAATACAGCAATAGACGGTAGACAGCATTACAATGATGAGTCAGATGCATGTTATATTTCAAAGTGCTGTAAATGTAGTCAGGTGAAAAACTCCATCCTTTTCTATAACAGCCAGGAGATAACCAGATGTATGAGATCAGTTCACTCTCCTTAGTTTGACTTCAGCAAGACAGACACGTCTGCCGAAGTATAAATAATGTCCTCAAAAATATCCTCTAGATAATAAAGGTTTTCCAAACCTAGTTCATTTAACAAAGTAGCAAGTAATGGTCCTTGGTACATGCATCAACCGATGCAGTACAATGCAGCGACATGTGAGCTGGGAAAAAACATCTCGTGACGACGACTTTCGCAGACAGGCTATGAATCGAAATCGCTCACGACCCAAAATCGATAGAGTTAATGAAAAAGTCAATTTACCTTGCTTTCATGAAATACAGAAATATCACGCCTCCCGGCATGTGCAAATACACTAGAGGTATTATCTCGAATAAACGAAATATCCATAAGAGGACTACACATCCCTGACAGAACAAAAAATAGCGGAGATCCCCTCTTCAACGAGGCATCTCTTTCGCCATTCCAAATCGCTCACTCCACTAGTGGTGGGCGGAAACCGATCGACCAAGAAGCAAGACAAGTCATGCGCAGTCCAGCGCAAAATGACCACAGCTCAAACTTAACTGCATTCGATACCAACGCGAGAAGACAAATGCTTACCGAGAAAAGTGACTATAAATTTCAAGCAGTTGTTGCCCTTGCGTTATAAAATAGATATTGAAATAAAACGATGTTGCGAGAATTTATCACGCAACATATCACCACCTCCTCCCGATAAAAAAAAAATGTGGAACATATTTTTTTTTTCAATATCAAAGAGCATGCGATAAGCGGCTCAAAACGCACGAATTATGCGCTGATAATTAATTAAATTGCCAAACAATAGGCTAATTATAGAGTGTCTGGTGAGGATATACCTCAACAGAAAAATAAATATGTCTCAAAAAATATTCACATCGGGGAGGTGTCACCAACACACATCACGTTAGCATGTAAACACAATATACGTATGCAAGTTACTATAATCATCATTAAACAGCATACTCTAATATTGTCTTTAAAAATGGATGTACAAATCTGATAGGAAAATTTAAATAGTACATTCTTTGACATGTAATGACATAAGTACATAGTAAAGTTAAACTACATGACGATCCAGGACATATGCTCTGGTATTCCGAGGGTAAGTACACAATCTAGAACTCGTCATGCTTGATACTAGTAAGGTAAGTCCTCAGCTCAACAATGACATTCTGAGAAAGTACAAGCAATATAATGCTAATTAATAACTAATATGCTTCATAAGGTACAATACATTATTAATAATTGTGGCTGTTTAGTAAACTAACGGCCCTTATATTAACTACTCAGTCCTCCTCTATCATCTTAAAAAACGAACAGAAGAAGATGACAACAAAGCACGATAGTGTGTACATATAAAGTAAGTACAGATGTGCTAATCTATTGTAGAAATATAGGTGTGTTATGACTCTGTAATATATGGAAATATAGGACAGAAGTATTAGTTGGAGTCATGTGGGCATCTAGACAAAATGTCAGCCATCACATTATCCGCACCACGGATAGCTCGTACCGTGAAGTGAAAAGGTTGAAGAGCTATAGCATATCGAGTGGATCTCGAACTCTTCAAATTCTTAGTCTGAATAGCTGTAAGAGCTTTCTGATCAGTCTCTAGAATGAAATGTGCGCCCAGGAGGAATCTTTGTAGCTTTAGAATTGACCAAACCATCGCTAACAACTCACGGTCTAAAACCGAGTAGTTCCTCTCTGCCGCATTTAGTTTTCTAGAAATGTACATAACAGGATGCAGAGTATTTGCATATTCTTGCATCAGTGCTGCTCCAATCCCAGTGGATGAAGCATCACTCCGAAGAACAAAAGTCCTATCAAGAGTAGGTAATCTTAAGATGGGAGGAGAAGAAAATATATTCTTGATTTGGTCTAGTGAAGATTGGCATTCTTCAGACCAACGGACCAGATTAGGCGAACCTTTCTTCAACAATGTTGAGAGAGGTGCCATGATCGAAGATAAATTTGGAATAAATCTCCCATAAAATTGAATTAAACCTAAGAGACTCCTAACTTGTTTCTTCGTTTTAGGAACAGAGATGTTCAGTATTTTGGAAGTATTGTGGTCTTCTGTCTTCAAGAGACCATGACCAACACGATGACCCAGGAAAGAGATTTCACCAAAACCAACAAAAGCTTTAGAAGGTTTTGCTGTCAAATTATTCTCACGTAGAGTGGACAGTAAGTCATATAACCCTAAATAGTGATCTTCCCAGGTATCACTGAAGAGACAGATGTCATCTAAGTATGCGATGACATCCGAACGATGTGACAGAATTCGACGCATCATGCGAACGAAAGTGGCAGGGGCGTTCATGAGACCAAAAGGCATAACATTCCATTGAAATAGACCCCTAGGTGTAGAAAAAGCAGTAAGAGGTTTGGCATGCTCTGCTAAAGGCACTTGCCAATAACCTTTAGACAAGTCAAGTTTAGTGAAGAATCTAGAATTAGAAAGTCTAATCAGTAGATCTTCTAACAAAGGCATCGGTTCAGCGTCGAACTTTGTGACCTGATTCAATTTGCGATAATCAACGCAAATTCGTATGTTCTTATCCTTCTTCCGGACAATAACCATGGAAGAAGAATATGGTGAAGTCGATGGTTCAATTATATTTAATTGAATCATTTCATCCAATTCCTTTTCCACTTGCGACTGAAAGTGTATAGGAATAGGATACGGCCTAACCCTAATTGGATTATTGTCGGTAAGAATTATGTCATGTTCTATGACATCTGTGTGTCCAGGAATGTCAGTGAGAACATCCTGAAATGTTTGTAACATCGACGAGACTTGTCGATGTTCGTCACCAGAAAGATTAGGAGAAACAGAAACGTTTTTCCAAGATTCCGTGGAATGTAATGGAACCACTGGAAGGGGAAGGTTGACATCAGAGAAGGTAGCTTCCTCATCCTGAATGACAGACAGGGATGAATAATGACCGTGAGGTGCAGGAGCATCATCCGTTGCCTGGAAAATAGGCAGCAAATAGTCCGGACGTTCGTGAAATTCCGAAAGCATGTTTATGTGGAAAGTTTTATGCTTTCCATCAATATCGACCACATAGTCAACATCGGAAATCCGAGAGACTATTGCATACGGACCTTTCCATGCAATAAGAAGTCTATTTTCCCTACTGGGGAGTAGGACGAATGCTTTGTCACCTGGACAAAGTTGTCGTAGACATCTATTCTTGTTAGCAAACTGCCTTGCCTTCTCTTTAGCAATTTCTGATGAAGCAGTTGCTAGCTTACATGCCTCAATGATCTTTTGTCTAAGAGCAATGACATACTCATATGAGGATTGAGTTTCATCGCTAATATCATCGGCAGTGATGAGATCGTGTAATAAAGACATAGGGCCGCGTGGACGCGCGCCAAAGACAAGTTCGAAGGGAGAAAATCCTGTGTGTTCATTAGGGACTTCTCTATAGGCAAAGAGAGCCGCGGGTAAAACCCTGTCCCAATCTTGAGGATGATCTTCAGTTATCTTACCAAGCAAAGTCTTGAGCGTTCTATTCAGACGCTCAACTAACCCATTAGACATAGGATGGTAGATACTACTGAGAGATCGTTCAATATGTAAGGTAGACATTACCTGTGACATAGTGTCAGATATGAGTTGAGTGCCATGGTCTGACAATATTTCTCTGGGGAACCCCAAGCGAGAAAATATCAACCAAAGAGCATCTGCGATATCTGTAGTAGATATGCTCTTAAGAGGAATAGCCTCTGGCCAACGTGTGCACATATCGACACATGTAAGGATAAACTGATGTCCTCTGGCCGACTTGACCTTAAAAGGGCCAATAATATCTATGGCCATTTTCTGAAACGGCCGAATAGGAATGTCAGCAGCCTGGATAGGCGCAGCATGTCGTGGTCCTCTAGATTTGACCTCCTGACATACCTTGCATGATCGGCAGTAAATACGAATGTCCTTATTGACAAAAGGCCAAAAGAAAGCCGCAAGGACTCTCGACTTCGTACGGGCAAAACCCATATGTCCAGCACATTGCGAGTCATGAGCATGTTGTAATATTTGGACTCTCATGCTCTTGGGAACAAGAATTTGCGAATGTGCCGACGTAGTCGAATCTTGTACCATACGTACAAGTACGCCGTTTCTCATTGCAATCCAAGATTTTCTATTTGTATCCTGATTCGGATCACCTTTCTTCGCAAGAACGAAGAATTTTTTTAAAGAAGGATCTTCTTCTTGCAATTTTATGAAAGAGTCACGAGTGATTACTAAGTGACTATCTTGGCTATCAACTTCATTATCACTATTCAGTGAAGTTTCGGGTGTTTGTAGAGCTTGTGCTCTTGTAACTACTGCATTTGTAGCTTGCATGTTATTATCTTCCCAAGCAGCAATCTGCTGTGGGGTACACTCCCTAACTCCGTGAATACGACCAATAATAAGGTCCGCAATAGGATTAGGTAAGAGACAAGCATGCACATCTCCAGTAAAGAAAGGAGTGGCAATGCGAATTACAGCAGTAGGATATTTTTCTAGAGTGCCGCCAAATGTGACACATTTAATAACCCTTCCTGTAGCACAAGATGGATCTACAAGCGATTGTCTAACACCAATAGTGGTGCATCCGGAATCGAAAAGTAGTGAGACCGGAGTATCATTAACAAGACCCTTATGTAGAATTAAAGAACCCCTCCCGTCATGCGCAACAGCAGCAGGAAGAGCGGGAAGTGGGTGACCACAACTCAAAGTAGTTATGGTACCCGGTTCGAATAAAGTACTGCATTGGGGGCATTTGTTTGCTCTCTCAAAGTCAAAAGCAGAACCAGTGACAGCGTCAAAGTTTTTACTATCAACAACATGATTACAGGCTCCCTCAGTTTCCTGTTGTACAGCATTAGCCTGCTGATATCTCTTTTTTTTGTGTTGAGATCTACCCCGACTATTATTACCTCTGAAGTTATCAGAGTTATTATTATCTCTGCAGTTATTATTGTCTCTATTGTAATTGTTATCCTGGTTCGAATTCCAGTTTCCACGATTACTATCATGTTCACATTGATGCGAACATCTATTTGTTTGGTTCTGAGGTCTTCGGCAGGAATAACCTCTATTACCATATCCTCTTTTGAAATGCTTATAATTATTAGGGTGATAGTAACGAGTACTATCAGGTTGTCTCCAATTCTTCGAAGAAGAATCACCATGAAATTGATTTCCATGATTTTGACAGAAATTACCGCTACTCTTTCTATCAAAATTTTGTTGGAATCTACGAGCAAAGTTTTGACCATACGGAGCTGCCGAAGCAACTGGTAAACCTTCTTTCACCTTAGAGTTACCCATGGTTATGTGTGGGTGCGCAGTTACGTATTGGCAACAGAAATCTTCCATTTCTTTTATTGTTTTAGGTTTACGTTCATGAAGGAAAGCAAGGAAAGACTCATTGACAGACGACATGACTTTGTCTCTAAGTATTAAGTCCATAAGTCCTTCATAAGTTTTTTCCGTCTTAGATAGTTCAACCCATCGTGAGAAAGTAATGCGTATTCTTGCAATAAACTCGGAGAATTCAACTCCATTTTCAGGTAACATGTTTTTAAATTGTAGACGATAGCCGTCTTCGTTAAGCTGATATTTCTTTAACAAAGCGGCCCTGACAACCTCATAATTGTTCTTGTCAGGTTCATCCACCATATTTAATATACTTAGAGCTTTACCTGTCAGTATCCCTGATAACTGATAAACATATTTTGCTTTGTCTATGTTATGAGCTGTACATGTTTGTTCAAATCTGTCCAGATAGAACATTATGTCATCACTGGAAGGACTAAATGTTGGTAACTTAATCTTAAAAGTATCATTATTAGCCTTACCAGAAGATGAACCCTTGTTTGAATCATTACCATTACTCATGCTCGTCAATTTCAATTTTTCCAACTCTAAAGCTAAGACCTTTTCTTCATGTTCCATTTTTGCTTTCTCTTTCCTCTCATCAGACTCTCTCTGTAATCTTCTTTCCTCAGCCTGAGCCTCTTTTTGAAGTCTTTCATTTTCAGCTTCTTTTTCAAGTCTTTTATTTTCAGCCTCTTTTTCAAGTCTTTTATTCTCAGCTTCTAGCTGGAGTTTTCTTTCCTCAGCTTCTGATTCCCTTTTTTGTTTTTCCATTTCCATTTGGAATCTCTTTTCATCCACCTGCATCTGCAGTTTCTTTTGTTCAGCTTCCATCTGCAGTTTCTTTTGTTCAGCTTCCATTGCTTTATCATATCGAGCAGTTGCAAATTCTTCTAACTTATCACCAGTCTTCCCAAGCAATTTACCCTGCTCAATAAAGTGCTCAAATGTAGACATGTTGTCTAACATATGAGTCCAAAACCTGAAATAATTAACTAATTTATTTCAAACCTAAGTGTAACAAGTCTTAATTAAGCACTTGTATATTCACATCACCTTATATTATCCCAGTCTCTGTGGGAAACAAGTCTCCAATCAAAGAACTTGTATATGAAATATCAACACTCAATTCTTGATCATAAGTGCACTTCTCATTCAATAGTGCACGACACTATTCATCATTCATTTATCATCAGTGTAGTAGTAACAGTGCATTAGCATAGCCCATTAACTAATTACTATAACTGTAAACAATGACTATGTAAACACATGCAGAATGTAAACATTGAAAATGTAAACAATACAAACAATGTAAACAATAACAATGTAAACAATAACAAAGATCAGCAACAATACAAAAACGTTCGCAGAAATCAACTAAAAATAAAGCAGAAATTAATGAAATATCACAAAAAATGTGACGATATCTGCGATAGAATTAAACAAAATACATGACACCACAGTGTATAAACAAAAATGTTGTATGAAACTAAATTATAGACAAGAGTAGGCTAACAAATACAAACAAATCAAAACAAAACTAAAGAATGCGAAATAATAACGAAAACAATATTAAAACATGTCATCACAGCTAACATAAATAGCAACAGAAGTCGCTTAGCAAATTCCAGTATCGGAAATTTGCAAACCCTACAGAAAACGCTCACAATAGACGACCTCTATGACGTGGCATAATCTAACGGAGACACCACCCAACCGAGAACCCGCTGAAATATAAACATATAAATATACAAATAACATATAAACATATAACATATAGAATGAGATGATACACAGAAGACTCAGCAGAAGTATAAGGGCACAGTTTACATACAAACAGGCCACTTAACTTATAGGCTTCCAATCGTAGAACAGCAGAAAAAACGGATGTCAATCAACGTCCTAAAGAGCGAAGCTCCAACGATGATGGCACATCTGAACTGCTTCCACTGCTAACACGATGGTACAAGAGCTTCTGAAATACTGTGTGTTGAGTTGTTTCGGCACTTGACCTTCTAATCCAAAAGTAAGTTGATGGAAATCGGTACTTGGCCTTCTTCAGAAAACAACCCGTTTCAACCGGCACTTGACCTTCACAAAAACGACAGCACTGGAACCTTGACAGCAGCAACTTGCTTGACTTGCGTAAAAGATAACAGCAGTCCGAGTTATCCGGCAACATGTAACAACGCCGGGTACTGTCAAATTCTTGTTTCCGTCAAAAAGTTGAAATTTTGACTTTTACCGGGCAACGCCGAGTACTTTGAAAATTTTGAAGATGTTGACTGTATTGAAGAATGTTAATTTCTTGAAGGATGCTGATGAATTCTTGTTGAAAATGAAGTGGGTAAGGGACCCCGTGTTTGCTGGTACCAGAATCAAACCAGCTTATGGCCACCAAATGATGCGTGATGCCATATGATGATGGATGGTATCCGCATGTCTGGTTTTGTGTAGTGTGCAGATGTGTTCAGTCAAAACAATGTTCATACAAAAATAACAGGGCAATCCACATAGGACGTCAGTAAACTCACGACGTATAAAGTCAATGATTCTTGAAACAGCCGTTGACGTTTTTCTTCATTATTTATTGTGGACGCCACAGTGACAAAATGGTTACGCGAATATGTAGGCACATCAAACAGTCATTATCACAGCAACATTCAATACAGCAATAGACGGTAGACAGCATTACAATGATGAGTCAGATGCATGTTATATTTCATAGTGCTGTAAATGTAGTCAGGTGAAAAACTCCATCCTTTTCTATAACAGCCAGGAGATAACCAGATGTATGAGATCAGTTCACTCTCCTTAGTTTGACTTCAGCAAGACAGACACGTCTGCCAAAGTATAAATAATGTCCTCAAAAATATCCTCTAGATAATAAAGGTTTTCCAAACCTAGTTCATTTAACAAAGTAGCAAGTAATGGTCCTTGGTACATGCATCAACCGATGCAGTACAATGCAGCGACATGTGAGCTGGGAAAAAACATCTCGTGACGACGACTTTCGAAGACAGGCTATGAATCGAAATCGCTCACGACCCAAAATCGATAGAGTTAATGAAAAAGTCAATTTACCTTGCTTTCAAGAAATACAGAAATATCACGCCTCCCGGCATGTGCAAATACACTAGAGGTATTATCCCGAATAAACGAAATATCCATAAGAGGACTACACATCCCTGACAGAACAAAAAATAGCGGAGATCCCCTCTTCAACGAGGCATCTCTTTCGCCATTCCAAATCGCTCACTCCACTAGTGGTGGGCGGAAACCGATCGACCAAGAAGCAAGACAAGTCATGCGCAGTCCAGCGCAAAATGACCACAGCTCAAACTTAACTGCATTCGATACCAACGCGAGAAGACAAATGCTTACCGAGAAAAGTGACTATAAATTTCAAGCAGTTGTTGCCCTTGCGTTATAAAATAGATATTTTAATAAAATGATGTTGCGAGAATTTATCACGCAACAGTGACGATACAGGATCCTTTTGACAGCAGTGCTGTGAGGGTGATAGGTCATTATTAACTTGACTCTATCAGAGGAGGTTTTTTGGCGGGGTTGGAGGGCCTCTAGACGTGAGATAGGGAGAACACGCTCTAAGGCAGAGGTAAGAACATCCTCTGGATACTGTCTGTTACGGAAGAAGTCCAACATTTCTTGTGCTCGGCATAGAAAGTTGTCATCATCTTGGCATAACCGACGTATATGTAAAAAAGATATGAAAGTGTCTGCATTCACGGACCTCCTGCAGTCTGTGTGGATTTTTTTATTGAAAAATAAAGCAGCGAAGTTTACACACAAATTTTTTTTTTTTTTTTTTTTTTGTAGTTATGTAGGGCCGACACAGAATATTTTGACATTAATTTATTGGAAATATTTAAATGATCAAAATATAACTGGAAACGTTAAGAGAACGACAAAAAAAAAAAAAAAAAAAAACATACAACGAAGCAAAGCAAACAGCTAACACCAAAAAAAAATAAAAATATTTGAACAGAATATCAAATCTAGGAAGAAAAACGTAGCACCAAAAATTTACAAAATTATTTAAGAGTTGGTAGCCTAGACCATTGATAATAGATTGCCACTTTATTAAAAAATAAAGCAGCGAATCTCGACCGCTGGAATAAAGTAGGTAGGCCTACTCAACGCAAATGAACTTTTTTTCTACTTTTGAAGGGCCTACACAAAATTATATGATATTAATTTATTGGAAATATTTAAATGGTCAAAATATAACTTGAAAGATTAAGAGAACGACAAAAATAAAATACAAAGTAGCAAAGCAAACAGCTAACAGCAAAAAATAAAAAATTAACAGAATATCAAATCTAGGAAGAAAAAACGTACTACCAAAAATTTACAAAATTATTATTTAAAAGTTGGTAGCCTAGACCAGTGATAATAGATCGCCACTTTATTAAAAAATAAAACAGTGAATCTCGACCACTGGAAGAAAGTAGGCCTACTCAACGCAAACAAACTTTTTTTCTAGTTATGTAGGGCGAATACAGAATATTATGACATTAATTTATTGGAAATATATTGAAGGGCAAGATATAACTGGAAAGATTAAGACAGCATTAAATTGCAACAAAGCAAAACAACAGCAATATTTAACCAAGTTATAAGTACTTAGCTTTTTTAAACAAAATGGTGCCGAAGTGTCTTGGCAATCGTGGCTGATAACAGGTAACTTTAAAAATACTTCATGTCATGCTGAAAACCGAAAGTGTTTGAGGCCGAAATCAAAGTTTTTGCTGAACTTTTGAGTATAAAAGGATTTGATTGGTTGCTGGGAGAGACCTCAGTTTAAAAACAGACGCCGAGATTACCGGAATAAAAAATTTAAAAAATTGGTTAAAATAAAAACCTGGGCTATTAAATATTTGTTGATTTAAAATTTAAAAACACTTTGGTTGGAAAATCTGTTTAGGATTTTTTTAATAATTAAAAAAAAATAATTTTTTTTTAGATTTTTTTTTTTTTTTGGGGGAGGGGAGAAAAATCCGTACAACGAGTCTGTACGGTCGTACACTGCTAAAAGTATAAAAAATACGTACATTGTACGAAAAATTCGTACAGGTTGACAGGTTTGCCTTGTCGTGTAATTTCATTACTTCTGTTCTTCGCAAGCACTAATTTTTGAAAGTGTAGCATCTTGGTTGTTGTTTTTATTGTTTTCCATATTTCAGAGCCAAACATTAGGATTGACTTGACATTTAAATTTAAGATTCCTATTTTTGAAATAGTACATGTCTTAATTCTGTTTCATAAACAGGACAGCAGCAATACTCAGGGCTCAGCAGGCAGCTTCCAAGAAATCTTCCCCGCCAGCAGCTTCTGTATCCTCCCACTCTCAGTCTGGAAACTTTAGCAGAAACTCTAAGTAAGCTTTACTTTTAAAGTAATTTCTTTTGCCGCTGTAATTTTCTGAATCCACTTTCTTTGCACATGCTGTGAGAAGAAGAAAGCCGGAATATATCTTTACAACAGCATATATAAGGAAAAAGAGATACAGGATGACAAAGAGAGCGTACTTGACAGTTTCACATCATAGCATGGAACAAAGTCAACAACAGAATTGATCAATAGTACTGGAGACAGGAAATTGACTAAGATGGTTTGACCATGTCTGCAGAATGGGAGAAGATCGGCTGCCACGGCAGGAATGGGAGGCTAAGAGCCAGGAATCCAGACCTCCAGGATGACCTAGAGCCCCCTGGGAGGACAACATCAGACAATCTCTGAAGGACCAATGACTAGAATGGAACCAGGCCAGGAGGAAGACAGCCGATAGGATAGTATGGCGCTCTCTCTTCCAAACCTCTACAGAGTGAAGCTTCCCATTTTAACTCTTAAAGGACGATCGTCCAGTTTTCTTGGTCGACGTTTCTAGCCTTAGATGACGGGAAGCCCCGAATCTTGGTCGACATGTTTGAACTAAGTTTTTGTTTTGTTTCATCACAGTTAGAAGTTTTTGATGACTGGGAAGCAGAAGTATAGCCATTTTTATTATTATTTCTAAAGCGGGAGAGTTATAGCGTCACTATTTCTATTAAATTCAAACCGATTTCGATTGCATCCTTGTGTTTTTGTTACGAAATTTGGGTTACCTATTTTCGATACATATTTTTGATGGCATCTAATTCATCTTCTCGAAAGCGACCTGATAGTTTAAGTGCTCAGCAGGCCCTTAATTTGCTAGAAAATTTCAGCGAAGATGAGGACGGCTATAGCAGTAGTGATTTTAGTGCTAATTCGATGAATAATTCGTCTTTCAGTGATGTCAATTCAGAGAATGAAGGTAGGCCTATTATGTTAGAAAGAGTGGGCGTGGTTCTATCACCTAACTTTGATTCTTCAACATCAGACCCAGTAGGACCTAATTTAGTTTTACAAGAAGGGGAAAGATGAATGGCACACTAAAGTTAAGTTGTAAATATAAGTTGGGGTGTAATGAGTGTTCTTTGTGAGAGCAGTTCAGCATATATATCACATTTTGTGATCTTTTTCAATTATTTGTAAATTTGTGACAATAGAGTGTATTTCATTTTCTGGATGACACATGGAAAGTAGTTAGAGTATAAACTTGATGTGTGGTTTATTTCCAAAATGGATATAGTTTACAGTGATTTCTATATTGGATGGTGGATTAGCTATTATCAATTGGTAAGTCTGATATGTTTGTTTTGTTTTTTTGTTTATTAAAATATTTTTCTGTCTCGTCTTTAACTACTTTATATTCATAAAAATTTTGTAAATTTTAAAACTGAGAATTTTTACAATCTTCATTCATTTTCCTTTTTAAATATATATAACATGACTATATTCAGTTAAAAACTTTGAAATAACTGACTCTTAATGGTAACACTATATGCAAAACCTGTGCCGCAGAAAATTTGTGACAAAAGAGTGTCTTTCCTTTTCTTGAAGCCAATTGAAAATTAGTTAGAGTATAAACTTGAACCAAATGTATTTTATTTCCAAAATGAATGTAGTTTACAAATATTTGTATCTTGGATAACATAAATGATGCATTAGCTATCTTGAGTGAGTAATTCTGATTTGTTTTTTTTTTTTTTTTTTTTTTTTTTTTTTTTTGGTCAAATTTTTTTTTCCCAGTCTCCAACTATTTTATACTCATAACAATTTTTTTAAAATTATAAACTGAACATATTCAGAATCCTCCTTCATTTTCCTTTTTAAATATATATAACATGACTATATTTGTTAAAAACTTTGAAATAACTGACACTTATATGGTAACAGTATATGAAAAACCTGTGCCGCAGAAAATTTGTGACAAAAGAGTGTCTTTCCTTTTCTTGAAGCCAATTGAAAAGTAGTTAGAGTATAAACTTGAGCCATATGTATTTTATTTCCAAAATGAATGTAGTTTACAAATATTTGTATCTTGGATAACATAAGTGATGCATTAGCTATCTTGAGTGGGTAATTCTGATATGTTTTTTGTTTTGTTTTTTTTGTCACATTTTTTGTCCCAGTCTCCAACTATTTTATACTCATAACAATTTTTTTTTAAAATTATATACTGAACATATTCAGAATCCTCATTAATTTTCCTTTTTAAATATATATAACATGACTATATTTGTTAAAAACTTTGAAATAACTGACACTTATATGGTAACAGTATATGAAAAACCTGTGCCGCAGAAAATTTGTGACAAAAGAGTGTCTTTCCTTTTCTTGAAGCCAATTGAAAAGTAGTTAGAGTATAAACTTGAGCCATATGTATTTTATTTCCAAAATGAATGTAGTTTACAAATATTTGTATCCTGGATAACATAAGTGATGCATTAGCTATCTTGAGTGAGTAATTCTGAAATTTTTTTTTTTGTCAAATTTTTTTTTCCCAGTCTCCAACTATTTTATACTCATAACAATTTTTTTTTAAATTATAAACTGAACATATTCAGAATCCTCATTCATTTTCCTTTTTAAATATATATAACATGACTATATTTGTTAAAAACTTAAATAACTGACACTTATATGGTAACAGTATATGAAAAACCTGTGCCGCAGAAAATTTGTGACAAAAGAGTGTCTTTCCTTTTCTTGAAGCCAATTGAAAAGTAGTTAGAGTATAAACTTGAGCCATATGTATTTTATTTCCAAAATGAATGTAGTTTACAAATATTTGTATCTTGGATAACATAAGTGATGCATTAGCTATCTTGAGTGGGTAATTCTGATGTTTTTTTTTTTTTTTTTTTTTTTTTTTAAATATTTTTCTTCCCAGTCTCCAACTATTTTATACTCATAAAAAATTTTTAAAATTTATAAACTGAACAAAAAATTCCTTGCGTAAAACATGGGAAAACCCCTACGTCCTGAAAGAGTTAACTCTAAACTCTAATCACACTACACAAGCTGTTAAAAGACATGTTGATTTCCCCATGTTTTGATGCAAGGAATTTTTCTGTCTCTTTGAGTTTTCATATAGTTTTAAAGTTTAAATGTTGATTCTTTCCATTTTTTTTTTCTAAAGTATGATAATGTAATGTATAACAACACCCAGTGAGTATACATCGGGCTAGTATGCAACATTTAAGTAGCATAATGGTCTTTGTATTTTAGGCATGACTACCCAAATGCCAGAAAAACACCCTGTCCGTCATTACTCGGGTTCCACGCATGCCAGATAAATGGTCCCTTACCTGTATTTTGTTGTAGTACAAGTTAGCCAGTACAGTATGGCTGCAAAATTAACTGTAATTTTTGTGTTTTTTATCTTTTTCAGCAATTCAAGGACAAGAAATGTAGCAAATCTTTCATCATTACAGAGTTCTATGGTATGTATCTACCATATATGTGTGTGTGTGTGTGTGCGTGTGCGTGTGCGTGCGTGCGTGCGTGCGTGCGTGTGTGCGTGTGTACACACACACGCATAAAGGGGTAAAGGTAGTCCCAAAGGCTACTATACTTGCTCCAACGTTATGAGGCGTGGTGACCAGTTCTTATCCTCGCTGCCTCTGCCTTCCCTAACCCAAGATCAGAGCCAAGTTCCCATTCACAACTGAGTAAACTTAAGAGTGATGCTTGAGCGGCAAACAAAATTAACCACGGCTAAACTAAGCCTGCCACACAAACAGTTACGATGCACCCACACAGATCATGTAGCAGCCCTGCATCTTGTATCTTGAAGCACTGAAGCGGTCAAAGAGATCCAGAAGAAACATCTTATGAAACCTTCCAAAGAATCGCTTATCACACAAGAAAGACAACTGCTTCTCACATCACTTGGCAACATTTGTTGTTGCCTTATATAGTTCCTGAGGGAGAGGAGACAAATAACGAATAGGGCTACTGTGCCCTTAGGCACGACACAGGAGGCGACTATTATGAGGTTGCACATGAGGCTGGCAACCTCAACTTGTAAAACAAATAGCTGCAGAAAGCACTGCTGTAAGAGTTCATACTTTGGTGTAGGCTTGCTCAAGGAGACCATCTACAGTTGGTGGATTCTTGCTGCATGAGGAGTTAAAAAAAAGGTGATGATGATTTTGTGGAAAAAAAACAATAAACGTTAGTAAGAGTGTGTCTGTGAATGCTTGCATATTTGTGTGTTTGTTTTCATTATTTCTTTTTTTTTTTTTTAACATCTAAAGTTGAATTGCACAAGCAGTCTTAGTTAGATGGAAAACTGTGCCTACGTTTAGTTTCTGTTACAATTTTGTTTGTAAGTTTTTAATTTAAACATCTGTACACCAGTGGTGGATTTTGAAATATGCATACTGAAGTTTTTCAAATTTGCCTTCATTAGAGTGAAGAGGAGGCGCTAGCAAGAGCTTTACAGATGTCCTTGAATGGAAGCACCAGAGCAGCTTCAGATCACACTGATGGGTAAGTCACTAAGATCTTCCAAATGTCTGAGTAGTATTAACCTCTCTGATGTGAAGGTCATACTGTATTTATGACATATGAAGGCATATGCCTTTTGAATGTGGTGTAATTATTAGTTTTTTACAGACTTCTGGGAGAATGCATGGAGGCAAATCTGGAGTCATCCTTATATGACCACCAGCTAAACACAATGCAACAGTATTAAAATTTGGAAGTAAACCTGTCTGTGAGGCTAATTATACCCTCATTGACTCTTGAAATCATCCACACGATTCCAGGGATTCCCCCTGTGGTGAACGAACGAACAAAATCTTTATTTCATCAGGGTAAAGAAATAGGCATAATTGCCTTTTTACATTTCTGCCCTGCAATACAATTTTCAGCGTGTTAAAAATTAAAATATTAACAACTTCAGACAGGATCAATTAATATTATCATCACAATCAGAAACTTAGCTCACACAAGTACATTTATTCATAGTCATTCACGCACATAGAGAGAGGGAGAGAGAGAGAAAGAGAGAGAGAGAGAGGTCAAGCAATAGAGATAGTTAATATAAAAAATTCAATTTAAAATGAAAATATTACAATGATAGTTAAATGCTCGTGGAAACGTTGAAATAACTGAAACAGAATTGTTGTTAAATGTGTGTACAAGATTTCATGACATGTGAATGCAGATGTCTTTTGAATGTGGTGTAATTATCAGTTTTGACAGACTTGGGTAGGGAATTCCATGCTAAACCACCTGCATAACTAAAACAACTTCGGAAGAGGTCAGTTCGAGGTTTTGCAAGGTCCAAAAGTAGGTTGCCACGTATAAAATATGAGCAGTACTTATAGCGAAAGAACATTTGCAAGTATGAAGGCGTTCTGCCATGTAAAATTTGATGCACAAATAGGAGATCTTGGAAGAAGAAGAATTTTTTGAGAGGAAGAACATTCAGCTGGGAAAATATCTGAGCACTGGGAATGTTATCATTCAGGCAAACAAGTCGTAGCGCCCTTTTATGTAGGGATTCTAGGCGTTTCAAAAATGACAAGCCACAGAGACTCCAGATATTTGAGCAATAAGAAAGGTGACTATTATGTGCATAATAGAATATTAGTCTAGAGTGCGGACATAAAAAATGTTTGATTTTTGAGAGTTGAAACAATTTTTGTGAGATCTTGTTTGCGATGAAATAGACATGTGACTTCCAGCTTAGAGACTGGTCGATGACCACACCCAACAGGCTGTGGTCTGTAACTTGCTTAATACGTTCTCCGTCTAGAGATAAAGATAACGTATTTGGTTGACAGTGCAGAATCTTTTGGCGGGATGAGATAATCAAAGATGGAGTTTTGTTTTTATTAATGTAAATACTATTAATAGTGCACCAATCTTGTACAATGTCCAGGTGATGCTGTAAAAGAGACTGAACAGTGTTAATGTCTGTGCCAGCTACTGTTACTGTGGTATCATCAGCAAACATAAGACAATCGTCATGTGGCAATGACAAGGGCAGGTCATTGATGAAGATGCTGAAGAGTAAGGGTCCTAGTGTGACAGCGCCATCTTGAGATCTGTCGTTCTCGGCGCTGGCGCCATCTTGTCAGCCATATTGTCTCCGTGGTTCACCCATCTTGTCAGCCATATTGTCTCTGTGGTTTAGTACCTTTTCACCACGTTATCTTCAAGAAGATTTATTACAAGGCCATAATAAAGCCTACAAATTAGTTGTGTTTTTGCTCTAGAAATAGTTGTGTATATTTGTGTTTTCATGCCTTCTAGAGCAATAATCGCGTGTGTTATTTGCGTGGCGCAAATTAATATGCGCAGCGTGCAGTAAGTTGAGTGATTAGCCTAGGGCTTATAAAAGAGATAGCAAGCGGCGAAACAGGCCTATTTTTGAGAGAGCCGCCCAGAAGAGAACAGACAAGGTTAGACACCAGAGTCTGTGTCAATCTGTAGATGCCTTGAGCACAAAGTCTATGAACACTGACTGGGTGGTTGTTTGGTGTTTGCTGTGTTCGGTAGTATTAAATGTTGATCTGTATAAGGCTTTGTGTTGCTTGAATTGTTAAGTCTGCTGCTGAGAGGGTTGCAAGCAACCAATAGTTGCAACCCCTGTCAAACGATCCTTAATAAATTTTCTTAGTGCACGGGTCTTGGGTGTGAGGTAGCCACATCGACATAAGTTCACCTCCTCCACCACACCTAGCCCCTGTCACAAGTGGCGTCATCGGCAGGATTGACAGACAGCACGCAGTGAAGCAACTCTTCAGCAATCAGAGTAGCAACAGCCGAAACAGTAGAACACCCAGTTCAGTGCAAGGTGAGGGACGGGATCATCCAGTTTGTCAATATTTCTAGTCAACTCTACTAGCAACAAGATGGCGGCACGCAACACATGTGCTGCTAGTAGATTGGATAACGAAGATGTGGCTGAGGTGGATGACCCTGTAGTGGGGCTGGATCGTCAACCAGAACGAGTACAGTACATCGTGGTACCTACTCACAAGAGAGTGCGGTGCTTTGGGGAGCGCACGGGTCCTACGGCCGAGGAATATGTCAGAGAGGTGAGAGCTGCCTGGAGAGTAGGGATGATGAGTAAAGAGGACCAGGCAGATTTTATTCTTGACAGTGTGACCCCAAGTGTCCGCAGGGAGCTGAGGATTCAGGCTGATGACGATGACCCAGAAGCAATGCTACATTCCATTCTTAGGGTGTATGGGGAACGTCGAGGCATCCCAGAGCTAATGGCCACATTTTATTCTACCCGGCAAGGTGCAAGGGAGTCTCTTTGGGAATTCTCCCATCGCATTCACGAGGTGTTTGAAAGTGTAGTAAGGGCACAAAAGTAGAATAACGTCACTCCTTTGGAGCCATCCTTTCTTCGTGACCAGTTTGCTGTTTGCCTGAGAGATGATCTACTAAGAAAGCTTGCAAAGGAAATGATCATCAAAGAGCCTACAACATCGTTCACGTCGGTGAGGGACTATGCCCTACGGTTGTTAGAGACTGAACCCGCTTCTGGGGCTGGTGTTGCCAGTGTTGAAGTGGCAAGAACAGAGACTGTGTCAGATACACATGCATTAAACGCAGAAGCAGAGCGGCTGAGAGCACAGGTGGCTCAATTAGAGGCTAAAATTGATGTGATGTCTCAGGAGCAGGGGAGGCGTACCAGGACAGTTCGCTGTCTTAGACGCAGAGGACTAAGGCCATGTACAGAATCGATGTCCACAGGCATTAAACTAGACCCCTCTGCGGCTGGGAGTCAGGTTACAGAAGGGGAGCAGAATGACTCAAAGATAAAGATGGTTGGTAGTCGACCGGAGTGTGAGGTACTTATTGCAGGAAAGAAAGTCAAAGGCGGCCAAGAATGTAAGGGTAGCAGGAGGCGACCCAGGGCACAGAGGAAGCCTAGGAAAATAAGATGCTTCAACTGTGGAGACTTTTCAAACCACATGGCAGCCAAGTGTCCCCAGGGCCCGCTTCCTAAGCGATGTTTTCATTGTAAGTACCCAGGCCATTTGATATCGGTTTGTCCATCAAAGAGCGCCCTCACTAGATGTACCAACACATCTAGATTGCCGTCACCGTGCAAGCCAAGATAAGGCCGTGGCAACTGTCACCCTAAGGGCGCCAGGAAAAGTGGTCGACATTTAGAGGAGGAGACTCATCTAAAACTCGTTGAAGGACACGTTTCCAGGCTGCAAGGGGAGCACGTAAGAGCAGAGGCACAGTTGCAGAAGCTGGCAGCAGTCCGGAAAGAGAGATGTGACAAGCTGCCGTGTTCTATTCCACTACAGGTCGGAGAATTGGTGAGGAAAAGAATGCACTACGCTGAAAGGTCCAAAATTCGTGACATGTGGTCAGAAGAGGAGTACATTGTAGTTCGTGCTCCCACAATGACAGGAGGTCCGTATGTCATCCAACGAACAGACAGAGCGAGTCCGAGCATTAGAGTCACTGGCAACGAACTCAGACGTAGTGAAGACAAAGCTGATTTGCCAGATTTGGTAGATACGACACTATTCCTACCTGAAGCACCAGCTTTGCCAGAGGAGACAGACCCTAGGGAGGACGAAAATGATTTAACGCCCGAACCAGGCTGGTATGCCCTGCAGCCGATAGAAGGTCCTGCTCCGAGACGTTCTGAGAGGTTACAAATGAAGCGCCAGAGGTAGTGATGTTGTCGGGACGACAACAAAATCAGGCGGGGAATATGTGACAGCACCATCTTGAGATCTGTCGTTCTCAGCGCTGGCGCCATCTTGTCAGCCATATTGTCTCCGTGGTTCACCCATCTTGTCAGCCATATTGTCTCTGTGGTTTAGTGCCTTTTCACCATGTTATCTTCAAGAAGATTTATTACAAGGCCATAATAAAGCCTACAAATTAGTTGTGTTTTTGCTCTAGAAATAGTTGTATATTTGTGTTTTCATGCCTTCTAGAGCAAATTAATATGCGCAGCGCGCAGTAAGTTGAGTGATTAGCCTAGGGCTTATAAAAGAGATAGCAAGCGGCGAAACAGGCCTATTTTTGAGAGAGCCGCCCAGAAGAGAACAGACGAGGTTAGACACCAGAGTCTATCTGTGTCAATCTGTAGATGCCTTGAGCACAAAGTCTATGAACACTGACTGGGTGGTTGTTTGGTGTTTGCTATGTTCGGTAGTATTAAATGTTGATCTGTATAAGGCTTTGTGTTGCTTGAATTGTTAAGTCTGCTGCTGAGAGGGTTGCAAGCAACCAATAGTTGCAATCCCTGTCAAACGATCCTTAATAAATTTTCTTAGTGCACGGGTCTTGGGTGTGAGGTAGCCACATCGACTTAAGTTCACCTCCTCCACCACACCTAGCCCCTGTCACACTAGTATCGAGCCCTGCGGGACACCCATTGTAGTGGTGTACGATTTAGAGAGCACATTATTGTATAAGACTCGTTGTGTTCTGTTTTCAAGGAATGATTTTATTAATGTGATTACTTGGGGATGAAATTTGTACACCGCAAGCTTTTGTATCAGCAACGAGTGGTCAATTGTGTGAAATGCTTTGTAAAGGTCGATTAATAACACTACATTTATTTTTTCGCAGTTGATATTAGAATGCCAGATTTCGGTAATCTTAGTCAACAAGGATTGACAAGAGTGTTTGGGTCGAAATCCAGATTGGTTTTCATGTATAAGATTGTAGCTGTTCAGTGAAGAAAGAATTTGTTTATACATGTGTCATTCAAGAGGTTTAGTTATGACTGATAGTAGGGAAATCGGCCGGTAGTTTGTGACGACATTACTATCACCTTTTTTAGGTACTGGTACCACTAAGCCTGTTTTCAGTCGTTGAGGAAACACTTTCTTTGTGAGGCACAGATTGTAAATGTAAGTGAGTGAGTCGCATACAACAGGCTCTGCAATCTGACGTATCCTCGAAGATATTCCATCTTCACCGCACGATTTCTTCTGAGGTAATGATCTAATTAAAATGAAACATGTTGAGAACCCAGCATTGCTCACTAAGCTTGGAGGAATCACTAAAACCTCAGAGATAACTGGCTCGCTACCTGGTTTCCTTCATGCAGGAGGATCTTACTATGGGCCCATGATGAGCAGGGGAACTGAGAAGGGGCTCTGTGTAGAACGTGACAATTCCTTGGGAAAGCCCAGAACCAGAGCACATTATTTTAGCTCTGCGTATTTGGAGAGTCCTCATGGATGGCGGGGAATGCACAGTATGCCACGCACTTCATCCTCCTAGCTTGGGCCAGATGTGATGATCCTTTAATTGCAAGCCAGCAATAGAATCCTCAAGTCTTCAAGAACTGGTGTGGATCTGCTGACCTGGTCATGCATGGGTACGTGGCAGTGAGAGAGCTGACAGACTGGCCTCAAGAGCACCCATAGTGGGGACACTGGACATGGATAAGGGAGAGGGACTAAGGGCTATTAATGATCGCCTGCTGGATAATGACACTGCAATGGATGAATCAACAAGGCTGAGACTGTTGAAGTTTGGCATCAAACATGGGACTAGCAGAAATGGATGTGAGAAAGGATGCATCCATTGTATGTACAGCCAGCGTGCTACAGGTACAATTAGCATTCATCCTCTTCGACATTTACTGAGGGAGACTGAGCACCTATGGGTTTGCCTGGAGTGCAGTTAGGTCGATTCTGAATAACAATAACAAGCCAGCTGGAGAAACTGAGGCTCATGACTTCAACTCAACACGTTTCAGAATGGCAGAAAAGCCACAGGAAAAGCCTAGACCTACAGTGTAGATAATAGCAAGGAGTCTTCAACTAGTTGGCTGTAGAAGAGCAAGAAGTTCAGTAGCCGTAGTTACACAACAACAGCAACAGACTTCGGTAAAGCATTTCATGATAAAGCACCAGCATAACTAAAGCAACTATGGAAGAGGTCTGGTCGAGGTTTTGCATGGTCCAAAAAGAGGTCACAACTTATAAAACCTGAGCAGTCTAGCAAAAATATTTTAAAAATATATAAAAAAAACAATATAAATAATAGAATGATAGATGAGAATATTTTGTCAATTAAGTAACATAAAAATTCATTTCAGACTTCTATCCATTATCCTTAAGCTCCAGAAGGAGCATAAGCCTACAAACTCATGCCATGCCCTCCTGTCATATGCTAGAGAAGCTCAAGGTCTTTCCATGTCTTCCTCATAATTTTCATTTGTCTCGCATTCTCTGATTATCTGGTTTTGGTTTGCCATCCCATACCCTGGCCCTTGTAGTTCCCAGGGGTCTCACATGTAGTACTAGGGGTCTCCCTTGTAGTCTCAGCAGCAGACTTAACAATTCAAGCAACAAAAAGCCTTATACAGATCAACATTTAATACTACCGAACATAGCAAACACCAAACAACCACCCAGTCAGTGTTCATAGACTTTGTGCTCAAGGCATCTACAGATTGACACAAATAGACTCTGGTGTCTAATCTCCAGATTACTGCTCTACACTATGGGATTGTTGCCCTGCTTCCACCTCGAAGAGACTGCACTCCCTGCAAAAGAGAGCAGTACGTCTGATCACCGATAATCGCACGACACCACACACAAGGACAGGAAAAGAACCCAAAATACTGTCGCTAAAAAAACGTCTTCTCTACAACAAAGCCAAGCTGACTCACACAATTCTATCTAACAATGCCCCGTCGTACCTAAGATCATTGTTTCAAACCAGTAGAAGGGAGGGACAACGATTACATCAGTTACGTCTGCCCAAACCTAGGATCGACCTGTTCAAAAAGAGTCTAGCCTATTCTGGTGCCTACTTATGGAACAGCCTTCCACACCACCTAAAAAGCCTACCTACACAATATTCTTTTAACAAAGCACTTTTCAAACACTTCCTCAACACTGATTATCTACCCCCATAGAAACAGCATTTGCCTGTCAACATCTCATCCATAGGTCAACATTTCTTTTCCTCTTCCGCTCGTTTTTTTGTGTGAATAATTTGTTTTATATCCATGTAATATCATTATTATATTCACTTTAAAATATTATTATATAATGTAATGTATGTGTGAATGTACCCACATAATACTGTACTTTAGAAATGTGAGTCATGAGAATGTACCCGCTTACCACTGTACTTTAGAAATGTGAACTGTTTTTTTTTTTTTTTTTTTTATTTGTTTTTTTTTTTACTGCTAAAAGACTTTTCCTGCCCCAGAAGTGCGTAAGAAAGTGTTATTATTATTATTATTTCATTTTCCACCAAGAATGTATGGACATAAGCGAGAATGTGTTTATGTAATTTTTGTATTGATGATTGATGACACATTCAAAAATACAGATTAATTGTAGACGGATTGACCGCATGAGTGAGTGTCGGTATACAGAATTTATTTATTTTATTTTATTATTACTTTTTTCCCCCAATTACTAGCTTGTTTGTTTCAAAAAAAAAACCCGACTCATTTAAAAAAAATTATGATTGCATACTGTAAATGAATGCTGTTATGGTAACTTTATAATGTTGCATGCCTTTAAATTAATGCTTAAAGCATCATGTGGGAATGAAAGGATATAGTATGCAAGATTAATGAGAGTGGATGGGCAGAATGTTAGACGGGCCTGTGCGCCCAATTCTTTACCCTTCGAAAATAAAGTTCGTTCGTTCGTTCCCAGGGGTTTCCTTTGTAGTCCCCAGGGGTCTCCCTTGTAGTCCCCATTGGCCTCCCTTGTAGTCCCCAGGAGTCTCCCTTGTAGTCCCCAGGGGTCTCCCTTGTAGTTCCCAGGGGTTTCCCATGTAGTTCCCAGGGGTTTCCCATGTAGTTCCCAGGGGTTTCCCATGTAGTCCCCAGTGGTCTCCCATGTAGTTCCCAGGGGTTTCCTTTGTAGTTCCTAGCGGTCTCCCTTGTAGTCCCCAGGGGTTTCCTTTGTAGTCCCCATGGGTCTCCCTTGTAGTCCCCAGGGGTCTTAGGGAGAGATAAAGAAAGAAAAATACTGCTGCACCCTCAAGCATGTCATACCCGACACCTAATATGAGGCTAGTGACCTTATCACATAAAACAAATTAGTAAAGAAATCACTGCTGTAGGGCAGGTGACTGCTCGGTGCAGGCTTCCTGTAAGGGAACTAGCTGTAGTGGTGGTTCCATGCTCCATGAGGAGCAAAGCAGACAATGAAAATAATGAAGATCCCTTACCGGGGGGGGGGGGGGGGGGGGGGGGGGGGGCCTCTAGAATAAGGACTGTCTGGAAATGTTGTCAATGGATTTGTTAGTTGCAGACGTATGTCTGAGGTTATTATATTGTTAAAAAATGATAGACTAAGATATTTTGTCAGTTAAATTACAAAGAAACAAAAATCATGTGAGGTTAATTTGGTTTCAGAATGACAGATCAGGAGAGGGAGGATTATCTCCTGGCTCAAGCTTTGGCTGCAAGTGAGCAGGAAGCAGCGTTGTCAATTCAGCAAACACAACAGACTGTAAGAACTTGTGCCCTTTTTATGTGTGTGTGTGTGTTTTCCTCTTCAAAACTCACAACTGTTTCTCTCAATAAGTTAGTGGTCTGTCTCATTCTTCTGTTGCCATTCTGCAGTTTCTCCTTCAAATGTGCTGAAATGATGAAAGCCTGGCTTCCCCATGTCTGTCTGCCCAATTTTTGATTTCTTCAACAGATGGTGTTTGAATCTGTAGTGGTGTTGCGGGGCTTTATACGATTCACTTCTTTTATTGTTGTTGCGGCCCCGTCTTCTATTTCAGTGGTCGTTGTGGAAAGCCACCGTTCTCATTGATTCAATAAGCTTCTTAGTTCTGGTCATTTGATTCATTAATTCTTGATCGTGCTATTGTTGGAATAGTTACGCGAATGTGAGTTAATACTTTCTGTCTGTCACAAGGTTTGAACTCAGTATCATAATTGTTGAATTTGTAACTTCAATGAACGTGATAAGTCTCTTCTCGAGTCCACACAATTTTTAATATACATTTCAAACAGTAGACAGTCCATGGAGGTTGATTATGAAAACATTATATATTAGAATTGAATCATACATCATAAATGCTATCCATGCATTATAGTCCTGGTCCAATAATATGCAACACTATAGTCAGAACGTCGTAACTATATGTACGCGCGGTTGGGACATCCAACGGCCGACAATGAGATTAGACGTCTGGCGATATAAAACGAATGTGGACCATAATTTCATCCTTCCTTGACTTTAGTTAAAATTACTAACCTCGATACATTCCTCTCTTCATAAGAATATCGGACTGACCCATGTCCGTACTGCAATAACATATGTGCGGCAATATCATGCCTACCACTGGAAGGATTATAGGACACGTCTTATCCGTTTGACGGTCATCTAAGAAAAGGGTGTGGTAACCTAGTCACGGTGCGTGACATACCAACGCATACACGTCATAATCAATCGTGTGTATCGCGTACACTAACTAACAATTATTTACATTATATTAAACGTAGTCACCTATTAATCTTATGCTGTTAACCTCTAGCAGACCATGCCAATAAAATACCTTAACAATTCCCTGTCCACTGGGGGAAAAAAAAATCTATTAGATAGATTTTTTTTAACAAAAACCCATCTGAAAAAATACCAATATGTTAACAATATCAAAAAAAAAATTTAACGAGATTGCGGCATATGGCCTACGACGTTCTGTCTAGAACCAATGTCGTGGTCATGTCGACTAACCAATAGTCATGTAATATATTCATTATTTATATCATAAATAAATATAAATGGTAATAAGAACTAAAAGAGAATGGTAATGTCGATCTCTAATTAAATAATTAATTAACTTAAAATATGTCGTGATAAAATGTCATGTCAGACTAATTTAAAGTGTTAAAATTAAACTAAATAACTATACTAGGTATGGAATAAGAATAAGTTGTTGAAAATCTAATGTAAGAAAAATGAGAGGATCTGTTAAAGAAAGACATAATAACGAATAAAGAATAAATTAGAGAAAGAAAAAAAATGATGTATAAATTTAACTAAGTTATGTGTGTTGAACATCAAGTAAGTGTAGTATTAAGTTATTAATACCTTTCTAACTAATTTAAACAATAGTATGCAATATAATCATGTAATTCTAAGAATATAATCAAAGAATTATGTGAGTTTTCTTTTCTTTCTTTCATTTTTTTAAGTTTCATTCATTTTTTTAAAATTCAACTCACTTGTCATTTTAATGTGGATTAGTTTTAAAGAATAAATTAAAGTAATTAACATTGGATATGAAGATCCATTCGTAGTCTTGATCCTTGAATTTCCATTAGACAAAATGTTCAAGTATTCTGAATCACGTTATATAACGAATTAGTTCGACTGGAATGTCATTTATTTTCTCCGAAGTGTTTTGAAACAATGTTGTGACAAATGTAAACCAGGAAAGTCCCGGTGTAAAGACGAATATAGTGTCAATTGATTGCAGTCACTTTGCGTATAATTTGCCTATAGAAAGCAGCTGAGTAAATGGTTCATTCATGTGTCAAAAAGCAACGATGGTGCTATGTTCTTTGATTAAGTTTCTCTGTACATAGTATTGTCTTTGCGACAAACAACGTAAATTAGGAATCGACATCATTAGGATTTCGAGATAATGTATCTGCCAAGATGTTGTCGGATCCTGTGATGTACTCGATTGAAAACTCGAAGGGTTGGAGGAGTATAGCAAATCTGGTCAATTTTGGACTCTTGTGATTTGCTCGTTGTAGTGATGCTACGGCCCTTTGATCGGTTTGTACTACAAAAGGGGCTCCCAGTAGGAATTTTTCTAGTTTGGTTATCGCCCACACGACGGCTAAGAGTTCGCGATCAACCGTAGAGTACTTCACTTCTGGTGGTTTCAGTTTTCGTGACACGTACAAGTTTGGATGGAGGATGTCGTCATGGTATTGGAGCAAACATGCGCCAATTCCGTAGTTACTCGCATCTGTACGAAGAATGAACTTTTTAGAAGCATCAATTAATCTCAAAATAGGTGGATTTGAAAATATAGAAATTATTTGCCGAAAAATTCTGTCACATTCGTCAGTCCATGTCACTTTCACTGGCATGTTCTTCTTTAGTAATGAGGACAATACAGCAGTGATGGATGACAAGTTAGGTACGAATCTACTGTAATATTGGACTAGACCTAACAAGCTTCTCACTTGTTTCTTCGTTTGAGGAACGGAAATGTTTAAAATTTTTGAAACTGTACTGGGTAATGTTCGGATATATCCAGCTCCAATAATGTGACCCAAAAAAGTGATCTCATGAAATGCTACCTGTAATTTTGTAGGTTTAGCAGTTAACTTGTACCTTCTCAAGGTATCAAAAACGTATCCAAGACCCAAAAAATGTTCCTCAAAAGATGAACTAAACAAGCATATGTCATCTATATATGTAATAATGTCTGGTCTACCTGAAAAAATGTGTCGCATCATGCGAACAAAGGTAGCTGGAGCGTTAACCAGCCCAAAAGGCATCACGTTCCACTGGTATAGACCTAGCGGAGTTGAAAACGCTGTGTAGTATTTTGCTTTTTCGGTTAGTGGTATCTGCCAATAACCTTTAGTTAAGTCTATCTTAGTAAATATAGTTGCTGTCGATAGACGTGGCAGTAAGTCATCGAGAAGTGGATGTGGTTCGCTATCAACTATCGTTTGTGCATTTAATTTTCTATAGTCGACGCATAGTCTAATGTTATTGTCCTTCTTTCGGACAATAACTAATGGAGAAGAAAATGGGGAATTACTAGTTTCGATAATTCCTAAAGATAACATCTGTTCAAGTTCCTTAGTAGTTTTAGTAAGAAAGTGTATAGGAACAGAATAAGGATGTACCCGAATTGGAGTATCCTCGTTAAGAGTGATGTCATGATTAATGACTGATGTGCGACCTGGAACATCGGTCAACACATCTGGATAAGATTGTAGCAGATCAGCAATCTTTTGATGCTGTTGCGGTGTAACCGACGAAGAGATGGTTACGTCCCGCCAAGATTCGCTAGATTGTACTACAGGTACAGGTAAAGCTAACTGTACCTCAGGAAAAGAAGATTCTTCTTCCTGGATAACGGATAAATTAGAATAGTGACATGTAGGTCTGAAAGTGTCATCTAATTCATGAAAAATAGCTTGTAGATGTTCAGGTCGAGTATGAAATTGCTTGAGCATATTTATGTGAAATATTTTGTGATGTCCCTTAATGTCCAGGACATAATCAACATCAGAAATCTTATTGATAACCTGGTAAGGACCATTCCACGAGATTAGTAGTCTATTATTGTTATGTGGCAATAACACATAAGCTTGATCTCCTGGAAATAATTGACGTAATCGTCTATTACTGTTTTGGAAAGTTCTAGCTTTCTCTTTCGCAGCCTCAGATGAAGCTGTTGCCATTTGACAGGCATCAATAATGTTATTCCGGAGATTAATTACATATTCATAGGATGACTGAGTGTCCTGAGTCATCTCAGAATCGATTAATAAATCTTTTATCAGTCCCATAGGACCTCTTGGAGGAGCGCCAAAGACTAAATGAAACGGAGAGAAGCCAGTTTGTTCATTTGGCACCTCTCGATAAGCGAATAACACCGCTGGTAGCACTCTGTCCCAGTCCTGTGGATGGTTAACTGTAACTTTATGTAGCATTTGTTTGAGTGTACGGTTAAGTCTTTCTACAGCACCATTACTCATTGGGTGATAAATGCTGCTGAGGTTTCTATCTATTTGCCAAGTCTTCATTACCTCCGTCATAGTCTCAGATATAAATTGAGAACCATGATCTGACAAAAGTTTTCTAGGAAAACCTACTCTAGAAAAGATCAAGTGTAGTGCATCAGCTACATCTGTGGTGGTGGTTGTTTTTAATGGGATGGCTTCTGGCCATCGTGTGCATAAATCGATGCAAGTGAGAATAAACCTATGTCCTCTGGCTGATGGTAAAAGTGGGCCAATGATATCAATGGCCATTTTGTCGAAAGGTCTCACCGATATATCACAAGCCTGAATAGGCGCCGTGTGAAAGGCTCCCCGTGCTTTCACTTCTTGGCATATCGTACAGGAGCGTACGTACTGTGAAATATCTCGTGATACTCCCGGCCAAAAAAAAGAAGATAATACTCGTGAACGTGTACGAGTATAACCCATGTGACCTGCACACTTAGAATCATGTGCATGTTGAAGTATGTACCGCCTAAAAGCAAAAGGTACCATGACTTGTTGTCTTATCTGAGTTTTATCCATAAAACATCTTAATAAAATGTCATTTTTAATACTAAACCACTGACTATAATTTATGTTCCTAGAAAGATTGTCATCTTTGTTGACCAGCGTAAAAAATTTTGTTAGTGACCTGTCTTCCCTCTGTTTTGCAGCAAATGATACTCGGTCAATAGCAGAATGAATCTCGATATTTTCATGATCATTTGTTTCCTTGTTTTCCGTGTCTATAGTCTCTAATTGTTTTGTATGTGCTCTGGTTATTGCTGCATTTCCGATGTATAGATTATTTTTTTCCCATTGAATAATCTCATCTGGTGTGCAATCTTTACTCCCGTGTATGCATCCCACCATAAGGTCGGCAATTGGGTTTCTTAACATGCATGCTTTAACATTGCCTGTGAAGAAAGGTGTGTCAATGTAAATAATAGCTGTTGGATAATATTCTATGGTTCCCCCAAAAGTCATGCACCTGACATGTTCTCCAGTTGCACAATTTGGATGAACAAGTGTCTGACGGATTCCGATCGTGGTCGATCCCGAATCTCTTAAGACTGAGACGATGGATCCATTAACTTTTCCTCTGTTGAAGATCAGTGATCCTGTTCCGTCATTGACTGCTAGACTGACTTCTGGTAGAATATGACCGCAGTTCAGAACTGTCTCTTTTGCTTTCTGAAATATAAGATTACATGTTGGGCAACTATTTGCCACGTTATAATTCATTGCAAAACAAGTAGACGATGACTGTATTTTGTTATCAGTAGTTGAACTCTGAACCCTAGGGGTTGTAGCAGTAGTAACAGCTGCCCCTGTATTATGGTTATAAGTTGTCGATCTACGAGAATGAGAACGATGACGAGAATAATTAGATGAATTATCCCGTTGTCCTCTATTGTAACTGTTATCTCGATGTCTCGAGTTATAATTATCGCTATTGTTCCACTTGTAATCATTATTATAGTTATATGATCGATTATAACTTGAGTTACGTGGATTACTGTTATTTCTTGACTGAGGTGAATAGTTTCTGGTTTGTTGTCGTCCTCTATTAAAGTTATTGTTAAAGTTATTCTGTCCCTTATGAAAATTAATGTCATAGTTTCCTTTGAACCTACCCCTGTCTACACTGTGTGTTCTAGGTTTGTTATGATTATGATATGCCATATTGGAGGCTACAGGAAGTGGTTCTCTTATCAATGTGCCAGAAATATTAGCATTCGGATGAGCTGTGCAGTAATTTAAAGAAATTTTTTCTAACTCATCAATAGATTCTGGTTTTCTTTCTTGCAGATAAGCAAAGAATGGTGGGCTGACAGACGATAATACTTTATCCCTCAATAACAAATCGACTAACTTGTCGTAGGATTTGTTGACACCTGCCAGTTCAACCCATCTGTTAAAAGTATTGCGTATGTTAGCAATAAAACCTGTGAAATCTCTATTGTTATCTGGCAACAAACTTTTAAAACGCAATCTACATGCCTCTTCGTTCAAGTGGAAACGACGTAGTAACAACGTCTTAATGGCCTCATAGTCTGTTGATAGTGTTGGATCTATATTTTGTGCTGCACTTGCAGGTTCGCCATCTAGAAATTCCTTAAGTTTCAGTGCCCATGCCGCTTTGTCAAGGTTATTCACCTTACATATGTCCTCAAAGCGCGCGAGCCACGATGAAAGGTCATCTACGTGTAACTTGAATGGAGGCAGCTTAAAGTAATAATTACCTTTAAGTCGTGTGGATGAAGATCCAGATTGAGCAGTATCATTTTGGGTTGCTGCAGCGCCCTGTGAATTAAGTTTTGCTGTTTCTAATTTAAGTCGTTGCAATTCCATTTCTTGCTGCAGTATGATTTCTTGTCGTTTCAATTTATTCTCTTCTTCAATCCGTAGGATTTCATCTCTTGCTATCTTTCTTTCTTCTTCTTGTCTTAATTCTGCCTTCTTTTCCGCCTGTTTTCTTTCAAGTTCTTCCATCTCTGCTTTATATTTTGCAAATTCAGCCAATGCATAAGCCTCGAGAAGTTCTCCTTTTTTCCCAAAATCTTTACCATTTTTAATAAAATAGTCTAAGTTAAGCATCTTGACGTTAATATTGTACGTAATGGTTATGTAATAATCACCAATAAATTTTAAGTAATTATTATACTTATTCAATTTATGAATAGTCGATATAAACAATCATAATATTATTGAACTTAATCTGGGAATGTTCAATTTAATTAATTGTAATATTATCTAACTATTATTTGTAGATTCCATACATAGACATACTATGTTGGGAAAATATTACATATATACTCGTTAATATATCATAAATAGTTATGATATTTATCTATTTCGGGTGCTGAATTACTATCATGCACCTAATAATAAATAGTATTATTCCTCAAGTATTATATCATTCAGTCAGTGATATGTGCTAAGTAAATCATTTAGTAATGGAAAAAATGTACCAAATAATATACACTATGTCCTTTATATGCAGGACAGACTAAAAAGTCAAATTATTTTATAAATATATATTATTATTATATTATGCCTTAATCATGAGCTATAAAGTGCATCGCCCATTTCTTGGACTACCACTGCAAATTGGTGCAAAGTCCCTAATTCTCCTTAAAAGTCATTAAATTTTAATTATATTCATATACACTCTTATTAAGCAAGAAATTATATTATTAGTGTTAAATCATGAACAGATGAAATGAGGACATACGATACGATGGGTAAACCAAGGATAAACAAACCATATTATCACGAAACAAGACGTTTCTACAATAAAAATTGATATTATGAAACCAAATCTGCAAACCGGAAATATAGAGTAGGGTGAAGGTTAACTGAATATAGAGTTAAATCTGCGTACACAAAAATTAATGACGCAAACATGGACTCATTGACGGTTATACAAAAAAAAATGAACTGAATAATAGCAAGATCAGAAAGAACAAGATAGATTACTAACATTGTTACCAAACTAAATAGAATTTAAACTGAATACGATAAAATACACCGATTATTTCACCAAACTAGACATCTAACATATACTGTGAATTAAATGCAGTCCCGAACGAAACAAGCCCCGGAAATGTCATCGACGCGTTCTCCGCGAAATGCGATTTAATTCACTACCCTAAAGACCGTTCAGAATGAATATCGGCAATCCGTAGAGCCATAATTTATTCATTCTGAATCTCCACTCCAACCTCCCACAAATTAGGCACAGCACAAACAATGAAAACAAATATAACGTGCATATAAAATATATAGAACGGACATGCCTGCAAAATGTGAATTAGACTCAGTGATGTTTCTTATGAATGACAACAGTCACGAACTGAGACTTATCTTTTAACCCGTCGTCCGATGCGATCTTCACCAACGGCCTAGACTAGAGGATAGGACTGTTTGCTCCTTGTTGGTAAATAATGTCTTTTCAATCCTATGATCTACTGAGAAGTTGTATTCTTGAATGAAACATTAGGTGAGCTGGCATCGTCCTTCGATCGTTGGCTTGTACACGGAATATTGTGACGTCACTGATTTTTGCATAGTTACACAAGCCACGTCATGTTCGGAATCATGTGACTTGAACGTTTTCTTGTAATCGTAAACAGTCCGTGAAAGTATGTAAACAAGAAAAATTTCTTTCTTCCTTCGTTCCCCAGCAATGGCAACCACTTTGTTGCGGGGCTTTATACGATTCACTTCTTTTATTGTTGTTGCGGCCCCGTCTTCTATTTCAGTGGTCGTTGTGGAAAGCCACCGTTCTCATTGATTCAATAAGCTTCTTAGTTCTGGTCATTTGATTCATTAATTCTTGATCGTGCTATTGTTGGAATAGTTACGCGAATGTGAGTTAATACTTTCTGTCTGTCACAAGGTTTGAACTCAGTATCATAATTGTTGAATTTGTAACTTCAATGAACGTGATAAGTCTCTTCTCGAGTCCACACAATTTTTAATATACATTTCAAACAGTAGACAGTCCATGGAGGTTGATTATGAAAACATTATATATTAGAATTGAATCATACATCATAAATGCTATCCATGCATTATAGTCCTGGTCCAATAATATGCAACACTATAGTCAGAACGTCGTAACTATATGTACGCGCGGTTGGGACATCCAACGGCCGACAATGAGATTAGACGTCTGGCGATATAAAACGAATGTGGACCATAATTTCATCCTTCCTTGACTTTAGTTAAAATTACTAACCTCGATACATTCCTCTCTTCATAAGAATATCGGACTGACCCATGTCCGTACTGCAATAACATATGTGCGGCAATATCATGCCTACCACTGGAAGGATTATAGGACACGTCTTATCCGTTTGACGGTCATCTAAGAAAAGGGTGTGGTAACCTAGTCACGGTGCGTGACATACCAACGCATACACGTCATAATCAATCGTGTGTATCGCGTACACTAACTAACAATTATTTACATTATATTAAACGTAGTCACCTATTAATCTTATGCTGTTAACCTCTAGCAGACCATGCCAATAAAATACCTTAACAATTCGCCAGTTCTCATGTTTATGATGATCGTGTGATCAATATGTTTTAGTATATATCCTTTTATCTGAACACCTGAAAACCAAAATATTCTGAAAATCAAAAGTTTCTTTGGGCTACTTTTCAATCACAATTTGGATGACTTCTGACAATTTTTGGCAACTTTGGGTTACTTTTTTATCACAATTTGGATGACTTCTGACAATTTTTGGCAACTTTGGGTTACTTTTCGAACAAATTTTGGACATCATGGGCTACTTTCTGAACGCAATTAGTGCGACATATGAAAATGTAAAAAAAATCTGGTTTCTGAAACAAATAAGGAGGGGAACTCAACGCCTGTAAACAGTCAATAAATAATACACAACAGGTATGTTATAGGCACTCATGAGAAATAAAGAAGTAGAAGACTAGACAACAGAAGTGAGTGGCTTACCGGGAATGAAACCTAGGACCTTCCGAATGACACCACCACTAGTTTAAACTCAGAATCACAGAAGTACAAAAATATCAAAACTTCACAGGTGGCAAGTACAGGTGGATTAGTACAGGTGGCTAGTACAGGTCTGTAATCTTCTATCCTAAATCCTTGGGGACAGCTTTGTTTTGGAAACCAAATTTTTGTCAGTTTTCAGATGTCAGCCAAAATATCTTAAGTCAACCAAACTGTGTTTGGAAAATAGCCCCAAGTCAGCCAAAATATCTTAAGTCAACCAAACTGTGTTTGGAAAATAGCCCCAAGTCAGCCAAAATATCTTAAGTCAACCAAACTGTGTTTGGAAAATAGCCCCAAGTCAGCCAAAATATCTTAAGTCAACCAAACTGTGTTTGGAAAATAGCCCCAAGTCAGCCAAAATATCTTAAGTCAACCAAACTGTGTTTGGAAAATAGCCCCAAGTCAGCCAAAATACCTTAAGTCAACCAAACTGTGTTTGGAAAATAGCCCCAAGTCAGCCAAAATATCTTAAGTCAACCAAACTGTGTTTGGAAAATAGCCCCAAGTCAGCCAAAATATCTTAAGTCAACCAAACTGTGTTTGGAAAATAGCCCCAAGTCAGCCAAAATATCTTAAGTCAACCAAACTGTGTTTGGAAAATAGCCCCAAGTCAGCCAAAATATCTTAAGTCAACCAAACTGTGTTTGGAAAATAGCCCCAAGTCAGCCAAAATATCTTAAGTCAACCAAACTGTGTTTGGAAAATAGCCCCAAGTCAGCCAAAATATCTTAAGTCAACCAAACTGTGTTTGGAAAATAGCCCCAAGTCAGCCAAAATAGCTTAAGTTAACCAAACTGTGTTTGGAAAATAGCCCCAAGTCAGCCAAAATAGCTTAAGTCAACCAAACTGTGTTTGGAAAATAGCCCCAAGTCAGCCAAAATAGCTCATCAACCAAACTGTGTTTGGAAAATAGCCCCAAGTCAGCCAAAATAGCTCGTCAACCAAACTTTGTTTGGAAAATAGCCCCAAGTCAGCCAAAATAGCTCGTCAACCAAACTGTGTTTGGAAAATAGCCCCAAGTCAGCCAAAATAGCTCGTCAACCAAACTGTGTTTGGAAAATAGCCCCAAGTCAGCCAAAATAGCTCGTCAACCAAACTGTGTTTGGAAAATAGCCGCAAGTCAGCCAAAATAGCTCATCAACCAGACTGTGTTTGGAAAATAGCCCCAAGTCACCCAAAATAGCTCATCAACCAGACTGTGTTTGGAAAATAGCCCCAAGTCACCCAAAATAGCTCGTCAACCAAACTGTGTTTGGAAAATAGCCTCAAGTCAGCAAAAATAGCTCGTCAACCAAACTGTGTTTGGAAAATAGCCCCAAGTCAGCCAAAATAGCTCATCAACAAAACTGTGTTTGGAAAATAGCCCCAAGTCACCCAAAATAGCTCATCAACAAAACTGTGTTTGGAAAATAGCCCCAAGTCACCCAAAATAGCTCGTCAACCAAACTGTGTTTGGAAAATAGCCCTAAGTCAGCCAAAATAGCTCATCAACCAAACTGTGTTTGGAAAATAGCCCCAAGTCAGCCAAAATAGCTCGTCAACCAAACTGTGTTTGGAAAATAGCCCCAAGTCAGCCAAAATAGCTTGTCAACCAAACTGTGTTTGGAAAATAGCCCCAAGTCAGCCAAAATAGCTCGTCAACCAAACTGTGTTTGGAAAATAGCCTCAAGTCAGCCAAAATAGCTCGTCAACCAAACTGTGTTTGGAAAATAGCCCCAAGTCAGCCAAAATAGTCAGTAATTGCACAGATTGTGATTGATATGTAGCCGAAAGTCAGTAATTACCCTGATTGTGATTGAAAAGTTGCTGAAAGTCAGTAATTACCCAGATTGTGATCAAAAAGTAGCTCAGTCAGTAATCACCCAGATTGTGATTGTAAAGTATCCCAAAGTCAGTAATCACCCAGATTGTGATTGTAAAGTATCCCAAAGTCAGTAATCACCCAGATTGTGATTGAAAAGTAACCCAAAGAAACTTTAGATTTTCAGAATTTTTCCGGTGTTAGGATAAAAGGTTATAGACTTGTAGTAGTGCTGAGACGTAACACCATGGTATGCAAGAAAGTTTCGTGATGCTGGGGAGTTTAAATTAACTAACACCTCACACCTGCTTGGTTTGGTTTTTTTTTGGTTTTAAGGACCATCTTCATTGCACATGGACTACTCCATCAGTGCTCCGATCTCCTCCCTTAGATCACACAAGGAGGATCTCAGCACAGTGCACATGTCACTGTGGGGTTTGCCCAAGCATTATTCATGCTATTGGCAAGGTCAGATAAATGCTTAAGACAGTTCACTGGGGAAAAAAATGTATGATAAAACAGACAAGAGTTCAGTAACTCGGCTCGCGTTAACTAAACGTGAGTATTTCTCTTGTGTTGTAAATAAAAGGCTCGACCAATAAAGTTTAGTGAAAACAGTTTAGAGCAACGAATCAGAAATAGTGAGAGAAACATATGACAGAATAATGACCAGAGGTCATTGGGGCAGTCCGGTTTTTGTGATTGAAGAAGCAAGGTGTGTTTTGTCATAGTCTCAAGATGAACAGATTCTGTGGTTATACAGATATAGCCTAGATGTAGATATATTCAGAAGTTTTGCCATCAGTGTTAAAAATGATTAAGAAGTTTCTTATAAACACCATGAGTGTAGAGAGTGTACTTCTTAAGGAATTCAGCGATTTGGGCTGTAAGTATTATCTGAACTTATGATTTATACGAGATAGAATTATACATATACAGGAGAAGTAACACAGAGGTACAGTGTTGAAGTGTCAGACATATTATGAGCACTTTATTGACTAAGTAAAGAAAGCAGGAGATGTGAAGATATCACTACTCTTACAAAGTAACAGTTGGTCAAGTACTGTATAATACGACTACATGTAAATAAAAGAATGGTTATGCATTACTGGAAGAAGACCATATTTATCATCGTCAGATCACGATAAGTGAAATATGAGCTATTCATAAATAGGTATGATATTTGAGCGACTGGGCGAGTCGACTTCTGTATGAACTGCCAACATGCTCTCGCATGTAATTATATGACCTGAAGCTTTGATAGTAAGTACGTGAATTGAATTTTGCTTTCAGGAACAGTAGTAGAGGCAGGTCTAAGTTTACAAAGAAAGAATATAGGCACATATACGATGAGTTTTGAAATGCTGATATGGAGTATAGAGATACTCAAACATAACAAGAATACTTTTTTTTTTTGAGGAGACTAAGAAAGTCAGCATGGAGATAATAGAATGACAAAGGAAGAATATATAGATATATGAGATATAGAGCTTATGCATGAAGCATCCATAATATAATGATGTGCGAGCTCTATGATATCAATTTACTGGTCTTGCTGAGTAATATTACAAATGTAAATAAATGTTTTGAAGGATAAGACAAAGATTTGAGTTTGTACTTTGAGAGTTGCTGTATGTAGGCCATGTCCATTTAAAACAAAACTACCACTATACGAAAGTCACTTGAAACAACGAAGAAGGAATAGAACGGATCGTGAGTTGTATGAAGAAGAAACAGCATCTCATCCAGGAATTATCGTCTCTGGCGAAGATGGCCAGTACACATGTCCATAATCAATAACTTGGAAGATAAACAAAAAGAGACTTGTAAAACTTGAGTTGCATCACTAGGCCTGTCATATGCCACCTAGTGACACCACCAAAGCGCAACCAGTCCCCGAGCACGGTTACACACAAACTCCGTACCACCAGCAAGAATCCCAATGTGTGTATATAGGAATCACACATTCTATAAATATATTTGGTGGGTAGGTTTCAAATTTTTTTCATTGCCAGGGCAATTTATATTAAGTAGCTTTATTGCTTGACCTCTCTCTCTCTCTCTCTCTCTCCTCTCTCCCTCTCTCTATGTGCGTGAATGACTATGAGTAAATGTACTTGTGTGTGCTAAGTTTCTGATTGTGATGATAATATTAATTGATCCTGTCTGAAGTTGTTAATATTTTAATTTTTAACACGCTGAAAATTGTATTGCAGGGCAGAAATGTAAAAAGGCAATTATGCCTATTTCTTTACCCTGATGAAATAAAGATTTTGTTCGTTCGTTCGTTCATACACACGTTTGACTGTCCACTAAAAAAATGTTTGGTTTTCAGTTTTTTAAATTTTGGTAAAAGGATTTTCAGACCTGCATATATATTTTAATTGTTGATCTCTCTATTTACAATACATAAGTACACTTTGTTTTTGTTTTTTTTAATTTCTTTACAGAGACCTCAAAGAACAGTTGACAGATGTGCAGTTCAGTAACTAATAAATGGTTCGTGTTATTTTAAGATTGTGCTGAATGCAGATCTATGAATATTACTGTACTTTCTGTCAGTGTGTTTTGAGATGTCTACCTTCTATGGAAAAATTTACTTGGATGCTATTTGTAACTTTTTGCTCTGGTCATTGCAAATCTTGATTTTTTAGTAAACGATCGAAACACTGTTTGTTTAGCAAGTTAAGAAATTGATGTATATGATCCATTCTCAAAATAGAAAACAAGGATCATAATCTTAAACAACAATCATTGCTTAAAGATTATTCTGGTATGGTATTTCTAAAAATCTGTACTATGAAGGTGATTGCATTTTGTTAGCACAGGAGCATATTAACTCTTTAAGGATGAGAGAGGCCAATATTTGGGGCTGATTTTCCTAGGCATTTGTGATGGGAGACCAGTTTTTGGGGCCGGCTTATTTCAACAGTTTTTAATTTTTGTGTGTGTGTTGTTCCAATAACATTACCATACTTAGAAAACAAATACTTGGAAAATAACCAACCCTTAAGGGGAATAGTGGCAGTGCTTTTTATGTCAAAATGGGACTAAAAATTAAAATTGGGATTAGTCTGTGTTCTGATAATTTATATTCTCATGAATCTAAATATATCAAAATCATTTTCCAGAACACATTCTGTATATGTTGAATTTGCAAATTTTATTTTCTTAAGAAATAGTGCTTTTCCAATGAAAAAAACCACGAATTTCTCCGAAGCTTGTTTTATGTCACTGATTTTCTTATAACTTGCTTATTTCTTAGTCAATCAACATGGGATTTGGCACATAGACTTTCCTTTTTATAAAAGTTAGTTGATTATCATTTGCAGGACGTGGCAATCAACCCCAGCTTTTATTGGCTGTTTTATGATTTTTCTAGGCAATTTTTTTCATTCAGTAGTTTGCCATTGCTTTCTGAACGGTACGACGCTTATACCATTGTTAAAAATCCACACAAAGCGATCTGCTACCAAACCGCCTGCAGCAGGTTTCGAACCTGGTATATCTGGATTATGAAACTGCGTTCATATCCATTAGGCCACAGACGCCGACTTTTTGATAATAAAACTTTAATCAGCCTTATTTCTTATCAAAATTTTGATTTATTGCAAATAATGTTGTAAAATGTTGAAAATGTGTTACTATTTTTAGATACTTTAAAGTTCTCTATACCAGGATCTATTAAAGTTACCAAAAATCTAATTTGACAAAAGTTTTAAAATACAATTATGAGCTTTCATTTCAATTTTGGTGCCCATAACTCAACAAATAAAAAAGCCTTAGTTAATTTAAATATCGGATTACAATCCAATATGGCTATTTCCATGGCAACCAACAGTATTATACCATCAGATGCATTGGTATGCTTAGCTATTACTGTTGTAAGTTGAGCCATTATATTTGTATTGAAATCCTGCAGCTATTTATGAAAATAGCATTTTGCTGTAGCTCCGCCCCTTAAACTTTTAACACTTTATGAAAACTCAAAGCAACAGAAAAATTCCTTGGGGCAAACATGGGGAAATCAACACATCCTTTAAGAGTTAAAATGAGAAATAGTGGGTTTACCAGTGCATTAAAATGTGATCAAATGGTGGGAGAATATTTCATAATATGATAATTGTCTTTGAGGAAACCTGTTGATAGCGTTACAAGGCAGTCCTTGTTCTGGAATCCCCAGGTAGAGAGAGGCTGATGAGCGTAGGGAGAGGAGAACTGGAGACAGACATGAAGGGGATGAAGAAGACATGATAATACCTTGAGCGGATATCATGTGACAGGAAGACGTTTGTTGAAGGCCTATGCTCCTTGGGAAGCTAAAGAGAATGATGATTATTCTCTGTCTAGTAAATGTACGACCTATTCATTCATTGGTCACCCTTCAGCTCACTGTGGACAATGGGCATTCAACAACTTCATACCAAGCCTTCCTATCCTGTGCCATCTGTTCTTGGTCTGTGCATGTGTTTTAATGTCTTTTAAGTCTTGTCTCAAGCTTTGGCTTTTATCTCCTTTAAGTCTTGTCTCCAATTCCCTTTCCATTATTTTTTTTTTCCCACCTCTTATTTTTCGGACCCTAGGACCCCAGAATAAGGACTGTAATTGCTATCAGCATATTTCCTTATTGCCTGTCCTATCCAACACGTGTTTTCCTCACCTCTTATATGAATCTACATCTTGTAAGGATGTTTCTGCAAGTGCAATCTGTCTATTAATTTTCACATTTAATTATCATAATCTTTGTCTTTTCTCTCTGTATTTGTAGAACCAATTATCATGACTTCTCACCAGATATTCTCATTTGTCCTTACACCTAGTTACTGTTACAAGATGTAAGAGGCAGGTCAACTGATTGTCAGACGGTTTTGTCACGATCCCCTGAATTCCATTTCTCTTAGTTGATGTCATTGTTTTCATTATCTAATCTGTGGCCGGTAAAGAGAGAAAGATTGAGAAAAGGCATCCTTCTTTCACAGATTCTTCTTTGTCATTAGTTTGCTCGTAACACTGGATGATGTTCACCTTTTAAAATCCTTCAGGCAGTTTTGAATACTGCTGGTATTAGTGTGGGTACCATTGCTTCTCTTTTTATGCGTGCCTTCAGCACTTCCATTGGCAACTTTAGTGTCAGACGTTCACTACGAGGTTGTCATTCTTCATGTCCTGAGGATAGCACTATTTGAGTATTTGTCGAGTTTTCAGTTTCTACTTTTATTTCCTTGCTTATTGATTGATACAATTATAGGATGTTAGATGCATAGTTGCTCTTTCTGCTGCCACCTGTGCAGTTTTCTCTTCAGAGTTTATTGGTCAAACATTCCAGGTGCTCAGTCTGGAGAATTATTTAGAAGAAAAAAAGGCTAGTCAGCTGTTCTTACTCCTATCGGCTTTCTCTTGATTGCATCTTACACATCCTTAGTAGAGGGCCTTCTTCCAGCTTGGGTGGTTGAGTTTAGTTACCTGATTGAAATGGTGTGACAAAATTACAGTGGGGAATTGGTGGAAAGAACCAAATAAATACCAGTAGAACAAGTGGTGAGGAAAAAAGACCCTGGCTTTACATGGGCACTCATTGAGGAAACCAGCGTATGGTATTACAAGGCCGTCCTTATTCTGGAATACCCATGGTAAGACAAGAAATGGAAGACCAAAAGACAAATAAAGAAGGAAATTCAAGACAAAAATGAAAAGGACAAAAAAATGGAAAGACCATGAACGGATGGCACAAGACAGGAAGACTTAGTGTAAATTTGTTGAAAGCCTTATGCTCCTTAGGATGTTGAATAGTAATATGATAATAACACAGTTTGTGATGGAACCAAAAAAGTCTGACAGGACCCAAACTAATGCAGGCAACATTCAAAACTGCCAAGAGGTGGAACAACTGGTGAACAGTATCAAGTGTTGTGCACCAACTAATGACAAAGAAATCTAAGACAGAAGGATTTTACATGAGACTTCAAAATATCAGATGAAAAGAGAATTACAAACATTACAATCTTGCTGGGTGACCATGGGAAAACATGGAGTTTGATCTGTGAGTGAAAATGGAGTGATATTCCTCAGCGTCAATGGTTCAGCTGCTATAGGAGGGAGCAGGCTGACACAAGTGACTACCATCCTGCACGAAATATAAATTAAGAACAGGTAGTCCTATAGCAGAAAACGCCATGTGCAGAGTGAAGTGTTGCAGACTTGAGTTATACAGGTCACATCTTTATGAAGTGGGGGTTGTCAGTTCCCTGTCTTGCTGCCTTTGATTTCCCTAACTCAAGGGCAGAGTCATGTACCCATTGTTACAGTTGGGTATTTGATGTTGTTTGTCTAGGTCTGCTGAGCTTGCCACTCTTTCACAGCCAGTGCCAAGTTGAAGGATCCTTGGCATTATCTATATTGTGGCTTTTTCTATCATTCTGAAACTTGTTGAGTTGGAATCATGAGCTCCAGTTGTATTCTGGCTTGGTGGTCATTTAAAGGACCCTCACATCTGGTTTGAAGCTTGGGGGGGGGGGGGGGGGGGTTTGCATTCCCTGCCATCCATATTGGCTCTTCAAATATACGGTTCTTTCCATGTTTTCCTCATCATTTTCACCTCTGTATCTAGCTCTCTTCTCCATGTCTTTTTTGGTCTACCTCTGTCTCTCTTTCCCTGGGGATTTCAGAATAAGGACTGCCTTGTAATGCAATCAACAGGTTTCCTCAATGTGTGTCCTATGCATCGCCAGCATCTTCTTCTCAACTCTTGTTCCACTAGCTCTTGTCATCAGTTCCACATTTGTGACTTTGTTATACCATTTCAATCCTTCTATTCTTTGCAAGTTTGTAGCCTTTTGGTTGTTGTTTTTGTTGCTCTCCATGTCTCAGAGCCATACAATAGGACTGACTTGACATTTGAGTTGAAGATTCTTATTTTCATGTTGAACTTGATTTCTCTTGATCTCCATTTGTTTCCCAGTGCAATGAAAGCTCCTCTTGCTTTTTGTATTCTTATGTTATATCATTGTCTGTCCCTCCAACTTTGTCATTGCTGCCAAGAAATGTGTACTATTCTACATCTTTAAGTCGTGTTTCTTCACGCGCAACCTTATTATCATTTCTTGCATTTATTCTCAGTATCTTTGTCTTTTCCCTGTGTATTTTCAGACCCAATTGCTGTGACCTCTCATCAAGTATTTTTTTGTTGTCTTGTATCTGATTATGGTTATGGGACAGAAGAGCCAAATCATCTGCAAAATCCAGAACATCAAGCTGTTTAGTCAGATTCCACTTCTGTTGTGTGATGTCGATGTTTTCATAACCCAATCTATTGCTAGTAAGAAAAGAAATGGAGACAAGAAGCATCCCTGTCTCACTCCCGTTCTAATCCTAAATGGTTCTGTAAGCTGTCCTTCATGAAGAACTTTGTATGTCATGTCTTCATTGGTCTTCTTTATTAAATTAATGATCTTCATTGGAACTCCATAATGCCTCATCAATTTCCAAAGTGATTCTCTGTCTACACTGTCAAATGCCTTTTCATAGTCCACGAATCCGATGTATAGCGGTGAATTCCATTCCAGGCTTTGTTCCACTGTTATTCTCAGTATGGCTATCTGGTCTGTACAGGATCTGTTTTGTCGGAAACCTGCTTGTTCATCTCTCAGTTGCTTGTCTATGGACTCTTTTAATCTCTCAAGGATGATTCTGTTTAATACTTATCCCGGCACTGATAGTAATACTGTTCCTCTATAATTTGTGCACTCTTGTAAATTTCCCTTCTTAGGCAACTTGACCAGATAACCTACCTTCCATTCTGCTGGTATTTCCTCTCTCTCTCTCCCAGACTTTGCCATGTAGATTGTAAAATATCTCTGAAGAGGTATCAATATCTGTTTTGATGGCCTCTGCTGGAATGCAATCTGGACCAGCTGCTTTTCCATCTTTCAGAAGCTTTATGACTTTCTTTATTTCTTCTCTACTTGGTCGTTCACAGCTGATTTGTAGCTCCTCTTCTGCTGGCTGGATGTCTGGGGGATTAGTTAGAGCTGGTCTACTAAGAAGTTCCTCAAAATGTTCTGTCCATCTCTTCATTTGTTCTTGTATATTACTAAGCTATTTTCCATTCTTGTCTTTGATGAGGCCATTTGCTTGCTTATATTTCACTGTTAACTTCTTTGTGTTGTTGTACAGGTCCCTCATATTTCCTTTGGCTGCAGCTTCCTCTGCTTCCCTTGCCAACTCTTCGATATACTTCCTCTTGTCTCTTTTGATGTTTCTTCTTGCTTCTTTGTTTGCTTCTATGTACACTTCATGAGCCTTGGCTTTGGAGCTTCTGGTTTTGCTTGTTTAAGTCTGCTTTCTTATTTTTCCTGTCTTCTATCTTGTTTATGGTTTCTGTTGTTATCCATGCTTTGTGCTGATGTTCTCTTTTTCTCAGTACTTCTCGTTCCATATATTTTTTACTTGTTGCCAGTGGTCTTCCGTATCTGCTTCATCTTCCAGCTGATGGAGTACTTAGTATTTGCTGGATACTGTGATTGAAAATTTTTTTCTCATTTTCTGATTTCTTAGATATCCCACATTATACTGTTGTATATAGCTATGTGCTGTTGCAAATTTCTTGAGTTTTAATTTAGTTTTGCCTAACAGAAGATGGTGGTCTGATACCACATCTGCTCCTCTATATAATTTTACATCTTGCAATGATGACCTAAACTTCTTATTTATGCATATGTGACACAGCTATTGGTAGGGATATATTTAGTTGTCTAACTTCTTTATTAGTGCTTATTCTCAACTTAATGCTAACAGTATCTTAAATTAGCCATTAAGTTCTAATTTAACATTAGGTACCACAAAGTGATTTTTGTTTGCACAGAAACACCAGAGAAAACAATGTAGTTTGGAAGCCCTCAGGAAACCATGAAATTTGGTACTTTATTTTTTAAAATAGAACAACAAATAAAAAAGTTATAGTATTTTTAAAAGTGTGGGGACTTCGCAAAATTGAAAAAGTTACATCACACCAACTTCAGAGCACTGCCGTCTTCTTAAATATAATCTTACAACTTTCTCTGACAAACAGCATACAGTCTGCAATATACTGATCACGCAAAGAAAACTATAGGGCTACATCATGAAAAATTATCAATATATTTGAGACCTAAAATTGCAAATCTGCAAAACACATTACCAAAAAATATAGCTTTTTGCATGAAAGTCAATATTCACATCATATTTCAGAAAGTATAAAAGGTACAAACTTTAAATTTGTACATATTAATCTGCATACTACACAAATACATCTCAATTTTTTTCAGAGGATTTGAACATCTGTTTGTTCTTGTATAATTTTTTAAAATGTGTCCAGGGGCCAATTTGTCGCAAGGGAAGAAAAAAAAAGTGAAAATGAAGAACATTTTTTTTTGAAGATTCTGTCCATATGTCATTAAAAAAATCATTTGTAGGCAATAATTAACAACATCTAAACACTAATTAACATCTAAACGCAATTTTTTTGTTAAAACTGTTATTAATTAACATGGATACGTGAGTCTGAACTATTTAAAGTGCATTTTATGAAAGCTGTTTATATATATTTCTTTTCGAGGTAAGACTATCATTCAGCTGGTGCCTGCTAGTCCGGACATTTCAGTACACCATCAGCTACTTTAGTTATGGTATTTTCCAGTCTCCTAGCCTTGACTCACTATGTAGGCCATTGGCATTGGGCCTTGCGATATCATTCGCTTTTGAGATCATAATTCACCCTATTATGTTGCAAAAGAAACCTTCATTTAATTACCAATTAATCAAAACATGCATTTTTTATTCACATTGGTAATTTTCTTTGCTTTTCAAGCTCTTGAAAAAATTAGATTGATGTGCGAATATCTGAAGTGGTGATAACACATTCAATCCATGCTGTTCCCACCAACTGTGCGATCGTGTTAAATTGCTAAATAATATTAAAACTATTGTAAATTTTACATTTGAAGTTCAAAACATTGTTAATAAGTGATATACTTACGTATAGTCAACCTCAAATCAGAAGATGTGATCATGTTTGAACATGAGCCAATATAAGTGGTGTCCCGATCTTGATCGACATCGGTCAATGGAACAGCCTCGCTGTCCATTCTTCGCAAAAATTCTTGGTTTAACTTGAGCATTACTGAGCTTACTCAAAGTCAATTCTCTCGACCGCCAAATATCAGAAGTCTTTAAAATTTCACACGAATAAAGAAAAATGGCTCCCAAATCTTCTCATACCTTGCAAAGATTTATAACACCATTTAAAATGTAAAATATGGTAAAATTTCAACTTCACTTTGAGATATCAACGTCTTTCACTTTGTTTTCTACAGTTTGCAATATATGAAACTAAAGCTACACTTTTCCCCCTAAAAGTTGTGAAAACAGTATGCAAATTAGTGGTTTGGGGGTCGAGAGACCCTCCTTTGAGTGAAGCGGGGTGAGACGAAAACGTTCGGAGTTCGCAGCGCGCCGGGGCAAACTACGCGTAACGTTGCTGTTTATCTTTATTAGTAAAAAAATACTTCAATAGCTTTTATGTTTTGGGAATTAATACACTTCAAAAGAGAAGAGTATCGTGATATAAATTTTATTACAATCCGCTTAATAGCAAAGGGACAGTGACGACTTGACGAATTTCCCACAGTTTTCTCCACTTTCGTCTGTTTTCAACAGCACGAAGCGGGCACTTTGTGGTACCTATTAACATTCTAATTTCAGAGTGCCATAATTTATGTTATTTAATCTGCAGATAAGCTTGCCTTATTCCAGACATCCTGTAAATATTAATTTGCATTTGGAAATTATGTGATCTATCAGCAATTGTCTCATTGTGCTATTGTGTGAACTTCATATTTTACTGTAAAAATGTAATGGTTTAGGCCCTTGCAAGTGTAGAGAATGATACTTTGAAACCTTTGAGACAATTACCATTTGAAATCAAGTATGGCATATTTTCTAAGATGATGAGTTGTGTTTCCTGTTTTTATCTAATTTTTGTTCCAGCGAAAGAATTTTCCTTGCATTCCATTACTGCCTGACACTGAATCTGCACATCTTGCCTGCAAGCTTTATAAATACATTGACGTGTTTTTTTTTTTTTGTTTGTTTTTTTTTTAACTAACCCTAAATAACTAGATATGCCACCAAAGAAAACTGTGAGACGAGTAGTAACTGAGAAATCCTCTTCCTTCCGCCTCCCCCTTTTTCATTCCTTACGTAGCACGGAGCCACCACTGCAACTGATCCCCTTATAGTAAGACTGCATCTAAGCATTCATATGTTGTTGCTAAAGCAGATTATTTTATAGGATGAGGTGGATATTAACAGAGGAATGAGAATCAGTATATAAATTGTATTGTGTAGATAAGCCCCAACAATGTCATTAAAGCATGTAAGGAGAGGACAAGAAAGTATTCAGTGATACTGGAAGATGAGACAGGTCTGTATTTCTGAGCTGGCATTTGCCGGCAATGTTGCCCTGATGGTTAATTCAGAGGCACATCTTCAGTCCAGCCTGCAAGAAAAGAGGGCTGGTCATCAGCAGCTCCAAAACAAAAACCATGGTGATATCACGAGAGCAAACAAAAGGCATCAAATTATACTAGGAGAACAAGTCTTGGAGCAGGTCAACCACTTTAAATACCTTGGAGCTGTCATAGACTGGAAAGGAGGCATCAAAGAGTTGGCTACCCGAAGAGCAGCATCTGGGAGACCTTTTCAGGCCATAACTCGAGGATTCCTCAGCCAAAGAGAAATTGACAAGAAGACAAAGATTGCTGTATACTGCTGCACCCATGTCCCAGTCTTGACTTTTAGATGCGAATCATGAGCAGTGACTACAAACCCACAAAAGCCAGCTCCAAACCTCAGAAATGGGGTATCTGAGGAAGGTGGTTGAAGTAAGAAGAAGAGACTTGGTCCGCAACTAGATGATACGTCAAGTCCTCAAAACCCAGCCCCTGCAAACCCAAGTGGAACAGTCCCAACTACGATGGTTTGGCCATGTCTGCAAAATGGGAGATCAGCTACCACAACAAATATGGTAAACCGAGGGCAAAGGATCCAGACCTCCAGGACGACCCAGAGTTCACTGGGAAGACAGCTTTAGACAATCTCTGAAGGACCGAGGACTAGATTGGAGCCAGGCCAGGAGGAAGACAGCCGATAGGATAGTATGGCACTCTCTCAGGCAAACCTTTACACCCCAAGGTAGAAGAGGAAGGACATATATCATGATGATTTTTGCTCCTCAAGTAGTATGGAGCCACCACCACCCCCACTCCCCCCCCCCAGCATAAAACCCACACAAAACATTCACATACTCTTGCAACAGTGGTTTCTGTAGAAGTTTGTTTGACATGATGAGGTTTCCAGCGTGATGCACAACCTCATGAGGTTTCCAGCGTGATGCACAACCTCATGAGGTTTCCAGCGTGATGCACAACCTCATGAGGTTTCCAGCGTGATGCACAAACTCATGAGGTTTCCAGCGTGATGCACAAACTCATGAGGTTTCCAGCATGATGCACAACCTCATGAGTTGCCTTGCACAACCTACCTGAGGCAGCCTTAGTCCTATTCTGTCCTTGTCTCATGTGAGACCCCCAGGGAACTATGCGGGGCAAAGTATATAAGTGAAAGGAATAAATAAAGCATTTAATTAACGTATTTTATCTTCCTTGTATGACACACGTAACTGTGCAGGTTATATTGTTTTCGTAAGACTGTTTTTCTTTGTTATCCTACTTGCCAGTATTACTGATGTGTTTGTGACAGCTTCTCAAAGTTGATACTTGACCTGTTAGGTCTTCCATAGTTTTGATATTGGATATACAGTAGAACTCCATTTATCCGAACCCCATGGGACCGAGCATCGTTCGGATAATCAGATGTTCGGATAATTGGATTACATAATGTATCGAGTACATGTACACATATTTCTAAAAATAATTAACCATCACAAGGAAAATACACTATAAAACATATTTACTTGTACTGTAATAATAATACCCACACTGTATTAGATCACTGTATCACCAAAATCTTTTATTACACTGCAGTGCATGTACTACTTGTATTAATTATTTTTGTTAAGAAAGAGAAATGTTTTCAAAATAACATTACAAACGATTCAAAACCAGGCGCAACTTACGTATACATGTACTTGCACAGATGTAGCCCACTATTTAAAATAATGAGGAATCCTCTTTTGCACCAAACTGGATAGTCTCCTTTTGGCTGCTAAGTCCCGCATTCTCTTCAACAGCAGAAGCTGTGTAGGACAGCTGTCATCTTCTTGCTCGTACCAAGCCATCGCTGTTTCTAGTGCTATAAAGGCCTCTTCAGGACTTGGTCGACGTTTTGGTTTTTCTTCATAATCTACAAGTACATCATGTACTTCTGAGGAGTCTTCATCATCGGTCACTACATGTATTTGGTTTTCTTCTTGCACAAAAGACAAAATTTCTTCGTCATTCAAAAACTGAAAACCAGAATCATTATCATCTTCTAGCCACATGTGTGCATCATCTTTGTCACAGTCCGAAAATCCGGGCATTGCTTGAAACAGTTCCACAACTTCATTTATACAATCATCATTTGTGTCCACTGCAGTAGTTTCATTTCCTCCTTTTTTCCCAAGCAATCTACTCCAAGCCTTGTTGAGATTATCTTGTGACAGTGTGGTCCAAGCATCAGCTAACATATAGCAGCAGTCTTTGAGATTAAGCTTTTTGGAAAACGTCACCACACGTTCTTCATCTTCAGCCAACAATAAACGACGCAGGACTTCCTTCTTGTACATCTTTTTAAGCTTTGCTATAACACCCTGATCCATTGGTTGAATCAGTGCTGTTACATTGGGAGGCAGAAAAATTACTTTAAAATTTGCATCAACTGCATTCAATGTATCCGTCTCTGGATGAGATGGTGCATTGTCCAGTAGAAGAATTACTTTTCCAGTTTTCTTTTCTTGTTCTCTCAACCTCTTCACATTTGGGATGAACTGATTTGTATACCAATCAAGAAATATTTCACTATTCATCCAAGCACTCTTCTGTGCTTTGTAACACAATGGGAGACATGTCACATTCTTTAAACAACGTGGTTTTTTGGCTTTGCCGATCATTAGCACCGGTAAACGATGACTTCCACTGGCATTCGCGGCTACCAAAATTGTTACTCTCTCTTTGCACTTTTTAAACCCAGGGGCAGCTGCTTCGCGCTGAGATGCAAGTGATTTTTGAGGCAATGATTTCCAGTATAAGCCAGTCTCATCGGCATTATACACATCATCGAGTGAATAACCTTCTTCTTCCAAAAAAGCCAAGAATGTTTCTTTAAAATTTTTAGCGGCAGTTGCATCGCTAGATAAAGATTCCCCTTGAATCTCCAATTCTCGTATGCCATGACGAGATTTAAAGTTTCTTAACCATCCCTGGCTAGCCTTAAAGTCAGGAGGACCGTCAAGTTGATTGTTGAACTGAAGTGCCTTTTCACACAACAGAGAACCAGAGATAGGTTCCCCTTTGCTTCTTCTTTGCACAAACCATATATACAAAGCCTCTTCCAAGTTCACATCTTTCGCATTTCTCATGGTTTTACGTTTCTTCGACCCATTTTCACTATCAAATTTCGATGCAAAACTCATAATTTTATCCTTGTTACTTTTGATGTCAGAGACGGTAGCTTTCCCAACATTGAAAATCCTCGCAAGTGAAGACACAGTTTCACCTTGTCCTAGTCTCTTGATAATTTCTGTTTTCGTTTCAATTGACAAAACATTGCGGTTCCTTTTATATGCTTTAGGCCTACTGGAAGATGCCATATCGCACAGAGAAATACTTGTACACCAAAATTATTCTGCTGTAGTAGCAGACACAATTATTTTAAGTTGAACTGTCTGTTTAGCCAGTGTTCTACCTAGAACGCACACGTACTTTGGATTGGTAAACCAGATATTAACTGACTTTATGATCTAACTGACTTCCTGTACGTAAGCGACCGACCATTAGCCATCCCATTCTCTACAAATTGTTCGCACACATTTGAAGTTTGCCGCATCAAAAGATTCAGAATTTTAGTCTAACGTGACTGTGGCATCTGATTTTTTTTTTTTTTTTCTGGAAAAAGTGTTCGGATAATTGGATGTTCGGATAATTGGGGTTCGGATAAATGGAGTTCTACTGTAATGTATAAATGGGCATTTTGCTGCACACATTAAATTTTTTCGGTGAAAATTTCACTTCACTTACTATTATTAAGAATTTGGCCACATCTTACCGGGTTCTGGGGTTCACGTTCCAGTCTAGCAGCTGTAAATGGGTACCTGATTCTGTTCTTGAGTTAGAGGAAGTGTGGAATGAAGCTGAAACCTAGTGTAGTGAAATCTCTAACACTTCACACCCCTACAGCAGTATCTGGTATGGGATTACCTTGTCGTGACCAAAGCACTCCCCTTCAAACAAGACTCTGCACTAGTTATCATTATTTCCTTTTCATGTTCCCTATGAAACATAGAACCTTTCTGCAGACGACCAGCACCAAAGTATTCATCTGCTTGTGCAGCCATGGTTTCCTTAACAATTTCTCCTTGACATTATGAAGTTACCAGTCTATACACAACCTTCTATTAGTTGCCACATGTGACATGCATGAAGAACCAGTTGTCCTGTTCATTGTTTGTTTGCTCAGAAACCCCTTGGACCTACATCGGTGTTAGTCAAACATTATTTTGAAATTGTCTAAAACATAAAATTATAAGATTGGTTGAAGACAAGTTATGTCCCTTAATAACCTGTGTACAGTTTTAAAAATATTGTAATATTTTTACTATTAAAAAATAATAATTAAGAAGAACAGGAAATTGTGAACGCTGTAATTAATGATGGTATCTAATATGAAGGCGCTGGTCCTTGGTAGACAAGCCTAGGCCACAAAACAACATGTGTTTTGGGATATGAATAAGATTGCTCTGCAGCACCATCAAAAGAGCCTGGTACAGTCAAAGATTATGTGTACATATAGCTATTTCTTTGACATAACAACACAGAATAAACAAATGATTACAGAGGGTGTGCAATTTGTTGTTTTTTTTAATTATCATGGTTGCAAGTGTTTTTAGTGAAACATAATGATTTTTATATGTCTGTATGTGATGCTCGTTTCAACTTCATCATTACTGTATGTAATTCTCTGTGCATGTACGTGTGTGTGCTCAGTTACTGAATGCAGTGATAATATTGATTACTTATTATTGAAGTGGCTAAGAGGTACCGGTTTTGTTTCCTGGTTGAGGCAAGTGCAAGTTGCGCACATTAAAAATCCCACTGCAGTTAAAATCGTAAAGAGTAGGCCTATCAGGCCGCTTATATAATGTGCGATTCCTATATACACTCATTGGGATTCTCGCCATGCTACAGAGTTTGTGCACTGTACTGAGATCCTCCTTGTGTGATCTAAGGGAGGAGATCAGAACACTGATGTAGTAATCTATGTGCAATGAAGATAGTCCTTAAAAAAACCAAACCAAACGAAGTGAAGAATGTTTTAATTTGAAAACACTGAGAATTATATTATTGCAGGGCATAAATGTAACAAGGCAGTCACGCCTATTTTTCTTTACCCTGATATAGAAATTTTGTTCACCTCTCAATGGAGCCTAGGCCTTCAACAAATTTATGCCAGTCCTGTCCTGTGCCATCCGCTCAGTATCTTTCCATTTCTTCTTTATCCCTTTTATTTGTGTGTCTCGCTCTGCCCGTCTTATCCTGAGCATTTCAGAACAAGGATTTGTATGTATGGGTTACGTAGAAGACAATAGGCTTAGAGCCTATTTCACTGCATTGGGAAATAAATGGAGATCAAAAGAAATCATGTCCAACACAAAAATCAGAATATTCCATTCAAACGTCAAGTCAGCTATATTGTATGCCCTGAGAACATGACGAACAATACAAACAGTAACCAAATACTGGGCTAGACTTTCTTAAATGGGCACCTGCGTTGACAAGAAGAGTTGAAGTGGTATGACAAGATCACTAATGTGCAACTGATGACAAGATCACTAGTGTGGAACTGATGACAAGATCACTAGTGTGGAACTGATGACAAGATCACTAGTGTGGAACTGATGACAAGATCACTAGTGTGGAACTGATGACAAGATCACTAATGTGGAACTGATGACAAGATCACTAGTGTGGAACTGATGACAAGATCACTAATGTGGAACTGATGACAAGATCACTAATGTGGAACTGATGACAAGATCACTAGTGTGGAACTGATGACAAGATCACTAATGTGGAACTGATGACAAGATCACTAATGTGGAACTGATGACAAGATCACTAGTGTGGAACTGATGACAAGATCACTAGTGTGGAACTGATGACAAGATCACTAGTGTGGAACTGATGACAAGATCACTAATGTGGAACTGATGACAAGATCACTAATGTGGAACTGATGACAAGATCACAAATGTGGAACTGATGACAAGATCACTAATGTGGAACTGATGACAAGATCACTAATGTGGAACTGATGACAAGATCACTAGTGTGGAACTGATGACAAGATCACTAATGTGGAACTGATGACAAGATCACTAATGTGGAACTGATGACAAGATCACTAGTGTGGAACTGATGACAAGATCACTAATGTGGAACTGATGACAAGATCACTAATGTGGAACTGATGACAAGATCACTAATGTGGAACTGATGACAAGATCACTAATGTGGAACTGATGACAAGATCACTAGTGTGGAACTGATGACAAGATCACTAATGTGGAACTGATGACAAGATCACTAATGTGGAACTGATGACAAGATCACTAGTGTGGAACTGATGACAAGATCACTAGTGTGGAACTGATGACAAGATCACTAGTGTGGAACTGATGACAAGATCACTAGTGTGGAACTGATGACAAGATCACTAGTGTGGAACTGATGACAAGATCACTAATGTGGAACTGATGACAAGATCACTAGTGTGGAACTGATGACAAGATCACTAGTGTGGAACTGATGACAAGATCACTAATGTGGAACTGATGACAAGATCACTAATGTGGAACTGATGACAAGATCACTAGTGTGGAACTGATGACAAGATCACTAGTGTGGAACTGATGACAAGATCACTAGTGTGGAACTGATGACAAGATCACTAGTGTGGAACTGATGACAAGATCACTAATGTGGAACTGATGACAAGATCACTAATGTGGAACTGATGACAAGATCACTAGTGTGGAACTGATGACAAGATCACTAGTGTGGAACTGATGACAAGATCACTAATGTGGAACTGATGACAAGATCACTAATGTGGAACTGATGACAAGAATCGGGCAAGTGCCAGTGGAATAAAAATATATAAAATCCCAGCTTTTTCTGTCAGTTAGCTACTTTCTTGTTTTTTCAGTCTTTTACGAGGGGCGGTCGAAAAGTTTTGCACTTTAGTATGAAGGAGTCAAGGCACGTACCTGGAAATTGGTGTGAACTTTAGTCCTTCTCTATGTATTCACCCCTCAAGGCAATGCACTTCTCCCATCTCTTCTTCACCTTCCTGATGCCCTGATTGTAGAACTCCTCCGTCTGGGCCCGGAACTACGTCTCCAGTTCAGTAATCAAGTCCTGGTCATTAGAAAAACAACGTCCACGAAGCGGATTCTTCATGTTTGGAAACAGGAAGAAGTCACTCGGTGCCAAGTCCAGTGATTATGGTGGATGGGGCATGATTTCATACCCGCACTGCTGGGCAAGGACGATGGAGCCATGAGCCGGCGCATTTTGTCTATGACACCGCTTCATACACATCTGAACCAGTTTCCCGCCAATTTCTCTTTCACACGGCACCCCGCGCGCGCCATGTACGCGCGGGAAATGTAAACCAACAGTGTGTCTTTACAATGATAATCAGCAATCCCGCCTGTCTTAACGCTTTCTTAGTAAAGTGCAAAACTTTTCGACCGCCCCTCATATCTTATTGATGGTTTCTGTTGTTATCCATACTTTGTGCTGGTATTCTCTTTTTCCCAGTACCTCCCCACTGGTGAGAAAGGCAGGAGATTATTTCTGCCAGAATGTATTTTAATAATTCAAGCTGTTAAAGAAGATATAATACACACAACTGTTCATTTTGTATTTTTCAGAAACTGTATTTACAGCATTTTCAGTTGTACAGTAATTCAAAAAATAAAGTATCAGTGTAATGTTATACTCTTCTCTGCATGATGCTGTAAAACGTCATTGTGATAGTATACTAACAATGTATATTATCCAATTGAAGTACAGCATTTTACAATCAATGTATGACACAGCTGCTGTTGTTATTGATGAACTAGATCTGCTGAGCTTGTTACTCTTCTGCAACCAATGCCAAGTTGATTTCCTTGGCATTATCTACAGTCAGGACCAGGTCAACCGACGGTGCAACACGTGCATTTGCACAGGGCGGAAAATTTTTTTTTTTAACTTCTTTTTACAATCCCGCCAAATATTCCACCTTTGTACATCCCCAGGAGAATGTTTTCTTGTGACCAGAGATCATGTGATATACACTGTCTCGGGATTCCCAGTCAGTTCAGTGAGCAGTTTCCCCACACTTCTTAATTATATGATGCAGCTTATTCAATTCAACCAATGACAATCTCGCGTGACCCAGATTAGCCAGTCAAAGGCTACTTAAGTATTGATTTTTTTATCGACCGTTCTATGTTGGCAGCTCGAATGTTTCAGTTGTTTTCGAGTGTGTATTCAAGGAAGTTGATTTTGCTCAGTGTTAGTGTGCTATGTGTTACAGTGATAAATAAGTTTTTTTAAACGTGTTTTTTTGGAAATTAGTCCAGTGCTTCAGCCTCCATTCATTACTAAATAATACATTTTATTGAAGGGTTTATTTAAAACAGTTTTAATATTCAAATAGATATAATGTCCGATAATAGAAAAAAAACTATCAGGTGCCGAATATCGGAAACGGAAACTGGAAAAAGAACGCGATTTTCAAAAACATAGTGGGGCTTTACATAAATATCTAAAAACTGAAACAGCTGATGTACCGAAACAAATGATTCTGAGCTCATGGCAAGTACTTCTAACTCGGACCCCAGTAATGTAAATATTACTAACAATGTCGAAAATGGGACTGATTTGACCGTTTCCAATTCCAGAGATTTAAGTGATAACTTGAGAGGTACACTGATCCGGCAAGATGGAATCCTTCTTTAAGCGATACCGAAAGGCTGGAAATCGTTAAAAAAAGGCCTGCCAGAGAGACCAAAAAATGATTTCGTGTTTCCGCACAGCTCTAATGGTTGGAAATTTTCACTAAATTTTTACACCAAGGAGCTAAGCAATGGAGAACATATTAATCGATCATGTTTAGTGTATTCAAAAGAAAATTGTATTTTGTTTCTGCTGTAAGTTGTTTTCCTGTAATAAAATGTCACTCACTACTAATGGCTATAATGATTGGGGTCATTTGTATGTGTATCTTAATGAACACGAAAAATCTAAAAACCACTTGAGTCCCATACAAAGTGGATCGAGTTATCGTCCAGGTTTAAATCAGTACAGACAATTGATTCAATGCAACAAAAGTTATTAAATTCAGAAGTTCGACACTGGAGGAGCATAATAGAACGCCTAATTGCTATTGTCCAGGTCTTGAGCCAACAATGCTTGCCATTTTGTGGAACATCCAATACATTATATGACCCTAACAATGGAAATTTTTTAAAGCTTGTTGAACTGATTGCCAGATTTGATAATGCTATATGTGAACATTTAATGAGAATCGCTCGTGGATCGATCCAACATTACCTTGGGAAAAACATTCAAAATGAATTGATTGCTCTTCTCTCTGGAACCATAAAAAATAAAGAAATAATTTCTATGGTGGAGAAAGCTAAATATTATAGCATAGTTGCAGACTGTACTCCCGATCCAAGTCACATTGAACAATTAACACTAATTGTAAGATTTGTTAATACGAATCCAAATGATATCAACATTCATGAGCATTTTCTTGGTTTCATTGCTGTAGAAGCCACTACAGGCTCAGCGTTAACCAAATTCTAGGAAAATTGTCAGACATGGATATTCCAATCGCAAACATGCGTGGCCAGGGGTATGACAATGGATCAAATATGAAAGGAAAACATTCAGGAGTTCAACAACGTATTAGAGACTTGAACCCGAGCTTTTTATATCCCTTGCTGTTCTCATTCTCTCAACTTGGTGGTCAATGATGCCACGATGTCATCTAGAGAAGGGGTTTTATTTTTTTGGAAACGGTTCAGAAATTGTATGTGTTGTTCTCAGCGTCAACACTGCGTTGGGGAATCCTTAAGAAACATATTACAACTCTAACGCCCAAGCCACTAAGTACAACTCACTGGAAATCTAGAATCAAGGCCATTCGTCCTTTAAGATATTATATTGAGGAATTTTATGATGCATTGATAGAAATTGCTGATGACGAGTCAGTAGACAAAATGGGGAGACATGAAGCTGAAACCCAACGGGCTGATCACCCGTTTGCCAGTCACTTTGATTACGGAAACAACAAACGGATTGATTTGTCGTTGCCCTAAAGACGCCATTAGGCGTGATGGGAACAAAGGCAAAGAAAATCTATTCGCTGTTGCCCTTAAGACGCCACTAGGCGTAATGGCCACTGCTGACTGCTTTGCCGGTCGTTGGCTAAGGACGGAAGAAGAAGAATGAAGCTGAAACCCTTGCCCTAAAACTCAGAGATTTTTAATTTTTATGTTGTCTGGTTATATGGCACTATGTTCTAAATGAAATTAATGTTGCTAGTAAACTGTTGCAAAGCATAAAAATGGAATTGACTAATGCCATAACAACTTTGAGAAATGTTCTCCAAAGCCTTAAGAATCTCAGAAATGATGAATCATTTCAAAATTTTCTTGTTGATGCTACAACATTAGCTGAGAATGTTGAAGCTGATCCTGATTTGATACCAACGTTTGAATGTACTAGAGTGCGTCGGCAGAAAAAGCAACACAACTATGAAGCAAGAGATGAACCTATTTTGGATCCCAAAAATAAATTCAAAATTGAATTTTTCTTTTTTATTATTGATGTTGCAACTAATTCTATTGAAGAAAGGTTCGAGCAATTGGAACATCACAGTTCACATTTTTCCTTTTTATATAACATCCCTAAATTGAAATCTGAGACGAAAAATGAGCTCTTAAACAAATGTAAAAACCTAGAAGGCGTTTTAACACATCAAGAAAATAGAGACATTGATGCCATGAGCTATGTGATGCACTGAAAGTAGTATCCAAATTAGTACCAGAAAATACACCGCCAATTGAAGTTCTTCGTTATATTATTGAAAATAACTTTGCTCCTAATGTCTCTATAGCCTTAAGAATATTACTAACTTTGCCTGTAACGGTAGCAAGTGGTGAGCGTAGTTTTTCAAAACTGAAGCTTATTAAAACTTATTTACGCTCAACAATGGCCAAAACTAGATTGGAAGGACTTGCCATGATTTCAATTGAACATGAAATCAATCAAAAATTAGACTACGCAGACCTTATTTCTGATTTTGCAAATATGAAAGCAAGAAAAGTGTCTTTTTAAGCAGTAGATCCTTCAAACAATATAAATTTAAATAATGGGAAAATAGTGCTAAAAACTATAACATGTACATACTATAGTTAAGTGTTTGTGACTCAACAATTCATCGTTCCACATAGGAAGAGCATCCCCTATATGTAAGTAATGTAACTACATTTATTTCATATAATTGTCTCTAATAAAGTCAATGGTTTATTTTATGACTATACAGTATTTTCATCAATATATCAATACATTATTATTAATGGTACTATTTAACATTAGGCTAATGGTCATGAAATTAATGTTGAAGCTTGTTTAAAATTAATGGTTTTTAAAATTTCTAACGTTAATTTGAGGTTGGGCTGGGGCGGCAAGGTGTGGTATTGCACGGGGCGGCAAAATTCCTAGGGCCGGCCCTGTCTACAGTGTAGATCTAGGACTTTCCTGTGGCTTTTCTGCTACTCACTGAGTTGGAATATTGAGCTCCAGTTTCTTTTTTGGGCATTCAATCCTGGCCCAGCATGCATTTCAAGAATCTTCACAAATGATTTTTTAGTAGCAGGGAGAAAGAGCTAGGACCAGCATTATGTGCATTCCCCATCATCCATAGGGGCTCTCCAACTAAGCAGAGCTAAAGTACTGTGCTCTGGTTCTGGGCTCTCCCATGGAATTATCATGTCTACAGAGCCACATTCCAGCTCCCATCACCTGTCATCTATCCATTATAGGATCCCCATGCATGCAGTAAGCCAGGTAAAAACTGGGTTTAAGTCTGGAGCTCAAGTGATTCCCTATCTTAGTGTGCGATGCTGGGTTCTCAACATGTTGCACCACAGCGGGAATCATATGCCATGGTAAAACAGACAGGTCAAATTGAAGTCAGGTGGCTGTCCACATAAAAGACAAGGTGAAGTGTCAAGGGCCTCGGCCACAACCTTCTGAGTGCAAGCTCACCCACATTTTTTTGTCTTTTTCTTTAAGAATAAAAGAAAGATAATTTAAATATCTCGTTTTATTGATGAGAAAGTGAAACCTTTCAATTACTTCTTTATAATTATTTTACTTTCATTATTTTTTTCTATTTTTTAAACTTTATCAACATTTACCTTCAGCAACAAGATTTAAAAGAGAGCACTTGCGCAAAGCAATGGATAACAACAGCAACCATCAATAAGATAGCAATGATCAGACTGGTTCTTGTTGTAAAGCTTTCTATAGAGTTTCCTATCATCAAGGGAACAAAAAATGGATATGAGTAACATATATTTAACTATTTGAGAATCCTGACTAAAGGAACAGTAACTATCAGCTAAGATCGTGTTCTTTACAAATTGTAAAATTGGAATTAGTACAGAAAACTAGAAATTAAAACAAACTGCATGAAATCAGATCTTATTTATTATCCAAAGGTCCTCCCCTGCCCTTGCGGAATTACTGGGAACAAGAAAACTGATGCTTTGTCTAGAGCTGATGGTAAAATGGAACAATTCTGCTACCCATTTGCCCTATTGAGAGGCCATAACCATCATGCACAACCAGTACAGCTACCAATGGAAGAAAGAGAAATGAATACGGACAATAGATCCAACCCAATCCACTAACTTTATAGGCCCTAGCAGACTATCCTTTTCCACCAGAGAAAGGCCATATCAAAGGTATCAAAATGAGAATACAAGGCAAAAGGAACTTTCACTGCATTTGGAAATGTAAGGAAATCAAAAGAAATTTAGTCCAGCACTATTTTATGGCTGTGAAACATGGAGAAGAACAAAAACAACAACCAAGACGTTACAGACTTTCATAAATCGGTTCTTGCACGGAATAGAAAAGACTGAAGTGGTATAACAAGGTCACTAATGTCGAGCTGATGATAAGAATTTGACATTTTCCTGTGGAACACGCGGTGAGAAGAAGACGCTAGTATTACACTGTAAACCAATTTTTCTCAAGGATTGTGCTGTGGCACACTAGCCGCCGCACCTATCAAAGTGTGCCGCAAAAATTTTGTAAATTTGCCACATCAAGTATATTTTTTGTGATCTTGTAATGTAAAACTGATCTTACAGCTTGAAATCATTCATTAATAATTGGAGCTATTAATTGCTTTGAACAAAAATAGATATACTTCAAAATTATTTTAAACAATGAAAAGAAAATCAAATTGAGAGTTTTCTTTATTCTAAACTACCCACAAATTAGTGTATTTAATTTAGTACATATCACTAATTTTTTATTCAGGCGTGGGGTCAGATAGGTGTGCCGCAAATTTTCAGAAAATTGAAAAGTGTGCCGTGAACACAAAAAAGGTTGAGAAACACTGCTGTAGAAAAATTGAGAAAACACGCTGATGTCATGTCAAGGCCCCTGTGTGTTGCCAGGGCCCAAAAGGGGGAGCAAAGACTAGTAACACTGTATCCTACCAGGCATGTCATAAAAAGCAACTAATGAAGGTTAAGCATGTGGCTGGTTACCCCATCCCATAAAAAAACTTTCAACCACAACAACTTCAACGAACACTATGGATAAGTCAAATATACAATATAAATCAACTCAGCCGCCCAAGACAGAAGAAGGTCCTCTGGAAAGGAGGCACATGAAGCAACTAGGAGAAAGCCAAAAGGAGTATGGGTTGCAGATTAACCTATTTTCATCTAGGAAAATCTCCAGGATTGGCACCTGGAACGTTCGCACTCTGAATCCCCAGGGAAAGAAAGACAGAGCTAGACCAAAAACAAAAACACACAGAGAAGAGAACTGGAGACAGAAGTGAAAATGATCAGGAAAACTTGAGCTGATGACACGTGACAGCGAGGACTTGACATGTGTTTGTTGAAGGCCTATGCTCCTCTAGGAGCTGATGACACGTGACAGCGAGGACTTGACATGTGTTTGTTGAAGGCCTATGCTCCTCTAGGAGCTGATGACACGTGACAGCGAGGACTTGACATGTGTTTGTTGAAGGCCTATGCTCCTCTAGGAGCTGATGACACGTGACAGTGAGGACTTGACATGTGTTTGTTGAAGGCCTATGCTCCTCTAGGAGCTGATGACACGACAGGGAGGACTTGACATGTGTTTGTTGAAGGCCTATGCTCCTCTAGGAGCTGATGACATGTGACAGGGAGGACTTGACATGTGTTTGTTGAAGGCCTATGCTCCTCTAGGAGCTGATGACATGTGACAGGGAGGACTTGACATGTGTTTGTTGAAGGCCTATGCTCCTCTAGGAGCTGATGACACGTGACAGGGAAGACTTGACATGTGTTTGTTGAAGGCCTATGCTCCTCAGGGAGCTAAAGGTTACTGATTGATTGATGACTACAAGGCAGTGCTTGTTCCGGATTCCCTAGGATAACAAAAATAAAGGAAGACGAAAATAAAACCAAAAAAAAAATATGGAGGAAATGGACATAAAACAAGAAGGGTAAGGGGAAGACATGGAAATATCCTGGAATAAGACAGGAAGGCTTGGTATTGTATGCTCCATAGGGAACTGAAAGGGGATGACTGAATTCAAATAACATGAATTCTTTCTCATTAGAGGCAAACCTACTGAAATCATAAATGCTGTTCTGGCTGGTAATAATCCTGATGTAAGAGCAATGAGAGAGCTGACAGACTAGCTTCGAGAACGCCCATAGTGGGAACGCTGGATATAGATAAGGAAGAGATACTAAGGGCAACTGATGATTGCCTGTTAGAAAACGAAACTGCAATCAGTGAGTCAACAAGGCTAAGATTCTTTGAATTTGGTATCACATATAAGACTAGCAGGGATGGACATATAAGAGGATGCATCCATCATGTTTGCAACCAGCGTGCTACAGGATTAGTTAGATTTCATACCCTTCAACATCTGCTGAGGGAGACTGCGCAGCTATGGGTTTGCCTGGAGTGAAGTGATGTCAGTTCTGATCAACAATAACATCAATTCTGATGTAAGGGGCAATGACTCTAACCACCATTACTCAGCTAGTCTTCTTTAGTTTCTGGGGGTCTCTGACAAGACAAAGACAAAATAGGCCTAACCTCAGGCACATCCTAGGAGGCAACTAATACTGGCAACCACATCATGTAACACTCAGTGTGGAGGCAACTAATACTGGCAACCACATCATGTAACAGTGTGGAGGCAACTAATACTGGCAACCACATCACGTAACACTCAGTGTGGAGGCAACTAATACTGGCAACCACATCACGTAACACTCAGTGTGGAGGCAACTAATACTGGCAACCACATCACGTAACACTCAGTGTGGAGGCAACTAATACTGGCAACCACATCATGTAACACTCAGTGTGGAGGCAACTAATACTGGCAACCACATCATGTAAAACTCAGTGTGGAGGCAACTAATACTGGCAACCACATCATGTAAAACTCAGTGTGGAGGCAACTAATACTGGCAACCACATCATGTAAAACTCAGTGAGGAGGCAACTAATACTGGCAACCACATCATGTAAAACTCAGTTTGGAGGCAACTAATACTGGCAACCACATCATGTAACACTCAGTGTGGAGGCAACTAATACTGGCAACCACATCATGTAAAACTCAGTGTGGAGGCAACTAATACTGGCAACCACATCATGTAAAACTCAGTGTGGAGGCAACTAATACTGGCAACCACATCATGTAACACTCAGTGTGGAGGCAACAAATACTGGCAACCACATCATGTAAAACTCAGTGTAGAGGCAACTAATACTGGCAACCACATCATGTAAAACTCAGTGTGGAGGCAACTAATACTGGCAACCACATCATGTAACACTCAGTGTGGAGGCAACTAATACTGGCAACCACATCATGTAAAACTCAGTGTGGAGGCAACTAATACTGGCAACCAAATCATGTAACACTCAGTGTGGAGGCAACTAATACTGGCAACCACATCATGTAAAACTCAGTGTGGAGGCAACTAATACTGGCAACCACATCATGTAAAACTCAGTGTGGAGGCAACTAATACTGGCAACCACATCATGTAAAACTCAGTGTGGAGGCAACTAATACTGGCAACCACATCATGTAAAACTCAGTGTGGAGGCAACTAATACTGGCAACCACATCATGTAAAACTCAGTGTGGAGGCAACTAATACTGGCAACCACATCATGTAAAACTCAGTGTGGAGGCAACTAATACTGGCAACCACATCATGTAACACTCAGTGTGGAGGCAACTAATACTGGCAACCACATCATGTAAAACTCAGTGTGGAGGCAACTAATACTGGCAACAACATCATGTAAAACTCAGTGTGGAGGCAACTAATACTGGCAACCACATCATGTAAAACTCAGTGTGGAGGCAACTAATACTGGCAACCACATCATGTAACACTCAGTGTGGAGGCAACTAATACTGGCAACCACATCATGTAAAACTCAGTGTGGAGGCAACTAATACTGGCAACCACATCATGTAAAACTCAGTGTGGAGGCAACTAATACTGGCAACCACATCATGTAAAACTCAGTGTAACAGAAACCACTGCTGCAAGAGCATGTGGATGCTTAATGCAGGCTTCCTGCAAAGAGGCCATCTGTATTGGTGATTCCATGGTTTGTAAGAAAGACACAGAAGGGTGCAAACAAGAACATGAATGGATCAGTCACTCAGCTACCTTTTCCAAATCCTAATCCAGATTTTAAAGGCCTCAACACAGTCACACAAGAAAGTAACAATCTGATCACTGCCCTGAAGTTTTAAGATCAAGCCATTTAAATCACCCATGATTCGTACAGTAAAAGCCAACATCCTGAAGCCAGTTACTTTCTTCACACGTGGTCTGGTTATTGCCTTTGCATTTAAAAAAACCCTGCAAACTTCCAGCCATTATTACAGTCCATTATTTTGTAATCCCCAGCGTAAGAGAGGCAGAGGAAGACTAAAAAAACAAGTAGAGAAGAGAAATGGAGACAGAAATGAAAGGGATAAAAATGACAAGGAATAACTTTAAGCAAATGGCACAGAACAGGGTGGGGGGGGGGGGGGGGGGGGCGGTGGAAGGTATTAGCTGCAGGCCTATGCTCCATGGGGAACTGAAGGGTAATGAATGACAAGGTTCGGACGATATGACTGTCTATGCTAATCAACAAGCACTTGAAGAAGGAAACCAGCATTACGTGGATAATTTTGCTTCTTGTCATGATCCTTATGACAGCCAAAACATTACTAAATGTTAAATGTATCAAATGGCTGTAAATGATAAGCGGAGAGGAATACATGAAGCACAAGGGCCACATGTTTGACATGCCTACTGTGAAAAACTTCAGCCAGATAATACCTATAATAAAGGTCAGTACATTACATAACTAGAGCTGATTATTATACAAATTCAATAGGATACTGTAAAACCTCAGTTTGAAAATTAACTGTGAGTTTATAAACAAAAAGAGTAGGATATAGTACAAAACCTCAGTAGAATGCAATAAAATTTCCATTTGGTGTTATAAAACATAAATATACTGTGTAAACAGAAAGTAATACAGGTTGGTTACTGATAAGGGTGGATTTAGGATGACATCAAATTACCACCCCTATCGACACCAGGTATTACAGTGCAAGATGTGGGTGTCTTATCTGGTTTAGAATGTTGCTGTGTGTGTTGCAGTAGAACAGTTCATAGGGTACACCACAGGCAACATGACGTGTAGAGTCATAGAAATGGTAACTTCGCTTTAGGTTTATACCATTTATTGCACGCCACAAAACAGTCATGATATTTATGTCATCATCAGCATAGCATAACGAATGCAGCATTCAAAATCATATTAACTGATAGTCATGTAGGATTCAATACTCAATAGCTGTATTGTAAACAGATATCATAAAGTTCTGGTTCGTGAAGCTGTATGCATAATATATATAACTTCTGCAACAGTCAGCTGCAGATCTTCAATGTTCATAGACAACAATAAATACTCCCTTTCTGATGCTAGCAGATCAGATGTATACAATAAGTCCGTTTACTGTCTGCACGTGAATAGCATACTGGGCATATAGGTCATACCGACCTTTATAACGTTTCTAAGTCTAACCATCTGACTTGGACGTGATCTCTGATATAACGAATCCTGGAACACAGACAATAGTCTTGTTGGTCTAGAGCGACCCATATATATATATAACTAGTTCAGGTATAAAGATACCGGTGACTTAATCCTAGTCAAAGTACCTCTCCATTTTGAATCACACAGGCGAGCAAAAAGGCGACAAAATGACGAACCTCTAGATGATAGCATAAAGTTCGATACAAGAGGAATTACCTTATTTCGGAAAATCAACCATGAACATATGCCTCCAGGCAGGCTTGAATAATACTGGGAAATAGTCTAGTTAGCTAACTAACTCACAAAGACAATGTATTTCCCTCAGAGAATCACAAGACGCAGGTTGCGTCCGCTCGCTACTCAGACCATTTCTAAACTGCCAGCTGGGCGGAACACACAGAACGAACTCCCAGTTTTTGACATGCGCAGAACGACAATCTCTGAGTCGCCGTTCACAATAAGACGATTCAAAGAACATTCGAGATAAAAGTCTTACACAGTCGCGCCTTTTATGGTCATGAACAGAAGCGTTAAGACAGATTTTCAGACATCTACCATAGTTGACTGATACTACCAAATAAGGAGATATGGTCACGCTTCGTTCAAGAAATTATAGACCGAACGTGTCTCTATACAAGAGAAGGACAACTCCTAAAAAATTGTAGTCTCGATAACTCGGATTATGTCCCTTTGACTGTAAAAAACATAATACACACTTCAGTCAAAAAATGATCATACATACGAAAAATGATCATACAAAGGCTTTGAAAAAAGTAATTATTTGTGCGTAACATTACCGCACCCTCCCGGGAAAAAAAAATGAAACATTTTTTTTTTAAATCCTGGAGCCGAAAAAATCTAGGCTCCTAACGCACGTATGATGCGCGGATATATACCTAACAAAATAGCTCAACACATGGAGCGACACTGAGATCATATCTCAGATCCTTAGAGAAAAAATTTATCTAAGTATACGCTTATATATTCCAGGAAGGTGCCACCAACACACGCCACAATGATGGCAACATCATAATAAAAGTCAAATTATTCTCATACCAATATATGAAATTAAATATATTATTATGATATCATACAATGTGTTGCAAATAGCGGTGTAATTTACTAATATACCGCACTATATTATTACATTATATAAAGCAACAGTAATTAATAAGTAATACATGTGTTGATCTTCGTTGACATAAAACATTCAATAGAAGAAGATGTGGACATCATCCGCTCCCAATCTAGGACAGGACTTGATATCCTCAAAGTTCCACAATGGACACAATCTCGCATCTTCAATGATGTGCTGCGAAAATATCAATAACACAAATCTTAAAGACAACTGGTAAATCTCTTAATACAATCCTGAAAATAATTTATTTAAATGTGGCCGAGTGATCTTTTGGCCCGTATATCACTAACTAAGCCTTCTTAGATAATTACATGGTACAATGTTATAAATTTCCCTCAAAAAAAAAAAAAAAAAGTGAGAAAAAATCTACTAACATGTCATTATAACATTGGACTGTATATCAGGAAATATATATATATGACAGAAGAATCATGTGGAATCGTGTGGGCATCTGGACAGAATGTCTGCCATTACATTATCCGAACCACGGATAGCTCGAACCGAGAAATGAAATGGTTGAAGAGCTATGGCATAACGAGTGGACCTCGAGCTCTTCAAGTTTTTGCTCTGAATAGCAGTAAGCGCTTTCTGGTCGGTTTCCACAATGAAATGTGCGCCTAGAAGAAATCTTTGTAACTTCAGAATAGACCATACCATAGCCAATAACTCACGGTCTAAAACCGAGTAATTCTTTTCTGCAGCATTTAATTTCCTAGAGATATACATCACCGGATGCAGAGTATCAGAATACTCCTGCATTAGTGCCGCCCCAATCCCAGTTGACGAGGCGTCACTTCGAAGAACAAAAGTCTTCTCAATAGTAGGTAACCTAAGAATAGGTGGAGATGAAAATAGGGCTTTAACCTGGTCCAATGAGGATTGACATTCTTTAGACCAGCGGATCAGATTAGGCGACCCTTTCTTCAATAAAGTAGAAAGCGGTGCCATAATGGAGGACAGATTCGGAATGAATCGTCCGTAGAATTGGATCAAACCTAATAGACTCCTTACTTGTTTCTTCGTCTTAGGGACCGAAATGTTAAGTATTTTTGAAACATTGTGGTCCTCTGTCTTTAAAAGACCATGACCAACCCGATGACCTAGGAAAGAAATCTCACTAAATCCTATAAAGGCTTTAGAGGGTTTTGCAGTCAAGTTATACTCGCGAAGAGTAGACAGTAATTCGTATAAACCCAAATAGTGATCTTCCCAGGAATCACTGAATAGACAGATATCATCTAGGTATGCTATGACATCTGTACGATATGCGAGAATTCGCCGCATCATGCGTACGAATGTAGCAGGGGCGTTCATAAGACCAAAAGGCATGAAATTCCATTGGAATAAACCCCTAGGTGTAGAAAAAGCTGTAAAAGGTTTGGCACGTTCAGTTAGCGGGACTTGCCAATAACCTTTAGACAAATCTAGTTTGGTAAAGAATCTAGAATTAGAAAGTTTATTGAGTAGCTCTTCTAATGAAGGCATAGGTTCAGCATCGAACTTCGTAACTTGGTTCAATTTGCGATAATCTACGCAAATGCGAATGTTATTATCCTTCTTTCGAACAATAACCATAGACGAAGAGTATGCTGAAGTGGATGGTTCAATGATTTCCAAACGTATCATTTCATCCAATTCTTTTTCGACTTGAGACTGGAAATGGATAGGTATTGGATAGGGTCTGACTCTGATAGGATTGTGATCAGTTAGCACAATGTCATGTTCAATGACATGTGTGTGTCCCGGGATGTCTGTAAGAACATCCTGAAATGTTTGCAACATCGAAGAAACTTGTCGATGTTCCTCAGCGGAAAGATTTGGAGAAACGGTCACGTTTTTCCAAGATTCCGTAGAATAAAGTGGGACCATAGAAAGAGGAAGATTGACATCAGAAAAAGTAGTTTCCTCATCCTGTATAACTGACAGAGATGAGTACTGACCATGAGGTGCTTGAGAATTGTCCGTTGCCTGGAAAATAGGCTGCAAATAGTCAGGTCTTTCATAAAATTCCGTGAGCATATTTATGTGGAAAGTTTTATGCTTTCCATCAATATCGACAACATAGTCGACATCAGAAATTTTGGAGACTATTGCATATGGACCTTTCCATGCAATTAGAAGTCTGTTCTCCCTTGAAGGAAGTAGAACGAGAGCTTTGTCACCTGGACAAAGTTGTCGTAGACATCTATTCTTATTTGCAAACTGCCTTGCCTTTTCTTTAGCAAATTCGGAAGACGAAGTTGCTAGTTTGCATGCCTCGATGATCTTTTGCCTAAGAGCAATGACGTACTCATAAGAAGATTGAGTTTCATCGCTAATATTATCGGCAGTGATTAGATCGTGAAGTAAAGACATAGGGCCGCGCGGTTGCGCGCCAAAGACAAGTTCAAAAGGGGAAAACCCCGTATGTTCATTGGGGACCTCTCTATACGCAAAGAGAGCCGCGGGTAAGACCCTGTCCCAATCCTGAGGATGATCCTCAGTTATTTTACCAAGTAAAGTTTTCAGAGTCCTATTTAAACGTTCGACCAACCCATTAGACATTGGGTGATAGATACTGCTGAGAGACCTTTTAATGTGTAGCATAGACATTACCTGTGACATAGTGTCTGATATAAGTTGAGTGCCATGGTCTGACAATATTTCTCCGGGAAAACCCAAGCGAGAAAATATCAGCCAAAGAGCGTCTGCGATATCAGCAGTTGAGATGCTCTTGAGAGGTATTGCCTCTGGCCAACGTGTGCACATATCGACACATGTAAGAATAAATTGATGTCCTCTAGCCGACTTAATTCTAAAAGGACCGATAATATCTATTGCCATTTTTTGAAAAGGGCGAATAGGAATGTCAGCAGCCTGGATAGGCGCAGCATGTCGTGGTCCTTTAGATTTGACCTCCTGACATACTTTGCAAGAGCGACAGTACATTCGTATGTCCTTGCTCACAAATGGCCAAAAGAAAGCCGCAAGAACCCTCGACTTTGTACGGGAAAAACCCATATGTCCAGCACATTGCGAGTCATGAGCATGTTGCAATATTTGCAATCTCATGCTCTTAGGCACAAGAATTTGTGAATGAGTGGACGTAGTCGAGTCTTGTACCATACGTACAAGTACGCCGTTCTTCATAGAAATCCAAGATTTTCTATTAGTATTCTGATTAGGATCACCTTTTTTTGCTAGAATGAAGAATTTTTGTAAAGAAGGATCTTCTTCTTGCAATTTGATAAATGAGTCACGTGTAATAGTCAAGTGACTATCTTGGTCATTTACTTCATCATTATTAGTTAATGAAGTTTGAGGTGGATCCAGAGCATGTGCTCTGGTGACCACCGCATTGGTAGCTTCAATGTTTTGCTCTTCCCAAACAGCAATCTGCTGTGGGGTACATTCCCTAACTCCGTGAATACGACCAATAATAAGGTCCGCAATAGGGTTTGGAAGAAGACATGCGTGGACCTCTCCCTTGAAGAAAGGAGTAGCAATATGTATTATGGCAGTAGGATATTTTTCCAACGTGCCACCAAATGTGACACATTTGATGACCTTTCCTGTAGCACAGGATGGATCTACAAGAGATTGCCTAACGCCGACAGTAGTACATCCAGAATCAAACAACACCGAGACTGGATTACTATTTACAAGCCCCTTATGTAATATAAGAGAACCTCTCCCATCATGAGCAACATTAGCAGGAAGAGCGGGCAAAGGATGACCACAGCTTAGAGTACTAACGGTTTTCGGATCAAATAAAGTACTGCATTGGATACATTTATTTGCCCTACCAAAATCAAAAGATGAGCATCCGATAGCATTATGGTCTTTATCATTATTAACCTGTTTATCTGCTCCCTGAGATTCTTGTTGAACAGAGTTTGTCTGTTGATATCTTTTTCTCTTATGTTGCGATCTACCGCGACCATTATTGCCTCTGCAATTATCATTAAAGTCCCTACTGTAATTTTTATCCTGGTTTGGGTTCCAGTTTCCATAACTGTCATTACAATCTCTATGCTGTTGAGAACCTCTATTATCCTGGTATTGAGGTCTCTGAGAAAAATATTTTCCTCTATACCGATTACCTTTGTGAAAATTTCTAAAGTTAACCGGAGTAGAATACCGTGTAGTATTAGGTTGTCTCCAGTTCTGGGAAGAAGAATCACCCTGGAATTGATTACTATGGTTCTGGGCATAATTACGATTACTCTTTTTATTGAAATTTAGCTGGCTACCCTGAAATTTACGCATAAAATTTGGGCCATAAGGTGCTGCCGAAGCAACTGGCAGACCTTCTTTCACCTTAGAGTTGCTAATGGTTATGTGCGGATGCGCAGTAACATACTGGCTACAGTATTCTTCCATTTCTTTTATGTTTTTAGGCTTACGCTCATGAAGAAAAGAAAGAAAAGCTTCATTAACGGAAGACATGACCTTGTCTCTAAGTAGTAAGTCCATAAGAGCTTCAAATGTACTCTCTGTCTTAGACAACTCAACCCATCGTAAAAAAGTAAGACGGATGCCTGAGATGAATTCAGAGAATTCAACTCCAGTTTCTGGTAACATGTTTTTAAATTTAAGACGATATCCGTCCTCGTTAAGTTGGTACTTCTTTAACAATGCTGCCCTGACAAAAACAACTATGAGGTCCCCACACTGGCCACCATGAATTGATAAGGGTGGATTTAGGATGACATCAAATTACCACCCCTATCGACACCAGGTATTACAGTGCAAGATGTGGGTGTCTTATCTGGTTTAGAATGTTGCTGTGTGTGTTGCAGTAGAACAGTTCATAGGGTACACCACAGGCAACATGACGTGTAGAGTCATAGAAATGGTAACTTCGCTTTAGGTTTATACCATTTATTGCACGCCACAAAACAGTCATGATATTTATGTCATCATCAGCATAGCATAACGAATGCAGCATTCAAAATCATATTAACTGATAGTCATGTAGGATTCAATACTCAATAGCTGTATTGTAAACAGATATCATAAAGTTCTGGTTCGTGAAGCTGTATGCATAATATATATAACTTCTGCAACAGTCAGCTGCAGATCTTCAATGTTCATAGACAACAATAAATACTCCCTTTCTGATGCTAGCAGATCAGATGTATACAATAAGTCCGTTTACTGTCTGCATGTGAATAGCATACTGGGCATATAGGTCATACCGACCTTTATAACGTTTCTAAGTCTAACCATCTGACTTGGACGTGATCTCTGATATAACGAATCCTGGAACACAGACAATAGTCTTGTTGGTCTAGAGCGACCCATATATATATATAACTAGTTCAGGTATAAAGATACCGGTGACTTAATCCTAGTCAAAGTACCTCTCCATTTTGAATCACACAGGCGAGCAAAAAGGCGACAAAATGACGAACCTCTAGATGATAGCATAAAGTTCGATACAAGAGGAATTACCTTATTTCGGAAAATCAACCATGAACATATGCCTCCAGGCAGGCTTGAATAATACTGGGAAATAGTCTAGTTAGCTAACTAACTCACAAAGACAATGTATTTCCCTCAGAGAATCACAAGACGCAGGTTGCGTCCGCTCGCTACTCAGACCATTCCTAAACTGCCAGCTGGGCGGAACACACAGAACGCACTCCCCAGTTTTTGACATGCGCAGAACTCATCTACGTGAGTATCAATTCACACAAAGCAATTTTAAGAACATTCGAGATAAAAGTCTTACACAGTCGCGCCTTTTATGGTCATGAACAGAAGCGTTAAGACAGATTTTCAGACATCTACCATAGTTGACTGATACTACCAAATAAGGAGATATGGTCACGCTTCGTTCAAGAAATTATAGACCGAACGTGTCTCTATACAAGAGAAGGACAACTCCTAAAAAATTGTAGTCTCGATAACTCGGATTATGTCCCTTTGACTGTAAAAAACATAATACACACTTCAGTCAAAAAATGATCATACATACGAAAAATGATCATACAAAGGCTTTGAAAAAAAGTAATTATTTGTGCGTAACAGTTACCCAGAATCCGAAATGCTCAGGGACGGCCATGTTACGGAAATAGGATTTTTCCAGTTTTCAGATATCACCAAAAAATTGCAACAAAGAAAATCGCCCAACATAGCCTAAACATCGCAAAAAGTAACCCAAAAATTACCAAAAAGTAGCCCAAGTCACCTGGTTTTGGTTTGAGAATCATGCAAAAGTCGGCCAAAAAAATCTTTTGATTTTTTGATTATTTTGGTCTTTGGATTCTGGGTTACTGGCTTGTATTATAAAATGTTTTGAGAAACCTTATCAATCTTGGCATGATATCATACTAGTTGAATATAATATTGTAAAAGCTCAGCTTAACTTGTTCTATACCTGGCAGTTTTTAGGTTTTAGCTAGGCACCAGAGTGATTGCCACTTATTTTCACAGGTTATGTTTAAAAAATACGCACTAAACACATACAGTGCCGTCCAGATAAGCAGAAGCCGCTTGGGCCATCTAAAATACTTTCGCTTATCCAAAATTCTCCTTATCAGGAGTTTCTATCAAAGAAGACTTCTGGCCCGCAGCTGCAAAATTGCTTCGACATAACCAACATTCGGTTTAAGCAAGTTCTGCTTATCCAGATTGCACTGTATTTATTAATGAGAAAATATCTCATAACATGTATACAACTTTTGTAAACTGGTGGAAGAATATTTTGAAATAAGTGTTATGTGTAACAATTAAGTTTGTGTTTTATCATGTAAAGTGAAAACGTCAGGTATTCTGATACAACCAAACGGGCGTACAAGTCAGCTTTTGGCAGAGTGCTTACAGCACTGGCTGCTCATGACAAACATACTGGGTTTTAAACATGGCAGTATCAAGCTCCAGTCTACCCAGCTGTAAATGAGTATCTGTATATGCTCTTGCAAAAGGGAAGGCAAATACAGATAGGAAGGGAACTGGTCAGCCCTCCTCTCGAAGCTGGACCTAACATACTGAAGTCTCTAGCACTTCCTTCCCCTATGGCAGTAGCTGCTATGGGACACCCCTTATCTTGGAATACACCAAATCGCGATGTACTGTAAGGCTCATGGGGGTAGCAGAGTTACCTACGTACAAGCTGAGTTCATATGTAACTTGACTAAGGTATTATAGGATGGATGGATAGATATGAAGAAATTAAGAAAGGTGATGTGTTTTACTAGGACACAAGACAAAGAAATAGCCAAAACTGCAGCCACAAGGCCTTCATCAGGGGAAGACAAGAAAGTGAGAGCTAAGTAGGGAGCATGAGAACATAAATGAAAATGGGTATTACCCGTAAAATCCTGGCGACAAAGGCCTTGTGGCCGCAACGTTGGCTATTTCTTTTGTTATAGCAAGACAAATCTCCTTTTTTCAATGTTTTTCATATCCATCCACCCTACTCCATGTTTTACTGCAGCCCTCCTTCAGGGTATTATACAAATTCAGTATGATACTGTAAAACAGGGGTCAGCAACTGGTCAATTTACTGGTAGATCTCATGGGATGATTTGGTAGATCTCCAGATGACCGATGTGGAAAAGAGAAGGAATTTCAGACATCTTTCGCTGGCGTTTAAAAGCATAGAATCCTTGAATTACATATACTTTCTCCTCATGCCCAGTGAAATCTTACACTAATTCACTTTAATTCATGAACTGCAGGAGACAGATTTGCAATATGTTCTTCGAAGTGAAATTAACATTAGGTAAAACATTTGGTTTTTTTTCTACCACTCTTTTGACGGCATCACAGGCAGCAGATTGTTAGCAGAGACAAAGTTATGATGCATAGGCTGCACTCGTTCCAAATACTCTGCCACAGACATGATTTTTGTCAAGGCAGATCTTTCAGTTTATAAAGTAGATCCCCACAGCTCCTACGTTGCCAACCCCTGCTGTAAAACTTACCTGGCATGATTTAAATTGAGTTAATACCACAGTCTACAACCTCAGTTTATTGTGCAATCTGATAATAATAAATAACTAAGAAGGATATATATACACAACATGTGTATATATATATATATATATATATATATATATATATATATATATATATATATATATATATATATATATATATATATATCATTCTAACCTACAAGCCGTATGGTGCGCCAGACTGACCTTTACCTTTACCCATTGGCGCATCCTGCGCCAGCATGACATATGTCACATTGGAGCAGAAAATTAGAAAATATTTGGCGATAAGCCAGTTTAAAATCATTTCATTACATCCAGCACACATGTGTGAATATTTGTGAGTGAAAACAAAAATTCTGAAGCTGAAATGTGTGCTTTACATCCCTTGCTAGAGTTGCTATAGATCTAGCCGCGGGCCGCGTGGTACACCCGGTTTATAAGATTCCGCAATTTAACAAAAATTTAGAAAATAAGTGGCCATAGAGTGTTCATATCATATAAACACTTCCTGTGGACGTATTTTGTACTGGTAGCAAAATAATTACAAGTATATTGGTGTTTAGTTTTTGCATACTTTTATCAACTAATGACGTCATGGGGTTGTTTGTTTACATGTAACGTAATCACATACAAAACACTCATAAACTATTAACAAATCAACATCAATATATAATTTCTAAATGAATTTTAGCGATATTGATAGCAATAATAACCTATTTTCGAATCCGATAAGGACGTTGAACAAATGTGATATTTTTAAGTAATAAATTAATTAATTTGCATTGGACAGGAATGTGTAAATGAGATTCAAGTTCAGTAATATGTGACTATTTACATAAATTAGAATTTTCATTTATTTTTTTATCACAATTCTAGAATTAGTTGTCAACTGGATATACATTTCAATTCTTGGTGTTTTAATACCAAGGGATTAAGTAGAGCAGAAATATTTACGTGTATGTGCAAAATTTTGATTAAGTTTTTGTTTTGATTTTTTATTGTTTCTACATTTCACAAGACATAACATACAATTATAACATCACATAAGAACTCAACATCGTTTCAAAACATTCTGCAGCCAATTTCCTAAAGTTTGATGCATAATATATATCTACTCAATTAATATATATGTCTAATGCCTGTTTTTAAAACATCAATTGTAGAACAAAAATGTCTGCATTTTGGGTCCTGGGTAAAACCAAAAAAATGCCTGGGTTAGAATGATATCTCTGAGATATATGTATATATATATATATATACATATATATATATATATATATATATATATATATATATATATATATATATATATATATATATATATATATATATATATATATATATATATATATATATATTAATGATATCATTAATATATATATTCTGCTCAAAAACAACCTCTCTATTACAAATACCCTATTTAGAAAACATCCCAGAAGGCTCTACACATGGACTTCACCAGATGGCAACAGCAGGAATCACATAGATTACATCTTGATACAACAAAGATGGAGGTCAGGTATATCATCTACAAAGACACTCCCAGGAGCAGACTGTGATTCAGATGAACTACTAATTGCAGATTTTAAGTTAAAATTGAAAAAAGTGACGAAAGGTGCTCCACCTCTCTGTCTCGATGTAAGCGCCATACCACATGAATATAACAAAGAAGTACAGAACAAATTCGAAGCACTGATGGCTGTACAAGAGGATATGACACCGGATGAGCTAGCCACACATGCGAGAGATATTCTCATCACATCAGCAGAAAACATGATCCCTAGAAAAGTGCATAAGAAGCAGATATACACCACGGAGGAAACATTGAGGCTTATAGAAGAAAATTGAAGCAAACAGGGGTAGAACGGAACAGTGACAAATACAAAAACTGCACAAGAAACATCAGGAGAGAGGTTAGGAAAGATAAGAAACAGCATATAATGAACACCTGCAATAGAATAGAAGATCTGCAATTTCAGGGAAAAGATGGGGATATGTTCAAGGAAATCAGAACGCTAACAGATGATTTTAGACCATCATTACATGTAATCAATGATAAAAATGGTAACATATTAACAGAAAGTAAGGATATATTGGAGAGATGGAAGGAGTACTGTAGAGAAATGTATGAAGATAGTACAAAGACTCCAGACATGACGAATGAAAGTGAAGAGAGAGAGCCAGAACCTATATTAGATGAAGTATGTGCAGCAATCAAAAGCCTGAAGAAAGGGAAATCACCAGGATGCGATGATATACCAACTGAACTAATCCAATCAGGAGGAGATGCCAGTATCCTCGTTTATCATACACTATGTGTGAAGATCTGGAACAGTGCAATCTGGCCCAAAGCATGGAAGAGATCTGTGTATATCCCTCTCCCAAAGAAAGGCAATTTAAAACTGTGTACCAACTATCGTACTATTGCTTTAATAAGTCATGCCAGCAAAATCCTCTTGCGGATTATCATGAAGAGGATAGAACATGAAATACATGAAGTACAGGCGGGTTTTAGACAAGGCAGAGGTACGAGAGATCCCATTTTTAATGTGAGAAACATCCTCGAGAAATGCAAAGAATACAATGTAGATCTTCATGCCTGTTTTGTAGATTACACCAAGGCCTTCAACTGCGTACATCAGAAATTGTGGAACATCATGAGAGACATGGGGTTTCCAGCACATTTGATTGATTTAATTGAAACACTATACCATGAACAACAAGCAGCTGTCAGAGTAGCGGGGGAAACATCAGGATGGTTTGAGGTGAAAAGGGGAGTAAGACAGGGTTGCATCCTCTCTCCATACTTGTTTAACATCTATGCAGAAAATATAATAAGAAATGTTCGGAGTGACCAAGAGTGTGAACATTGCGATCCATTCACAATTGGGGGAAATGCGATCCCAGAACTCAGGTACGCAGATGACATAGTTATTCTTTCAAACAGTGCCAAGGGACTGGAACAGTTAATCCTGTCTGTCAAAAGACACAGTGAGGATCAGAACCTTTTTCTGAACACGAAAAAAAAAAAACAAAGATAATGTCCACAGGCAAAACAAGATACCAACCAAAAATTACCGTCAATGATGAGGAAATAGAAAATGTCACAAATTTTGAATATCTTGGCTCCATAATTAACAACAATGGAGACTGCTCAAAAGAGGTCAGAAGGAGACTGGCCATAGCAATGCAGAGGTTAAATAAAATGAAGAACCTATGGCATAACACCAGCAAATTAATAAAAGTAAAACTTCTGAGAACATGCATCTTTCCGGTAGCAACATATGGATGTGAATCATGGACCATTACTCAAACATTAAAGAAAGAAATTGAATCTTTCGAAGCAAAGTGTTACAGAAAAATTCTCAGAATGTCTTGGACCAAGAAGAAGAAAAATATAGACATCCTACATGACCTGAACATCGAGGAAAACTGGCTCATAAACATTATCATGTCCAAGAAACTGAAATATTTTGCCACATTAAACGTCATAGTGGCTTAGAGAGAGCAGTGATGGAGGGTATGGTACCTGGAAGGCGAGGCAGGTGCCGACCAAGACGACGGTGGACACAGGACATTGAAGACACCTTGAACATGACAATGGAGGAGGCAGGAGGGCTGGCTAGAGATCGAGAGTCTTTCAGGCGGGCTGTGATGAGAGCGACGTTCTGCAAAGGACATGCTACATCATGATGATGAGATATATATATATATATATATATATATATATATATATATATATATATATATATATATATATATATATATATATATATATATATATATATATATATATATATACGAGAAAGTAAAACTTCACCTTGGTTTTATGCTCGTATGAGATCAAATATAAATATGATATTCTCAATACAAGCATATTTTTACAAATCTTTATTATGTTATTCAACATTAGTATAATGAAAAACAACCTAAATATAATTTTATATGAGTGTGATGTTATACAACATTAGTATAATGTTACACAATTCAGGTCCAAAGATGTGTGCAAGAGGGCACTTGGCATAAATCCAGAAACCTGGGAGGACGAAGCTGCCGATCGCACCAAGTAGTGATGCTATCTACGGCACCACCTCAGATTGGGTGAAAAGAAGCTCTCACTGCAAGCAGAAGAGAGGAGAAAACGTCAAAAGACATCAGGAAAATAAGCAGCTGAAGGTTGTCACCTCAGAGGAACATTCCCATAGTCCAGCGGTTTTCAACCTGTGCGCCGCGGTGCCCTAGGGGTGGGCGTGGATTTTTTTCGTATTTAGCTGTAAAGAAAACACAGAGCTGTGGGACATTTCATTTTTGGTGTTTGTCAACCTGCGTGACCCCGGAGAAATTTCACTTTTGATGTTGGCCAGCCTTTGAAGTCCCGCTCCCCCGACCCGCCTATCAACTGCGCATTCTCCTCGTGCGACAATGGTAGGTAACACAGTGAGTTCATTTTGAAAAATACTTTCCTGAAAACTGTGACAGGTTTCAGTAGGTTCAAAATCCCTTCAGTAGTGATGCTCCTTCAGACTTCAGTACTGCAGAAGAGGAAGAACTGATAGAACTTTCATCAGACTCTTCACTACAAGCGAAGTTTCCATCCATGGCATTGCCAAAATTTTGGTATTCAGTAAAACAGGAGTTCCCAAGCTTGAGCAAGAGAGCACTGAAGATATTAATTCCTTTTGCAACCTCCTATCTCTGCGAGGCTGGGTTTTCAGCAGTGGCTGTCATAAAAACCAAGTTCAGATCAAGACTTGAGGTGCAGAAGGAAATGAGGGTAGCTGTATCTCAATTGGTGCCAAGATTTGACAAGCTGTGTAACAACAAGCAAGCTCAAGTTTCACACTGAGGTGACTGGTACTTTATTCATCATATTTTTTTTTGTAGTTTTACTGTACAGGTTTTGTGTTATGGAGATTCAATCATGAGTGCAGTATATCAGTGAATGATTTTCAGACAAAATTTTTTTAAAATGTTAGAAAGAAACTACTTTATCTGTGCTGTTTTCTTTTTTATAGTAAGGGTTTACAAAGTGCATGTTGTGTATATTTTTTCTTGTACGTATAATTTTTTCACAGACTGTCCAATTGCATTTTTTTTAAAAATTACATTGTTTAAAAGCCTTTCCAAAGTTCTCCTGCTCAAAAATAGTTAGGCTAAATGTTGAAACATCGCTAGAGTTTTTACCAGTTATCCCACAGGGGAGCCGCAGAAAGAATGTAATTGGTCATGGGAGCCATGGACTCAAAAAGGTTGAAAACCGCTGCCATAGTCAGTTATGACTGAAGGGGCTATTATTATTGTTATACACAATTATAAGAATGATGTTCAAAACATGTGTATACAACCTGACTATTATATACAACACAGTTATGATGTTACAGAACCTGACTATTATATACAACACAGTTATGATGTTACAGAACCTGACTATTATATACAACACAGTTATGATGTTACAGAACCTGACTATTATATACAACACAGTTATGATGTTACAGAACCTGACTATTATATACAACACAGTTATGATGTTACAGAACCTGACTATTATATACAACACAGTTATGATGTTACAGAACCTGACTATTATATACAACACAGTTATGATGTTACAGAACCTGACTATTATATACAACACAGTTATGATGTTACAGAACCTGACTATTATATACAACACAGTTATGATGTTACAGAACCTGACTATTATATACAACACAGTTATGATGTTACACAACCTGACTATTATATACAACACAGTTATGATGCTACACAACCTGACTATTATATACAACACAGTTATGATGTTACAGAACCTGAGTTTGAAGTAATAAAACATTTGTGTAATCTTATATGACGTAAATATGTTATGTGGAGCCAATCCTGACACATGGAAGTAAGTCATGGACAATTAATAAGCAAGCAGGAAAACAGAGCCAAAGAGATGTGGTTATACCCAGACAAAAAAAAAAGCTAAAAAGATTACTGAGAATATCCTAAAAAATAATTTAAAAATACCATGGACAGCTAAAAAGATTACTGAGGATGTCCTAAAAAATAAGTTTAAAAATACCATGGACAGCTAAAAAGATTACTGAGGATGTCCTAAAAAGTAAGTTAAAAATACCATGGACAGCTAAAAAGATTACTGAGGATGTCCTAAAAAATAAGTTAAAAATACTATGGACAGCTAAAAAGATTACTGAGGATGTCCTAAAAAATAAGTTAAAAATACCATGGACAGCTAAAAAGATTACTGAGGATGTCCTAAAAAATAAGTTAAAAATACCATGGACAGCTAAAAAGATTACTGAGGATGTCCTAAAAAATAAGTTAAAAATACCATGGACAGCTAAGAAGATTACTGAGGATGTCCTAAAAAATAAGTTAAAAATACCATGGACAGCTAAAAAGATTATTGAGGATGTCCTAAAAAATAAGTTAAAAATACCATGGACAGCTAAAAAGATTACTAAGGATAAAAATACCATGGACAGCTAAAAAGATTACTGAGGATGTCCTAAAAAATAAGTTAAAAATACCATGGACAGCTAAAAAGATTACTGAGGATGTCCTAAAAAATAAGTTAAAAATACCATGGACAGCTAAAAAGATTACTGAGGATGTCCTAAAAAATAAGTTAAAAATACCATGGACAGCTAAAAAGATTAGAGGATGTCCTAAAAAATAAGTTAAAAATACCATGGACAGCTAAAAAGATTACTGAGGATGTCCTAAGCGTATCACTCACATTACAAGGAAGCGTATCACTCACATTACATGGAAGCGTATCACTCACATTACAAGGAAGCGTATCACTCACATTACAAGGAAGCGTATCACTCACATTACAAGGAAGCGTATCACTCACATTACAAGGAAGCATATCACTCACATTACAAGGAAGTGTATCACTCACATTACAAGGAAGTGTATCACTCACATTACAAGGAAGCATAACACTCACATTACAAGGAAGCGTATCACTCACATTACAAGGAAGCGTATCACTCACATTACAAGGAAGTGTATCACTCCCATTACAAGGAAGCAATCCACTCTCTTTGGGCATGTAATGAAAAGAATAAAGCTTGAATAAATTGTGATAACAGGAAAGATTGAAGGAAAAAATAAAAGAGACAAAAGATGGCAAAGAGATATGATACTGAACAGTTTGGCATCATAGCTTGCAAAGAAGTCAACAGACCTGACATACAGTACCGGAGAAAGGAAGTTGTGGACATACATGGTCACCTACATTACCAGGCATGGTACTTGAAGAAGATAAGTCTTACAGACACTAGGTATTAAGGTATACAACATTAGTGTGAGCTTCTGTAATATGAATACAATATTGGAGAACCTGAGAATGAAGTAACGCAACAATGGTATAATGTTGTACACACTGTGTTTTAAACTCTTATATCAGTGATATACAACATTACTATGCCATAAAAGTTAGTATTATGTTATAAAACATAAGTATGATGTCATACAAAATTAGTCTGATGCTATACACACTAATTTCGATGTTACACAAAATTAGAATGATGTAGACATTAATTATGTTAATATACAAAATTAGTTTTTCCTATACAAGTTAATTATAATACTATGCACAATTATTATTATGTAATTTATACACCTAATTAGGATACTACACCTAATTGGTATGATGTTATATAACCTAACTATGACATTATTCAAAATCAGGATGACATTATACACACCAATGCATTATACAAAATTATAAATACGGATTGTGATGATATATAAAAGTAGTATGTTATACACAATAATTATAATATTATACAAAATTAGTATCATGTTACAGAGACTAATTATACAAATTAGTACGTTATCAATACATTAGGGAGCTGCGGTAGCATAGTGGTTAGTGCACTGGCTTCCTAGCTCAGTGGTCTATGGTTCGATCCCCAGATGAGGTGGGATTTTTTTAGGCCGCAAACGGCTCCTGGGTCGACCCAGCCCCAACTGGGTACCAGAGCAACTCTGGGAAGGTTAAGGTGGCCGGCGTGATGTTGACTATGTCACCCCCAGTGTGCCGATGGTCAAGAAAATATGGGCCGAACACCATATTCCCAATATGCCTCAATGGGCGTGTAACGGGATCCTTTCCCTCCAATACTAATTATGATGTATAAAATTAGTAAGATGTTATATACTGATGATGATTGACAAATTAGTATGATATTATACACACTAATTAAAGATGTTGTATTGAATTAGTATGATGTTATACACACAAATCAATGCTATTGTACATATTTAATATGTTATACACACTAATTAATGATATTATACTAATGGAGTATGATGTTACACAAGCTAATTAATGATGGTGCAAAAAAATAGTGTGATGTTATACACATTAATTAATGATATTATACAAAATTAGTAGGATGTTATACACATTAATTAATTTAATGATGTTGCACAACATTAGTATGATGTTATCCACACTAATTACTGATATTACACCAAATTAGTATGATGTTATACACACTAATTAATGATGTTATGCAAAATTAGTATGATGTTATACACACTAATTAATGATATTATACAAAATTAGTGTGTTATACTCACTAATTAATGACATTATGCCAAATTAGTATGATGTTATACACACTAATTAATGATATTATACCAAATAATTATGATGTTATACACAGTAATTAATGATGGTGCAAAAAATTAGTATGATGTTATACACACTAATTAATGATGGTGCAAATATTTAGTATGCTGTTATACAAACTAATTAATGATGGTGCAAAAAATTAATATGATGTTACACACAATGATTAATGATATTATACAAAATTAGTATGATGTTATAAAATGTTATACAACATACTTACAACAATCAACATTAGTTTTGACCATTTACATCCTTAATGTGATTATGAAACTTTTAAAATAGTTACCTTAAAACTCATTATGATCCAGCACTTTGTATATTTGTTTTCTGAAGGTTGTGCACAAGTTGGCAACCATAATTGTGACCATGGAAAAGCTTTATGAAATATCACACAAACACAATGAGTTTTATGCACAGTGTTAAAATGAATTTAGCTGTGCACATATGCCTTGATTATATTTGTTTTTTAAAACTTATCTGCATTCATGGAATACAGCAACACTGTACAGTGATTTTTATTGATGACACAGAAGCCTTAAGTCAAGAATACACTCATGCCACAGCAAATGGGAACCATCAAACATAAATGCTAAAATAGGCCTTTTGTTTGCAGTGTCCCACATCCAGCTAAACAGGTTGTATTAGATCAAAACCATTAACTACTGCTATAGTTTCAAATTATATGTTTAAGTTTTAAATTCTAATTTCATGAAATCTACTGTAAGATATTTTCTCTTTCTGTATGAAAATAAGTTATAATCACAAAATTAGACGATAATGTAGACAACCGAAAATCACAAAATTAGCTGAAAAGGTAGATGACCTAATATAAAAAAAAAAAAAAAAAAAAGCTGATAAGGGAGATAACTTTAAATCACAAAACTAGCTAAGGTAGATAACATGAAATCTAAAAATTACCTTAGAAGGTAGATAACTTAAAATCAGAAAACTAGCTAAAGTAGATAACTTAAAATTACAAACTTAGCTGATGAGAAAGATAATTTAAAATCAAAATATTTGCAATTAAAGGTAGATAATGTAATATCCCAAAATTAGCTAAGGTAGATAACTTAAAATCACAAATTTAGTTGATAAGTTAGATAATTTATAATCACACAATTAGCAATAAGGTAGATAACTTAAAATCACAAAGTTAGCTGATTAGGTAGATAACTTAAAATCACAAAGTTAGCTGATTAGGTAGATAACTTAAAATCACAAAAATAGCCATAAAGAAGATAAGTTTAACCGCTGTGGCCATATGTCACTTAGGGCACCAAGCTACATGTAGTAATAAACTTAATTGAAAATGTACGGACACACTTTTCAATTTAGTCCAAGTTTTTAATTTACTACATGAAGTGTTATTCTCAAAACCTGCATTGCTGTCAAAGTTTGTAAAATTAATATTTTTATCTCATCTTTCCAAGTTAGTCACCAAATTATATGAAACTGTTTACCATGCAATCAGCTATTGTCTTTAAAAAAAAAACACTCACATGTCTCGCCTAACTCCTTAACAGGCTTGAAACTGGTTCCAACTGCTGGTTTATAGGTCCAGGCTATAGTCAGGCCAGTGAAAACATCATAGACATTGATTGAAATGCTGATTTTGTTAGCAGTGATAACCGTAGTAGTGAAAATGCAGGCAGTAATGATAGTGAAGGAACATATATTCTAAGGGTTAAGAATTGGCCATGAATTTGGAGTGAAGATAATGCAAGCCAGAACAAATTTTTATTACACTGACTGACACACCCCGCCCTAAATAAAAGCCATATCTGCAATAAAAGAAATTATAGACACAATCCTTCAGGCTAAACTCACAAACACATAATATACTGTAAATAAAGTACTGACATTGTTTTTATTTTCACTTGTGTGCTTCTTCAAAATTATTTGAGATTTTTTTTTTTTAAACTGGAGTAAATGTGGTTTACTTAAGTTACTGATAGTGTAAAATATTAGTCAGTTTCTGTGTTCTTGGACTTGTTATTTTAAATTATTGGACACAATGCCTCATAATCACCAAGAGAATAGCAGTATACGCCCTGAAAAAATAGAATATGATGGTTAACAAGTTGAAACAATTTTGAACACCTTTATGTCAGCAAATGACACATTATTTCTAACAGCCACCCCAACTTCTAAATATACCATTCTGTTAGCTAGATATCACAATACATTCATTTATCTTTGAAATGACATCATCATCATCATCGTAAACTTCTGTAAAGAAAAAAAAATTTAGAACTCTGCAGCTTACTGTGCACATACACCTTGAGAATGACAAATAAAAGTAAATATAAATTAATAGTTACAGCGTGTTTTTAAATTCAGCAGTTAATGTGTTCATTCATACTGCGTTAATACAAATGAAAGTACATTTATATACCAAATAAGTCTAGTTTTCAAGCCTTTGTGTTGTTATTTAAAAAAAAAAAAATCACCAGTGCTGGAAACTTGAAGAGATTAAGTAGGTCATTCGCTTCATTTCTGGAATGACTAATCAGCCCTGCTTGACAGATGCTCCTCCTCTTCCAAAAAATATTCATCCCCTTCCAGACCCTCTTCTCTTTCTCCAGCTATTGTCTCATCTTCCTCGTGTAAAGGAGGCGGGACCAGAAAATGAATGGCAGCACCAGCATCTGAGAATGAAATAAACAGGAAAGATCACGTTCACAGTTATTATCATCATCATCACTTTCCTTTACGCTACTTATGGAGCATGAAACAACCACTGCAGTTAGTCCCCTTGCAAGAAGCCTGCACCAAACATTCACAAGCTGTTTAATGGTGGTTTCTGTGGAAAATTGTTTTACATGCTGAGGTTGCCAGCGCCATTTTATCTTCCTTTATCTTTGGTCCTTGGCCACTAGTTGACAAAGCAATCAGTGACAATCACGTCTGGTGGCATCTTGTAGGGCAGCAACAAAACTGCCCCCCCCCCCTGCTCAGTCAGCTGCCATACTTTGTGTGGTGCCCCAGCTCTGGTTCATGCTTTGCATCTCTGCCTCCACAGTTCTCCATCAGGTAGCTTTGGGTCAGCCTGGCTTTTGCTTTCTTTCTGGAATCCTTAGCATGGTAGTTCTGGTGATGGTGTCAGGGTCTTTTCTGAGGATATGGCCAACCCAATTCCAGCATCTACCAGCTATGATGGTGCACATGTTTTCTTGGTGGCTCCGAGTTAGCAGTTTTCGGTTGGTGATGGTGTTCAAAGAGAAATATTGAAGAATTTTCCTTAGACAGGTTGTCTGGAAAGAGAACAGTTTTCTTTCTGTTACTCTCCAGCACTCTGCACCATACAGAAGTTATGCAGCTCATATATTTTTAATTTAATGTTTGTACTGTACTGGGAAGATTTCCAGATGTTCTTTCCGTGCTATCTGGTGATCTGCCATTTGCTAATCTAGACGGGCAGTCATGATAGTAATTTATAACATAATGACCCTTTTAACACATGAAAAAATGAATGTAAACACAAATAAACAATAGCATTACAGGCAAGCTAATAAAGTTCAACACTGTCTACACCTTAAGACACCTTAATCTATGCAAGTTTTATTAATTTCTATTAGCTAGTCAACTCTGTCTGACTAAGGAAAATTCTCCGAATCTTTTGGCCAAACACCATCAGCAATCAAGAACTACTTATTCGGAGTAACCAGGAGGACATGCACACCATCATAGCTGGCAGACGCTGGAGTTGGGTTGGCCACGTCCTTAGAAGGGACCCTGATACCATCACAAGAACAGCCATGCTATGGACCCCCGAGGGAAAGCGAAAGAGAGGCCGACCAAAAACAACTTGGCGGAGAACTGTGGAAGCTGAGATGCAAAGAATGAACCACAGTTGGGGCACTGTACGAAGGATGGCCGCCGACCGAGCAAAGTGGAATCAATTTGTTGCTGCCCTACAAGACGCCACCAGGCGTGATGGCCGCTGACTGCTTTGACGGTTGGTGGTTATGGATCAAAGAAGAAGAAGAAGTCAACTCTGCCCACTCATAACTCAGATGATATATTGAAAGTCGGACAATTTCACAGTACAGTAAATTTATTTTATACTGTACAAAGTGAGTTTTAGTTGTTTAGTATACATGTTCTACATCAGCAGTTACGGACCATTATGGAAAATATGGGATTTCCAAACCACCTTATACAACTCATTGCACCGCTATACCAAGAACAGGCAGTCGTAAGAATAGATGGAGAAACATCAGAATGGTTTGAAGTACAGAAAGGAGTAAGACAAGGCTATACCCTTTCCCCTTACCTGTTTAACATTTATGCCGAGAATATTATGAGAAACAAGAGATGACAAAGAACACACAGAGTTTGACCCATTTAACATCGGCGGGTACCAGATCCCTGAAATAACATATGCTGACAACACAGTCCTCCTATCGACCAACCCACAATTAATTATGTCCACCAAAAAACACAGTGAGGCCCAGAATCTATACCTAAACACCAAGAAGACCAAAGTATTGACAACAGTCAAAGTGAAGATCAAACCAGAAATTAAAGTTGATAATGAAGAACTGGAAGGTGTGAATGAATTTGAATACTTAGGATCAATCATCAACAGCTCTGGCGACTGTGCAGTAGAAATTAAAAGAAGATTTGCAATTACCTCACATAAATTAATAGATGAAAAATCTGTGGCAAGGCACAAGCAAAAAATACAAAGTTACAACTGATCAAAGCATGTATATTCCCAGTAGCAACATACTGCTGCGAGAAATGGACACTCAATAAAACAGTTGCAAACAGATTACATCATTCGAAATGAAATGCTATACAGAAAGATGTTGAGAATACCATGGACAGAAAAAAAGACCAACACAGAAGTACTGCACTCACTAAACGTGGAGGAAAATTAGCTTATAAATACCATCGCAATAAGGAAGATAACTCCGCCAATGCCGGTCCCAAGCCCGGATGAAAAAGGAGGAGGGCGGCCTGCATGGAGGCCGTAAGGAGGCAGCCCCTCCACCATGCAAAGGCACAACAGGCCAATCACCTGTTTGCTTTAAATCACGATTACTAGCAACACAAGAGAGAAAACCGGACGGATTCTAAAGGCGACGAACTGGAACGGACTACGGACTACGACTTATGGAACTTGGAACACAAGAAGTATAAATGGGAAGGAAGAGGAGCTGGTGGAAGAGATGAGGAAAGCAAAACTAGAAATCCTGGCTATAACGGAAACAAAGAAAAAAGGACAAGGAGTCATGGATCTCGATGGCAACACGCTGCTCTACAGTGGTGTACCCATATCTGAAAGAGCTAAAGGGGGCGTGGGTTGCATTGTGGCCCAAAATCAAAAAGATAGTATCAAGGGATGGAACTTTGTCTCGGAGCGCATTATGGTTGTTAAACTAAAAGAAGGAGAAACCATAGTCAACCTGGTCATAGTGTATGGGCCAAATGAGGATGAGAGAGCAGAGGTCAAGGAGGAATTCTTCGAGCTGCTTCAAAGGACAGTGGATGACTGCCTAGATGAAGTTATCATGCTCGGAGATTTTAATGCCAGAGTTGGAAATGACCATGCTAGATGGGGTGGAGTTATCGGAAGATATGGAGAAGATACTCTCAATGACAATGGAAAGCGACTCCTTAGATTCTGCAGTGAGCAGAATCTGATCATTACAAACACAAAGTTCCCCCATAAGCGCATACATGCATACACTAGATGTGAACCAACAAAGAATGAGAAGTCAGTGATCGACTATGCCATTGTTCGGAGCTCATTCAAATATGTCCGAGATGCTAGAGTCTGGAGGGGGCCAGAGATTGGAAGTGATCACTACCTGCTAACAATCAAAAGAACAACTGAAAGAGTTGCTCAGCCTAGGAACTGCCCAACATCACGCAAGAAACCAAGTAAACGAGCAGGAGAAATGAGCATTAGGACCTACAAGCTGAGAGAGCCAGAAATTAAGACCAGATATCAGGGGCTTATTGCTGCAGCGGTGAGCAACACAGAAGAACGACCTGATGACTTGGAAACCCTCTGGATTAAATTCAAGGATATCATAAAGACAGCTGCTGCAGAAGCATGCGGTGAAGTCCGACTTGGGAACAAGAGAAAGAGGACACCTTGGTGGACAGAGGAAGTCAAAGAGAAAATAAGAGAGAAGAAAATGGCATGGAAACAATACTTAGGAGCTAAAAACACAACAGGACAAATGGAAAAATATAGAGAATATGTGACACTCAGAACAGAAGCAAAGAACAAAGTGCTAGCAGCAAAACAGAAGTCCTGGGAAGAATTTGGAGAAAAGCTAGAAAAAGATGCACAAGAAAACCAGAAATTGTTCTATAAGACCCTAAAGAACATGAGGAAGGAAAAACAATGCCCTCTCAAATTTATAAAGGACAAGCAAGGCAAATTGCTTACTGCCCCGAAGGAAGTAATGGAAAGATGGAAAGAATATTTCTCAGAACTCCTGGATGGTGAGCATGGTGAAGCATCAGAAATGATAAACACTAGCACAGAAGAGAAAACCAATGATGGTGAAGATGACATAAAGATGGAAGAACTGAAGGCAGCACTGGAGAAAATCAAGATGGGCAAAGCAGCAGGGCATGATGGTATAACACCAGAAATGGTTAAGTACATGGGAGCATCAGGCGACCTATTACTCTTAAAGGTCCTACAGGCAGCATGGTACAACAAGACCATACCAAAGGATTGGGAGATTGCCATCATAACACCAATTTTCAAAAAGGGTGACAATCGACAGTGTGGAAACCATAGAGGCAAATCCCTTCTCAGTGTCCCTGGTAAAATCTACTCTAGAATCCTAGAGCAGAGACTCCGACGCCTAGCTGAGCCACAATTGGATGAGGTCCAGTGCGGATTCCGAGCAAACCGAAGTACTCAAGACCTAATCTTCACACTCAGACAGCTGAGTGAAAAGGCCCTTGAGTATAAGAGTGAGATCCATCTTTGTTTCATAGATCTGGAAAAGGCGTTTGACAGGGTCCCCTGGAGCAAACTTTGGGACTGTTTGGCAAGGAAGAATATTCCAGCACCTCTGATTCATGCTATACAGAGCTTCTACAAGTCTTGCAGAAATTATGTGAGGACAGCAAACCATAAGTCAGAAGAGTTCAGGACCACCACTGGTGTAAGACAAGGTGATATCCTATCACCTTACCTCTTCATACTCCTTATGGACGATGTCATCAAGGCATGTAAGGAGAGAACAAGAAAGTATTCAGTGGGGTACTGGAAGATGAGACAGGTCTATATTTCGGAGCTGGCATTTGCTGATGATGTTGCCCTGATTGCTAAATCAGAGGCACATCTCCAATCCAACCTGCAAGTCTGGAAGGAAGAGCTGGAGAAGAGAGGGATGGTCATAAGCAGCTCTAAAACAAAATCCATGGTGATATCACGAGAAGAAAGAAAACATCAGATTAAGCTGGGAGAACAGGTCCTGGAGCAGGTCGACCACTTTAAATACCTCGGAGCTATTATAGACCGAAAGGGAGGCATCAAAGAAGAGTTGGCCACTCGAAAAGCAGCAGCTGGGAGACTTTATCAGGCCATAAATCGAGGATTCCTCAGCAAGAGAGAGGTTGGTAAGAAAACGAAGATGGCTGTATACCGCTCCACCTATGTCCCAGTCTTGACATATGGATGCGAGTCATGGGCAATGACTACAACCCATAAAAGCCAGATCCAAACCTCAGAAATGAGGTATCTGAGGAAGGTGGTTGAAGTAACAAGAAGAGGCATGGTACGCAACCAGACGATACGTCAAGGCCTTAAATCCCACCCCCTGCAGACCCAAGTAGAACAGTCCCAATTAAGATGGTTTGGCCATGTCTGCAGAATGGGAGAAGATCGGATACCACGACAAGCATGGGAAACAAAGAGCCAAGGATCCAGACCCCGAGGACGACCCAGAGTCCGCTGGGAGGACAACATTAGACAGTCTTTGAAGGATCGAGGACTGGAATGGAACCAGGCCAGGAGGAAGACAGCCGATAGGATAGTCTGGCGCTCTCTCTTCCAAACCTCTACACCTCACGGTAGAAGGGGAACGACTAAGTAAGTAAGTAATAAGGAAGATGAAATTTTTTGGTCATATAAAAAGACATAATAGTCTGGAAAAATTTGTAATGGAAGGCATGGTCCCTGGAAAAAGGGGAAGAGGTCGACGTAGACGACGGTGGACCCAGGACATCACAGAGAGTCTGAATTTGTCTTTGGCTGATTCTGGTCGACTTGCCCAGAATCGTGATGCGTTCAGAGCAGCTGTAATGGAGACAACATTCTGGAGAGAATACGTCACATGATGATGATGATACACATTCTGTATTCTACTGTGAGGAGTAAGCTTTTTCCATGACAGGTGGATCTTTCATCACAAAACCATGTTTTTAGAATGTTAATATATGGTTTCTAACTTCTGTCTTCTTCTTCTTTCCCCTTTCAACTTCCCAAGGAGCATAGGTCTTCAAATAACTCATGCCAAGCCTTCCTGTCCTGTACCATCAGCTCAAGGCCTTCCTGTCCTGTACCATCAGCTCAAGGCCTTCCTGTCCTGTACCATCAGCTCAAGGCCTTCCTGTCCTGTGCCTTCAGCTCAAGGTCCTCCTGTCCTGTACCATCAGCACAAGGTCTTCCCATGTTTTCTTCATCCCAGCTCTTCTGTCTCCAGTTCTCTTTTCCTGACCTCTCTTACCCTGGGGATTCAAGGACAAGGACTGTATGGTAATGCTACCAATAGGTTTTCTCAAAGTGTGTCCTATCCATCTCCAGCATCTTCTTCTCATCTCTTGTTCCACTGGTGCTTATCTACTTCTTGTCATAAGTTCCACATTAGTGATCTTGTCATACCACTGCAATCCTTCTATTCTACGCAAGCATCCACTTATGAAAGTCTTTAGCTTTCTTTTTTTTCGTTGTCCATGTTTCAGAGCCATACAATAGGACTGACTTGGCATTTGAATTAAAAATTGATTTTTTTTCAATGGATCCAATTTCTTTTGATCTCCATATATTTCCCAATAAGTTAGAAAGAAGTAATCCACTTTTTTTGGGTATGCTATGAGAAGAGGAAAGCTGGGATATTTCGTAACAACATGTAAGATTGAAGGAAAAAGAGACAGGGGAAGACAAAGAGAGCAAATACTGGACAGTTTAACATCGTAGCATGGAAAGAAGTCAATAACAGAATTGATAAATTGTCCTGGAGATAGTAAGTTGTGGAAGAGACATGATCTACTATGCCACTAGGCATGGTACTTGAAGAAGAAGAAATTTCCCAATGCAATGAAAGTTCCTCTACCTTTTTGTATTTTGAATTTAATATAATTGCCTGTCCCTCCAACTGTGTCTATATTGCTGCCAAGGTATATGTTTGATTCCACATCATGTAGTAAATTCTGCCTTGTTCTGTATATATAAAAAGAATAGTTTATATTTTGCATAATGATGATAACCATGCTGTCTGGTGAACGGAATCCTGGGTGTTATTGTCCATACTCTCACATTTATTTTCTTTCTCTTTATTTCCACCCTCTAACTGTTGTTATTGTTAACTACGTCTGCTGAGCTCGTTGCTCTTTTGCAGCCAATGCCATGGTGAAGAATTAGCATGGATTCTGTAGATGTTGGCTGGTGAACTATGGAGTGTTTGTAATTTCTGTAGAGTGGTCTGGGCAAGTAAGCAGCACATGCTGAACTGTCTCATATGGATAGGTACAGCTGCAGCAATTAGGCTCATGTGAGGGGTTTAATTAGTTCACCCTAGAATGAAAACTGTTGAGGTACCTAAATTATGCTCTTTGACTCAGTACTTTCTGTACTCACCTGTATCAGGTATGAGCTTGTCAAACTCATCTCTTCTTGCACTCTTCCAGGCCAGAAGTCGAGAAATGCAGACTCTGTCTGCAATGACTATATGGTTGGCAAATTTCCCCATCATTCTGTGGGCTACTGCTATACCATACAGTACTCTGTTGATGTTAGTGGACTTTGGATCGGCAAGTGCACGGGAGATGTTGTAAGCTTTGCTAAAGTACTTTGTGGCCTCGTCATAGTTGCCCTGAGATGTAAGAAAGGTGTTAGGTACTACAACATGCAATAGAAAAATTGCACAACCTAGTAATTCTGATAACTGGCAGGAAAGATCTGTTAATGTAACATACCTGTCGAGTTGTACGTTTTTGCCATACAATATGCATTTTAAAAATACTTTTAGCAGTGTACACCATACAAGGGTCATTGTATGGATTTTCTGGAGAAAATAAAATCGAAGCAAAAATTTGCTAATTTAAGAAAAAAAAAAAAATCTAACAATATTTTCTAACCCAGGTTGTTTTTAAACCATTTTTTTTTTTACCCCGGGATTTCTCGGGGTCTGTTTTTTAAACGATGTCTTCCCAACAACCAATCAAACCCTTTTATACCTAACAATTCGGCAGCAAGTTTGAACATTTTGGGCTCTCAGCACGACAAGACGTATTTTTAAAGTTATCTATTATCAACAACGCTTGTGACCACCCCAGAAGCCATTTTTTAAAAAAGCTAAGCATTTGATACTGTGCTTGTAAGTTGGTTAAATATTGCTGTTGTTTTGCTTTGTTGCATTTTTTATCGCTTTCTTAATCTTTTCAGTTATATCTTGCTCTTTTATATATTTCCGATAAAATAATGTTTGATAAAATAATATTTTGTGTACATAACTAGAAAAAAAATGTGTTTGCATAGGCTTAAGCTTTTCAGTTTCTAGAGTCAATCCGGCTAAAATGAGGGACAGTGAATCATTTTCTTAGATGTGATACAAATAAGCCGCCGATGTTGATAGAGTTAGGATTATAGTTAGGTTTAGGATTTCTAAACCTAACCCTTATCTCTTTTAACTGCGTTTCTGAATTCTTTTTTTAATGCTGTATCAAACAATCGGCCCACTGTCCTTCATTTCAACCGTAAATTCATACAGTACTTTATATCAGCGGTCGAGATTTGTTGCTTTATTTTTTTTTATTTTCATAAAACGGAGATCTACTACCACTGGTGTACAAACTTTTAATAATAACACTGGCTAACAAAAAAAATTTTAATTTTTCTTTCTCTAACATTTCTATGTTTTTCTGGTCAATTTTAATGCGCTGTTTTTAAATCTGAAAACCGTTTTTCTCTATCAGGTCGGGATCTCTAGAAATACGCAATTGAAGTTTTTTAACAATGCATACAGTATTACAACATCATTTGTACAAGAAGTATAACAGTTATGTAGGCTTGAATTTCTTTGCAGTCGACTTTCGTCGGTGAATGGCATGTGGTACATCGCGATGAAGCATCCAACAATAATCGGCAAGCATGGTCACACTCCACCGACCTTGATAACGTGACTCCATTACGGCGATATCTTGATGGAATCGTTCTCCATGTTCATCGCTGACTTCGCCAAGGTTGTCAGGGAAAAAGTCAAGATGCGAATCGAGCAAATGGATTTTGAGGGACATGTTACAGCCCATAATTCTGTATGCATCTATGCACTGCTTAACAATATGCACATAGTCGACAGATTTGTGATTTCCCAGAAAGTTATCGACGATCGATTTGAATGCCATCCATGCGCGAAGTTCACTACCATGTAACAAGTTCTCGAATTGTTTGTCTGCAATAACTTTCCTAATCTGAGGTCCTACAAAGATACCTTCCTTTATCTTTGCATCGCTAATTTGCGGAAACTTTTCTCGAAGATAAGTGAAAGCTTTGCTCGTTTTATCTAACGCTTTTACGAAATTCTTCATGAGCCCCAACTTTATATGTAACGGTGGTAAAATGATGCTGTCTTTGTTAACTAATGGCTCGTGTATTACATTTTTATGCCCGAGCTGCATACGATCCCTGATAGGCCACACCTTTCTTGCATAATATTCCTGTCTGTTGCGGCTGTCCCATTCACATAGGAAGCAACAAAATTTAGTATACCCAGTCTGCATGCCCGTGAGAATTGCAATGACCTTTAGGTCTCCACAAATCCGCCATTGGTAGTCATTGTACTTTATTTTTGCCAAAAGTATAGCCATATTGTCATAAGTTTCTTTCATATGAACAGAGTAGGCGACTGGAATTGATGAAAATAAATTTCCATTATGCAATAACACAGCTTTTAGACTAGTCTTGGAAGAGTCGATGAAAAGTCGCCATTCGTTGACTATGTGCTCATGACCGAGGTGCACCATTAGACCTTTTACATCTTTGCAATAGCAAATGTCATCATCCATCTCAAAGTATTGAACAAGTTCTCTGTGTCTATGACGAAATTTAGATATCGGAGTATTGGGCGCTAAAAGATTCCATTCTTTGAGTCGCGAACCGAGTAATTCCGCTTGTCCTTTGGTGAGAGCGAGATCACGTATTAGATCTGAAAGTTCTGAATGGTTAATTAAGTGAACACCATCATTCACCGGTATATAATCCGAGTCAGAATTAGTTTCTAAAGCAGGTAAACTATCACTTTCTGATGGTTCATTCACGTCCAACAGATATTGTTCTGGTGGAACTGGGATCGGACACGTGATTGGATCATGAGGCACTGGTTTCGAAACCGATTCAATATTTGGATAAACCACAGACTTTCTAGTCTTAAAAGTGAAACCATAGATATTTGTCAAGCAGAAGTAACAATCAGTAGCGTGATTTGTCGGTTCACGCCATATTACTGGCACTCCAAAAGGCATCGACTTATGCTTCGGCAATTTTCGTAACCAACCTGCCAATGTATTTGCACAAGTCGAACAAACTGCATTTGGCATCCAAGATTTATTTGCATCATCAACTTTCGAATCGAAATAAAGTTCATATGCTTTCTTTAGCAATGTTGTAAAGTTTTTCTGGTGAACACGATCGGTAAAATATCCGCACACGTAACAGAACAGATCAGCCGAATTTCTACAACTTCTAGAAGCCATATTTCACTCAGAATTATTTCAAAATACAGTAACTATTTGAAATATAACGTAACATATGTCATGCATCTTTTAGCAGTATAAAAAGTAGAATTATTTTGCATTTTATTAATTTTTAAAAAGTTATATAGTAAAAATGAAACGGAGCAAATAACGGTTTCCCAAAAATATATTTATTCACAAATATCTTAAGAACCCGACGTGATAGAGATAAACGGATTTCAAATTTGAAATCAGCGCAAGAAACTGACCTAAGAACACTTATTCTTATATAAGAAAGAAAAATGTTGTTTGTCAGTGTAATTTTGTAAATTTGTGTTAGGTTTTTCCACCTCCTACGACCATTAGGCCTATTTGAAATAATTCATCCAACAAATAGGTTGAGCCTAATTCAAAGAAATGAAATCTTGTAGATAGGGTCAGAGGTCATGGTAGTAGCAAGGAATGAATTCCTTAATTTAAAAACTAGCATAATAAATACATTTTTTCATAGAAATAATGGTAGGGCTATTCATTCTCAGAGCACATCAGTTTACAACTACTAGGATATTTTTACTTTTAAACATGGCAGTGTTTTATCATCATTTTGATTACATTATTATATATAGGGCCCATGTATATCATCACCACAGTTATAGCTATAATCTGTTATTGATTTTCTGGTACATTTTACAAAACTAATACAAACATCACCATGTTACGAATTCTGTGATAACTTTAAGGGAAATAACACATTTTAAATGATTATCACTCACAGCATTTCTAATCCACATGAACAACAGCATGATACTTTATTAGTATGTTTTATATCGCACTATTTCAAATGTTAATTAATTTGTGTATGATATTTATCGTTTTAAAACCATATGGCGTAAGATTTTTTGGGTGCTTGTAGGAGTTTTTACAGGTTTTCACTGGTCCTGCATACAGATTTTCATCTCAGGAGATTGACAGGTATGATATAATGTCAATAGCATCAAGCTTAAACAGGTTCCAGAGTTCAAGGACCTAGGAAGCATTTTTACATAAAACTGAAGACTTAACAGAGAAACAGAAACAAGATGTCAAAAAGCCAGCGCAGTGACCAGTGACTTACCAACTGTCACTACTACTCAAACATCAGAATATCAGTGTGGACACTACATGACGCTATAGTATATTCATACTAAGTCTTTGCTATCAGTGCCAAATATGACCCCTGGCCAGAGCACAAGACAGAACAATCACATCATTAGAGATAATGTTTGCTTGAGGACAGCCATTAATGCATCATAAAAATTGTAGGATGCATCAAATATATAGAGAAAAAATATAACTATTTATGACATTCTTCTTCTTGTTGCGATCGCATTTTTGATGTTTACACCGTCAGACGAGTTCACATGATGAATTCGACTGTTGTTTGAAGTTCCTCTTTAGCTCCATATAGCTTTGAGTTTAGTTTATTTATGACATAAATACCGGAGCAGTTGATATGAAATAAAGGTCTCCCCCCCCCCCAAGTCCCAAGGGAGGGGAGATCACCCTGTCTCTACCCCCTTGGATTGAGGTATGTTACTCTCAGGTCATCCAAGTAGGCATTATTCTGACTTTTCAGCACTGCATTTACTCACAGAGCATCTGTGAAGACAGCTACTTGTCTCTCAGAGCTTACATGTCATTAGAACTTCTGCTGCCGTTTCTAAGACCTCTGCCTCTGCTCTGGTTATTCGAGAATTTTCCTACTGTGAGTGACAGATTTTTCTGTGTGCCATTGCTAAAGCTCAGAAAGACTTCTCCACTCCATCTTCTGCTGCATTTGTTGCTGATCCATTTGTGTATGCATGAATCCAGGTGTTTCGTGGGTAATGTTTATGTATTTTGTGGTTAGGACTCTCTGTTTCATTCTGAGTGTTCTTTCTCTCAATACCTGGAATGTTTCAAGGAAACACTGTTGTTTTCAAATTGGTAGCTTCTGCGCAGTGTAGATGGGCATAGCATTGATGGAGTCTGCTCTCATCTTATTTTTGGTTGTTTCTACAAAGTTGCTTCACTTCAATCTTCCCTTTCCAACACCATTTATTCTCTGGTACATTGGATGGTGTATCAGCCTCATGAATTTTTCAGCGTGTTGCTGGACTCTGCTATCTCTCCTATCCTCCATTGGCTGGAGGTATGTAATCTTTTTTCACAGCTTCAATCAGTGTTGGCTTCATCCAGATGTAGATTTTTTCTGTTTAGCATTAATTTCAAGCTCGGTGGTTTACTTTAGAGAGAAAACATTGTGTATATTGTTTTCCCTTTATTTATCTCCACCAGCCATGCTTTGGCACACTCCTCCAGTGATGTTAGGGCTTGCTGCATTGAAAACCTGCAGTAGTGATATATTCTTCGGAGATCCACAGGGCTAAGTCATCTGCACAGGAGGCATTGTGGGTTCTTCTTGGGATATTCTCTGTTAAGTCATTTATGTAATGCAAGGAACAGCAGGGACAACAGGACTCCCTCTAGGGGAACACCGTGCTCCAATATCATCTTTCTACTGATCTGCCCTTGGGAACACTGTGCTCCAATATCATCTTTCTACTGGTCTGCCCTTAGGAACACCGTGCTCCAATATCATCTTTCTACTGATCTGCCCTTGGGAACACCGTGCTCCAATATCATCTTTCTACTGATCTGCCTTGGGAACACCATGCTCCATCATCTTTCTATGGGTCTGCCCTTGTAATTGTACTCTGGCAGTTCTATTCTCAAGGTAGTGACTGATCCATTTGTACTTTCTTCCACACACTTCACTTCTTTGCAGCTTGACTTTCAATCCCTTTTTCCACATTTTGCCAAATGCTTTTTTTAAGTCCATCCAAACCACCAGCGAGTGCTTTTTCTCTCTGTCATCCTCAATTTTCTGAGCTACAGTATATACCTGATCTGATCTTTCTCTCTAAGTCATCCTCAATTTTCTGAGCTACAGTATATACCTGATCTGATCTTAAATATGAGTGGTTTAATTTGTTTAAGTGTTTGTTACGTCTGTTTTATTAGTTACAGGAGACAGAATGTTGCATACAGTCATGATCACCTACACCAGTCTTTTTCAAGGGTACGAAACCAAATACAGTTATCTAAAGTATACTTTAAAAAAAGAAAAAAACCCCTGAGGGGAGAAGCGGAAGTGCATTTTAAGTCAAAATAGAACTAAAACAAAAATTGGTATTAGTCTTAAGTTCTGGTTAATTTATATTCTCCGTAATCTAAATGTCAAAATCATTTGTCAGAATACATTCTAAGTAGAGGTATTTTGATTTTGCAATTTGTATTTTCATAAACCTTTAGCATGCTGCAGTCGACATTTGTTGCCAGCAGAAACCCATGTTCTCCCAGCTGGAGGCGACTTAAGTCGCCTTTCGGATATCGTCGGTTTCTAGCATTAGGAATTGTGAACATGTGATATCAGCCCCGGATGTTAAGTTTTAATGTTATTTGCGAGAGAGTTAGCTTCCATTTCCGATCTTTATTTAGTGATGGGTGTATTCGCGTTTATTTTCTGTGAATTTTTTAAATTGAAATCAATCGGCATCGAACACGCGGCCATTTTCGTTCAAATTTTAATGGATTCTGACTCCGATGCGATGACGAGATTTTTGTCTTTATTAGCACTGACATAGGTTCTCAGAATATGGGTGATGGCAGAGATGGAAACGATAGCAGAATGTCATTGCTAGTATGTCTAATTTTAGGGGTTAGGCTTAGGTTTATGGGAAAGATTTAGGGTTACGGCCGAATGTCACTGCTGACGAGAGCGTTTGTTGCTTTGCTACTGATGAGTGTAACGAAAACATCGTCATTTGATTTGTATTGGTCAAATGACTTTCATTGAGATGCAAGGGATAAGGACTCTTCGTTTGTTAGTTTTTTTTTTAATTTGTTAAAAAAATTTTTAATTAAACATTTTTTTTATTTTTTCAGTTTTTTTCATCTTTCCATTCCTCTCTTCCTATCACATCTAACATGTACACAAACAAATTTTATATCATCAGATTCATCATTCATTTATTTATATAAATTCCAAAAATGATAGCAATTGACCAAGAAACACAAAAACTATAGACGTTACAAGTCACCCACTATAAAAACAGGGCGTTGTGAAAAAGAATGCAGCTGCAAGGCAAATTTCCGGGATTTTAATGCAGCGTGCTAAAGGTTAAGAAATTGTTTTCTTTGAAGAATACTATGAATTTCTGAGAATCTTGTTTTATTATATTAATTTTCTTATAAATATCTTATCTGAGATAAGTGTGAGATTTAGCACTGAAACTTTCTGTTGGATGATAAAACTTTTGTCAGATCCAGTTGCTTATATCGTATCACAATTTAGATTTATTGCAATAATGTAAAATTTTGAAAAATTTTTACTATTTTTAGACACTAATTCTATAACTGAGAATGTACAAAAATTATCAAAAATCTAATCTCAAGAAAGTGTTAAAACACAATGATGAACTTCCATGATTATAACTCAACAAAAAAAAAAAAAGCCTTAGTGAATTGAAATTTATGATTAAAATCCAACAGGGCCACCATTTCTATGGCAACCAATAGCATCATAGCATCAAATGAATTGGTATGCATTACTATTATTTTTGCAAGTTAACCCTGTGTATTTGTATCAAAATCCTGCAGTTATTTATAAAAATAGCATTTTAGTGTAGCATCTCTTAAATAACATGAGAAATTAACATGGGGGCAAAAAAAAAACATTAAAAAAAACATTTTTGTCACCCTGTTAGGTTGCTTTGTGCTTTTATATATATCTATATATATATATATATATATATATATATATATATATATATATATATATATATATATATATATATATATATATATATATATATATGTATATGTACATTTGACGGGAAATAAATATGCCATATAAAATTACAAAAATATAAAAAAATGAAAAAAAGAGTTTCCACATTAAATAGACTTACCACAGAGTTACACACATTCCCTAGGTTGTAGCATGCCACACAGTACTCTCTTTCCAAGCCTGTCTTTTCTGTGAGCTCCACAAACCTTTTTAGGAACTCAACACTTTTCTCTTTGTTGCCTTGCCTGGTTCAAAGTAAAGAAAATCATTTCTTACACACATGATCATCATCACCTTCCTTATGTAGCATACAGCCCCCACAGCAGCTCGCCCCACAGTAAGCCTGTATAAAGCAGTCACATGGTCTTGTGTGGTGGTTTCTTTCACAATTTGTTTTTACACGATGAGGTTGCCAGCCTCATACTTACTTACTTAGTCGTTCCCCTTCTACCGTGAGGTGTAGAGGTTTGGAAGAGAGAGCGGCAGACTATCCTATCGGCTGTCTTCCTCCTGGCCTGGTTCCATTCTAGTCCTCGATCCTTCAAAGATTGTCTAATGTTGTCCTCCCAGCGGACTCTGGGTCGTCCTGGGGGTCTGGATCTCTGGCTCTTTGTTTCCCATGCTTGTCGAGGTAGCTGATCTTCTCCCATTCTGCAGACATGGCCAAACCATCTTAGTTGGGACTGTTCTACTTTGGTCTGCAGGGGGTGGGATTTTAGGCCTTGACATATCGTCTGGTTGGGGACCATGTTTCTTCTTGTTACTTCAACCACGTTCCTAAGATACCTCATTTCTGAGGTTTGGATCTGGCTTTTGTGGGTTGTAGTCATTGCCATGACTCGCATCCATATGTCAAGACTGGGACATAGGTGGAGCAGTATACAGCCATCTTACAGCCTCATACACAACCTCATATTAGTCACCTCCAACGACCTGCCTGAGGGTGTAGTGGTTCTCTTCTTTCTCTGTCCCTTCAGAGACCCCCAAGTACTGACCCCAACAACTGACCCCAACAACTACACTGGCTTGCACACCCAATGGCAGTGACAAAAAACAGATAGTTCCATAGCCCCTACGAAGACGGCGAGTATCTGCCTGAATGGCGAGAGGACACCTGTCAGCATACAGGGGAAAATAGGATACTCACGTAAAAATCAGTCTCAGGTTGGACATACTAACCGGAGATTTTGCCTTGAGTAATAACGGACGTACGTTAAAAAATAAATAAATTCCATAGCAGATTCTGTTGTAGGAGAGTAAAGTGTTAGAAACCTCTTTAAATTGGGTCCTGCTTTATAATGTGGGTGACTAGTTCCCTTCCTCACTGCCTTTGCCTTCTCTAACTCAGCAACAGTCAGGCACCCATTTACAGCTAGGTAAACTTGAGCATGATGCAGTACTTAATGGAGGTTAATTCACAGATATATGAAGACAAGATCAATGTATTATAACAAGTTTGCCAATAACTGAATTCACAGATACATCAAGACAACATCAATGTTTTATAATAAAAGTTCCCATTAACTCAATGCACAGATACAGTGGCATAACTACTGTCCGGTTAGACCAGACATGTCCCATGAGATCCAGCAATGATCAATCAATCAATACCCTTTAGCTCCCCAAAGAGCATAGGCTTTCAACAAACACATGCCAAGTCCTCCTGTCACTCAAGTTCTTTCCAATGTTTTTCTCATTTTCACTTCTGTATCTAGATCTCTTCTCCATGTGTTTTTGATCTACCACTGCCTCTCTTTCCCTGGGGATTCCAGAACAAGGACTGCCTTGTAATGCTATCAACAGGTCTCCTCAATGTGGGTCCTATCCATCGCCAACGTCTTCTTCTCAACTCTTGTTCCACCGGCACTTGTCTGGCTCTTGTCATCATTTCCATATTTGTGACTTTGTCATACCATTTCAGTCCTTCTATTCTTTGCAAGCACCCGTTTATGAATGTTTGCAGCTTTTTGGTTGTTGTTTTTGTTGTTCTCCATGTTTCAGAGCCATCCAATAGGACTGACTTGACATTTGAGTTGAAGATTCTTATTTTCGTTTTAGCTCCCCAAGCAGCAAAGGCCTTCAATAAACACGCCAAGTCCTTCAATAAACACGCCAAGTCCTTCAATAAACACGCCAAGTCCTTCAATAAACACGCCAAGTCCTTCAATAAACACGCCAAGTCCTTCAATAAACACGCCAAGTCCTTCAATAAACACGCCAAGTCCTTCAATAAACACGCCAAGTCCTTCAATAAACACGCCAAGTCCTTCAATAAACACGCCAAGTCCTTCAATAAACACCCGAAGTCATTCAATAAACACCCAAGTTCCTTCAATAAACACGCCAAGTCCTTCAATAAACACGCCAAGTCCTTCAATACACACGCCATGTCCTTACATCAACAAGCCAAGTCCTTCAATAAACACGCCAAGTCCTTCAATAAACACGCCAAGTCCTTCAATAAACACGCCAAGTCCTTCAATAAACACGCCAAGTCCTTCAATAAACACGCCAAGTCCTTCAATAAACACGCCAAGTCCTTCAATAAACACGCCAAGTCCTTCAATAAACACGCCAAGTCCTTCAATAAACACGCCAGTCCTTCAATAAACACGCCAAGTCCTTCAATAAACACGCCAAGTCCTTCAATAAACACGCCAAGTCCTTCAATAAACACGCCAAGTCCTTCAATAAACACGCCAAGTCCTTCAATAAACACGCCAAGTCCTTCAATAAACACGCCAAGTCCTTCAATAAACACGCCAAGTCCTTCAATAAACACGCCAAGTCCTTCAATAAACATGCCAAGTCCCTCCTGTTGTACACCATCAGCTTAAGTTTTTCATCATCTTCCTCATCACTTTCATTTCATGTCTCCAGCTCCCTTTTCCATAAGTCTGCCTCTAATTCTCTTGCCCTGGAGATTTCAGACCAAGGACTGCCTTTATACGCTATCATCAGGTGTCCATACTGCTGCCACCATTTACCTGGCATAGATCTTGGCTATTGCATCACAAGCTTGTCCAGTTCCTTCACTGTTACTGTCATCCTGGCAAGTCTCATAGAAAGTGTACAAATGCTGAAAGACAAAAAAACAACACACCAAAAATTATTATAAAAATCCATAACACCAACAATTATTATAACAATCCATAAGTACATTTTTGAATTGAGACAATATTATATAGCAAAAATAAAAAGACAGTCTTATCCTACTCCAAGTATTTATCTAGTTCATATGCATTCCTGTAGAAATTTCAAGCTAATACAGACAAAACAAATTAATCAACATTGTAAATTTCTTAGAAGGATCTTTCCTTTAATGAGAGCATCTCATTATTTCAACCACTGATATCAACATTATTTCTGAGCACATGTACAGTCGTTTCTCCCATAATGCGGTATATGTTTCTAAAAATAACTGCATTGTGGAATTTTGCGCGAATAAAAATAACAGGGCTTACTGGAAAGGGGAAAAAAATAAGGTTAGGGGCAGGGCACTCAAAAACGTATACAGTCTCGTAATACATAAAAAAAAAAAAAAAACCCAAAACAAATGCTATGATCGTTTTAACACATTAACTACCGCAAGCCGCTGTCAGCGGCTCACAAAATGATCACATTTGGACCGCAAGCCGCTCAGAGCGCCAATCTAATTTTAGTAATAAAACGAATGAAAAATATACTGAAACACTTTCTGATCTGGTTCGAGATTTTAAGTTGCTACCGGAAAACAAATTCCCAAAGCATGGTTGTTGTAGAACACTGGAAAATTGATATTATGTTCATATTTTTCAGCGTTTTGGGTTAGTTACCTAATCATGTAAAACTGTTTACCGTGGCAACTAGTGATAGGACCACAAAAAATGCGTGTACATCTCGTCTAACGGCTGAATAGGCTAGAAACTTGTTTCAATAATTGACTGATAGATCTAGCGACGAGGACAAGAGTGAAAACGGTGTGCACATTGATTGAAATTGTGATTTTGATAGAGATGGGGCGCAAGCAGTTATAATTGTAAAAATATTGCAAGTCCTCGGCCATCGGAGGGCCTTGAAATAGCAACAACCTCTATTAGAGTTACAACCAGTGTTTATTGTAATAGTACATTCATTTATCTTTAAAATGATGTGTAATTCATAAAAATCTGTAAACAATTACGAAAACTACAGCTTACTTTGTGCAAACACCTACAGGATGAAAATGGGAAAAAAATTTAATTCGGCCACAGTGTGTTTTTCAATTCGGTAGTTAATGTGTTAAACAAGTTTTGAAAAGATCAGTGCTGCTTGAAGCTACTAAACCAGCCACTGCTGGCACTACAAGGAGGAGATTTTTTCTTTGAGGTCTTCATAGATAGTTAATGTTTTCTCTTTAATTGTGAGAATGATTGCTTGCTATCCGTTTTTTTTTTTTTTTGGTCTTCAACCTACACACTCAAAAGTCTTTCAGTTTCTTGTACACTGTATTTCTTTAGGCCTTGTTCTAACAGAATTTGCAGCACTCACAGTTGTTCCTGCCAAACAAGTTTCTTTTATTTTCGCAGCGTTGTAACTGACTGTGTGCAACATAGATTTCTTTAGGCCTGTTGCTCTCGAGATATCACATGTTCTCTCATTTCTTTCAAAAACCTTTACTATTTCACACTTCTCCTCAATACGTATGGATTTCCTTTTTATTGTTAACATTTTCAGCTAGGTGGCGTTTTTCACGCTGACCTGATGTTACTCATTAGCATAAAGTAGTCACGGCGTCAAAATTTGTGTATGAGCAAACATGTTTTGTGTTTTGGTGATTTTATTCCCCTATTTATCTCCCGCACAAGAACAAGTTCACAAGAACAAGTTCACGCATTACAGACATGAGTTGCAACAAAAGAGACTGTACTTCAAGTACACTGTAGACCCAATTTAACACGGGATCACTTATAAGGTGGTCTGAGGCTGTTCCCCAATTTTACCACTGCCCCTTTTTAAATGCACACATTTGTCATTTGGCTGAAAAAATAAAAACATTTCAGTGACATCTTTATTTTCAGCATTAAAAAATGTACATCGTATCTTTGACTTATTTTTGCTCATTCATGTGCCACAATAGTTGTTTGCACTTACTCTACACATTCATCATGATGATGATTTCTGTGAAACTTTGATAAATTTACGTCTAAATAAGGGAATTCAAAACAACAAAACCTTACTTTTAATGCAGTGCTAATGTTTGGACTATCTATGCTTTATCATGTCTATGGTGCATTAGCAAACTGACTCCACGTATTACAACCTCAAATGTGAGCTAGCACCTGGCCATACGTGTTGTAATATATTCTACTTATTTTACCACAGCCATGGTGATTAAAAAAAACTACCAAAAAGCTAGACTTTCATAAATGAGTGCTTGCGTAGAATAGAGGGATTAAAATGCTATGACAAGGTTACCAACGTGGAACTGATGACAAGAACTAGACAAGTGCCAGTGGAACAAGAGATGAGAAGAAGACGATGGCGATGGATAGGACACACACTGAGGAAACCTGCTGATAGCATTACAAGGCAGTCCTTGTTATGGTATCCCCAGGGCAAGAGAAGCAGAGGTAGACCAAGAAGCACATGGAGAAGAGGGCTGGAAACAGAGGTGAAAATGATAAGGAGAACGTAGAAAGAACTTGAGATGATGGCACGTGACAAGAGGACTTGGTATGTGTTTGTTGAAGGCCTTTGCTCCTTTGGGAGTGGAGGGTTATGAATGAATGAATGAATGGTGCGTTAGCAAACTGAATCCATGTATTACAACCTCACATGTGAGCTAGCACTTGGCCATACGTGTTGTAACATATTCTACTTACATGGAGAGCATTATCCAATTGATTGACCTTCTGGTATGCCAAACCTAAATTGTAGGAGGCCTCGCCTTCAAGTTTCCTATCTTGGCCTAGAAGAACAAAAAAAGTAGTCAGTTCTGGCAGCCAGCAGGTCCTTGGCCGTGATCATTATAAAAATTTCAAAGTTGGCAGACCTATCTTGACTTTGCAGCAAAACGTGCTAACATTATTCATCTAAAACAGTGTTTCTAAACCTTTTAGAGGTCCCGTACGCCTTTACAGCATCTTAAGAAGCCTAATACCCCTTTGCAGCCTCTTAAGAAGCCCCACACCCCTTTACAGTATCTAAAGAAGCCTTGCATTCCTTTACAGCATTTAAAAAAGCCTCGCATTCCTTTACAGCATCTTAAGAAGCCTCACATTCCTTTACAGCATCTTAAGAAGCCTCACATTCCTTTACAGCATCTACAGAAGCCTCACATTACTTTACAGCATATACAGAAGCCTCACATTCCTTTACAGCATCTAAAGAAGCCTTGCATTCCTTTACAGCATCTAAAGAAGCCTCGCATTCCTTTACAGCATCTAAAGAAGCCTCGCATTCCTTTACAGCATCTAAAGAAGCCTCGCATTCCTTTACAGCATCTAAAGAAGCCTTGCATTCCTTTACAGCATCTAAAGAAGCCTCGCATTCCTTTACAGCATATACAGAAGCCTCGCATTCCTTTACCTGCCATCACCGGTGTCAATACCTTGTCGAGGTATGGTGGCTTGCGTACCCTGATTACCCCCAGAGCTATGCCAGTGTGAGTTTTACTCCTGGAAGATTCTACCAAGCTGGACAGGTTTGCGTGGGCAGGGGTCAGACGAAAGCAGACACCCTGGTCCTCCAGGTTGGGGGTTTTAGCATAGGGCTGACACCCCTGTCTATGTAAAAAAAAAATTGAAGTTACGGAAACAACAATGAATAAACAAACTTTGCTGCGGGACGGACATCCGGAGTCTGATGCTCGTATGACTGTCAGTGGTGAAAGCCGAAAGGAAGCCACTGACATGAGAACGGACGTTCTGACCGCAAAACACGATACAAGAATAGGATTTTGGAATGTCAGGACAATGAATGAGACGGGTAAACTAAAACAGGTCACGGCAGAAATGAGAAACTATAGGTTACACATTCTAGGGATAAGCGAGAGCAGATGGACAGGGGCAGGAAAAGTTAAAACAGCAACAGGAGAAACAGTACTTTACTCTGGAAGAGAGGATGGACAGCACAATGAAGGCGTAGCCATTATTTTACAGAAAGGAATAGAAAGTACATTACTGGAATGGAAACTCATCAACAACAGACTGATAAGATTAAGATTGAGAGGTAGATTCACCAATACTACAATAATACAATGCTATGCACCAATGAATGACAGCGATGAAGAGGTCAAGGATGAATTCTATCAACAACTGCAGAAAGAAATGGAAGACACACCTAGATATGATCTTATTGTAGTAATGGAAGACCTCAATGCGAAAGTTGGTACACACAATACATATAATGAAAGAGTAATGGGGAAATGCGGCAGCGGAACAGCAAACGAAAATGGGGATAAATTAATAAGTTTCTGTAGTATTAACAACCTGATCATTGGAGGAACACTTTTCCCACATAAAGAAATTCACAAATTAACATGGGAATCACCAAATGGTCGGGACAGAAACCAGATAGACCACATTATGATTAACGGTAGATGGAGACATGCATTACAAGATGTGAAGGTAAGAAGAGGTGCAGATGTGGGAAGTGATCACCATTTAGTAGTAGCAAAACTGAAAGTGAAACTAAGAAGGGCTGGACCAACTGTAACTACACAGAAAAGGTTTGACATCAGCAAATTGAAGGACCCCCTTACCAGAAAAGCTTTTGCGGCTGACATAAAGAAAAGATATCAATTTGCCAAAAGTCAGGAAAAGACATTGACTGATGATATAGACCAGAAATTCAACACCATTTCAACAATATATAAGGAAAGCAGCAAATCATGCTTGGGATTCCAGGAAAGGAAGAAGTAAGACTGGATAACGCCAGAAACATTAAACACCATAACGATGAGAAAGGAAATGAAAAGAAAGAAAACAGAAGCGAAGTCCCCCAGGTTAAAGCAACTATATAGCGTACAGTACAGTCAGCTGGACAAGGAAGTTAAACGCCAAACCCGAGCCAACAAAAGGAATTTCCTAGACGATCTTGCAAGACAGGCAGAAGAGGCAGCACTGAGAAATGAACAAAGCACAGTATACAAAATAACTAAATTCATCAGCGGAAAACGAGGTGCAAACAATATTACATTAGTAAGAGATAAGCAAGGAAATCTCATCACGACAGCAGAGGGACAGGAAACAAGATGGGCAGAGCACTTCAGAGAAACTCTGAACAAGGAACCACCAGAGACACAATTGAATGTTCCTGTGGCTGAAAACAATCTAGATGTAAATACAGACATTCCACGAAAAGAAGAAATCATCACAGCAATCAAAGGGTTAAAGAACGGAAAAGCTCCTGGCCATGATAACTTAAATGCAGAGCTATTTAAGACAGACCCAGAGCTAGCAGCAGAACTATTAGAACCACTATTTGCACAAGTCTGGAAAATAGGGACAACACCATCAGAGTGGAACAAAAGAATAATTGTCAAATTGCCCAAGAAGGGAGATCTTGCAGACTGCAATAATTGGAGAGGAATCACTCTTCTCTCAGTTCCCAGCAAAATACTAGGCAGGATAATTGTACAGAGAATTTCAAAAGCAGTAGACCACAAACTAAGGAAAGAACAAGCAGGATTTAGAAAGAACAGAAGATGTGTAGATCATATATTCACTCTCAGGAACATTATAGAGCAGTGCTCAGAATGGCAAAGACAGCTGTACATTAATTTCGTTGATTTTGAAAAGGCTTTTGACAGCCTACATAGGGACAGTTTATGGAAAATACTGAGGGCTTATGGAATTCCAAGCTGCATAGTGTCAATCATAAAAAGCCTCTATGCCAACTTTACGTATAGTGTTGGGCAGAGCAACCTAACCTTTGAGGTGAAGACAGGAGTACGATAGGGATGCCCCTTATCAACCACTCAATTTTTAACATTCATAGACTGGGTGATGCGACAGACAACAGAGGGCAGTCCAAGAGGAATAAGATGGACTACATTTTCTACATTAGAAGATCTGGAATATGCAGATGACATTGCACTACTAGCACATTCACATCAACACATCCAGGAAAAAACGGACAGACTTAATAAGTTTAGCCAGCAGGTGGGCTTGAACATCAATTTAAAGAAGTCTGAGGTCATGACGCTCAATGTGAGCAACCCTGAGCCCATATCAGTAAGGAATCAGCAATTGGTACAGACAGACACCTTCACATACCTAGGATGCATAGTAACACCAGACAGCGGGGCAGGCAAAGACATCAACATCAGAATGAATAAGGCAAGAACAGCCTTTTTTAGCCTAAACAACATCTGGAAGTCCTCTCAATACAGCACAAGCACAAAATTAAGATTATATCAGAGCTGTGTGCTTTCTGTGCTTCTCTATGGTGCAGAATGCTAGAGAGTTACAGAGAAGGAAATATCGAAATTGTCCTCTTTTCACACAACATGCCTAAGAAAAATTCACAGAATCTTTTGGCCGAATACCATCACCAACCAAGATCTGCTTACTCAGAGCAAGCAAGAGGACATGCACACCATCATAGCTGGCAGACGCTGGAGCTGGGTTGGTCATGTCCTCAGAAGAGACCCCGATGCCATCACAAGAACAGCTATGCTTGGGACCCCTGAAGGAAAACGAAAGAGAGGCCGACCAAAAACAACCTGGCGGAGGACTGTGGAGGCTGAGATGCAAAGAATGAACCAGAGTTGGGGCACTGTACGAAGGATGGCCACCGACCGAGCAAAGTGGAATCAATTTGTTGTTGCCCTACAAGACGCCACTAGGCGTGATGGCCACTGACTGCTTTGACGGTCGGCGGCTAAGGATCAAAGAAGAAGAAGCATTCCTTTACAGCATCTAAAGAAGCCTCGCATTCCTTTACAGCATCTAAAGAAGCCTCACATTCCTTTACAGCATATACAGAAGCCTCGCATTCCTTTACAGCATCTAAAGAAGCCTTGCATTCCTTTACTGCATCTAAAGAAGCCTCGCATTCCTTTACAGCATCTAAAGAAGCCTCACATTCCTTTACAGCATATACAGAAGCCTCACATTCCTTTACAGCATCTAAAGAAGCCTTGCATTCCTTTACAGCATCTTCTTCTTCTTCTTTGTTCATCCTGAAAAGGACGTTGGTTGCGTTGTGTCCGTTTACAGCAAAGCTGCGATATTTGCGCCTTTCGGCCGACACATCCAACTTCAGCATGGCATTTGTGGGACCGGGTTAGCCTTCCCTCTTCAATCCCTACTCACTCAGCCAGACTGCAGTGATGCAGCCTGTTTCCAGGACCACCACTTGGAGGTGGAGTAGGGTCTTGGTCAGCTCTGGTTCGCTGACCCTGACGCAAGCGGTCTAGCTATGGGTCGCTAACTACATTCCTCACTGTTGATGCGTCTTAGGTCCCCTTTACAGCATCTAAAGAAGCCTATATTCCTTTACAGCATCTAAAGAAGACTCGCATTTCTTTACAGCATCTAAAGAAACCTTGCATTCCTTTACAGCATCTAAAGAAGCCTCACATTCCTTTACAGCATCTAAAGAAGCCTCGCATTCCTTTACAGCATCTAAAGAAGGCTTGCATTCGTTTACAGAATCTTAAGAAGGCGTGCATTCCTTTAAAGCATCTTAAAAAGCTTCGTGCGCCTTTATTTTCTAGCTCACAAATATACCAATAATAAGAAAAAGAGATACAAGAATGTTTTGGGAAAATGTTATTTACAACATATGACTAAAATTCGGTATTGAATTCACGCTGTCAATGTTCTATTTTGAACAAATATGACTGACTTCTGTGTATGCACCCTTGGTTGAGAAGCACTAATCAAAAAGCTTTAAAAAACAAATTTTCATGTAAAGCTTAGGTCAGAAAGTAAGCATGAGTCACCTGAAACTCTGCTGTAATATCTTCTTTATTTATCATGCTTGTAACATCTTATGGCCAGAAATTATACTGATATTTTTCTTTCAAGTACAGCTTAGTTCATACTTTTTTGCTTCCACTTGTAGAACACTGTGGATAATTTAGTCAAGTCACCTCTACAACATTCAGAATTTAATCAAGTTACCTCCTGTTGTTGTAATTGTTGAACAGATTTGACATCGTTGCACTCTGGGCAAAAGCCATAGGTGCTCTTTCTCCCTCAGCATATGCTGAAGGGTATGAATGCAAACTGTTCCTGTCGTGCGCTGATTCAATACACGATGAGTGCATCCTCTCAATGTCCATCCCTGCTGATCTTACGTTTTATTCCAAAGTCCAGCAATCTTAGCCTTGTTGATTCATCTATTACAATATCATTCTCTAACAGGCGATCATTAACTGTCTTTAGTATTTCTCCCTTAGTGCAGGCAAACTTCTGTCTTGATCGACTGTCTGTGGTACACCCACTATCGGGCCCTCCCAGTGTTAAGAGACAAGCAGATCAATGTGTTCGTTTCAGATTTTGCTTACCTTGTCTGGCATTTTTCTCAGACCTTCGGGTCCTGAGTATTCCTCTAAATGCCTTCGGGCAGAAGAGGAAAGGACATTCCTCAACACCTTCAGGTATAAGAGGATATGTCCATTTGAGCTGGAACAACCAGGGAGGATCGATGGTTTTATAGCAATTAAATGAGGGCAAGTTCGGGCACAATGGGCTAATCACCTGTTTGTCAAACATATTGATTGCATGTTTTGCCCAGGAGCCTTGTGCTCTTTGGGTCACCTCTACACTCTGTTTACAGGGTAGAAGAGGTTCAGATTAAGAAAGAAAGAATTTCTCCCTTATCCATAGTCCTCACTATGGATGCTCTTGAAGCTAGTCTGCCAGCTCTCTCATTACCGCGTACTCCTGCATGACCAGGAAAGTAGATCCATTTTGAACCTTCCTAACCATGGACTGAGAGTCTGACGCAATAACTGCCCTGGTTGATGGAGTCTCAGACAGCAACCTCAGTAGCTGACTGTATCTCCATACTCATGCTAGAGGGGTTGTTGTCATGCAAGCTCCACTCTGTTCAGCGACGATCCTAACCTTTACTCTAGATGAGAAGTCCCAATTCGATTTCTCACCCCAGAGTACAGGCCCATCAGTGTACACCAGTGTTTCTCAAGCGGTGTGCCTATCAAAGTGTGCCGCCAAAATTTTGAAAATTTGCTACATGAAGTATATTTTTAGTCATCAATTAATGTAAAACTGATCTTACAGCTTGAATTCATTCAATTATAATTGGAGCCATTAACTGCTTTGAACAAAAATAGATATACTTCAAAATTATTTTAAACAATTAAGAGAAAATCAGATTGAGAGTTTTCTTTATTCTAAAGTACCCACAAATTAGTGTATTTAATTTAGTATACATCACTGTAATTTTTTATTCAGGCGCGGGGTCAGATAGGTGTGCCGCAAATTTTTAGAAAACTGAAAAGTGTGCCGTGAACACAAATAGGTTGAGAAACACTAGTGTACACATTGACATCATCCTTTCCCGCATGATCATTTAGCACCTAGCTAATTTTGAGCTCGCTTTCCTATTGCCCCCAGCTCTGTACTCCCAGCCAAGGGTGATAATTACTTACTGACAGTCTGTCCAGTTATCACCTGGCCTACTCTACTTTTCCCTTGGATATATTTTCAGCTGTGGTCATCTGTCTAATTGTAGCCTCTCCCTGTGCCATCCATGACATCCTTCTCTTTATTCTTGCTCCCTTGATGTCTGCTATGTTCCTATGCAAGAGATGACTTATGTCTGTGGTTATCTGCATATAGGCTTTTTCCTGGGCCATCGCATATCTAGATCTAATCGACAGTACTCCAAGATTTAACTCATCATCACAATGAGTGTATCTCGCATACAGTCCAAGACTATATGCATCACTTCATTTTTAATGCTTTCCAGTCGTTCACACTGTGATGCTGACAAGCATGAGTCCATAGTCTATTACCAAAATGACTGGCTGATGATACAGTAGAAATAGTAATCTCTGCTCCAGATGCACAGCGGCCATGGTTTTTAAGGCTGCCAGATCTAGCTTCATCACTCTGTATGATTCGCTCAATATGGCACTTGTACAATAGCCCGTGATCAAAAGTTGTTCCAAGATATTTCAGCTTGTCTTGCCTTTAAATTGTCTGCCCATTGAGAGTAATATCTGGAAGATCTGTTTTTGCTATGCAGTTGTTCAAGGAGTACCACATCACACAAGCCTCGCACCATTTAAACACCTATGTAGTGCCCCATGTAAGCTACTGACCATTTCATGTCAGTCTGAGTCTGTCTTGTAAATGTGTATGTCATCTGCAAAAGTCAATGTTCATCCTAACCCAGTTGGCTGAATGGTGGCTTCTTTTGCTGTCTGCTGACTACAGCGGAAAACATTCAACTCTGTAGATGTTAGCAGGCCTTATATTCAAGTAAGAGGTGGGAGATTGGTGATTTAGCAGATGCTTTATTTTCAAGAATGTGGTTTTAATGAATAGAATTCTTTGATTCATTTCTTCAAAGCCACAGGCTCCTTAAATAATTCTTATATTAAAATCTTATGGCTTCAGCAGAAGTCTTTAGTGTCTCTCTATTATTTGTGCCATGGTTTTCCTCTATCTCTTTATTTTACATTTCTTGACACGTTAAACCCACAAATTGCTGAGAACATCGACTGTCATAATTTTTCTACTTTTCACAGCCACATGTTAACACACCATTTTAAAAAAAAACCACTATGAGTTGATAAGTAGCATGAAGACTAGTACAGGTCTACAACCCACACAAGCCAAGTAGGATGGATAACCCGCAATCTGTACAGATTTTTCTTTTTCAAATCTGTACTGTGGTAATACTTTCTGTACAGGTTTCTGCCTAATTATTAACCCTTTACAATTTTATTCGGCCAAAAACGTCAGTCTACTGTCCAAAATTAAGAGTGGGAATATTGTTTAGCGAGACCTGAGTATTTCCGGTACAAGAGAAGCTTCCGTTGTCTGAATCGATCAATATTTTGAGTTTTCATGGATTTTTTTGTTTTTAAGTAATGGCTTTTCAAGCAGTGAAATCTTTGCTTTGGAAGCTGAGAGGTGGCTTGTATTTGATCAGGAAGATTATGATGTGGACCTGATTTAAACTCCGACAGTGACGAAAGGAAAGACTTTTGCCTAATAATACTGATGACAGATCAAATGTAGGAGGTAGTCAATACAGCATACTTTTGATAAAATTTGTGACTGTAGGAAACCTGCAACCTAAACACACGCTAGACTTAGTTTATAATGTCATGGACATGAGACATGATAGGTTCACAGCAAGTCATAGTGGAAATTATTAAAGGGTCTTAACACTTGGCCGACAGAGGGAACCCTTATGATGATCAGACCGCCTACTGTTCTTTGCCAGTGTAAAAAAAATGCTCTTGTCATTTCTCAAAGAACAAAATTGTCGATGTGTGGATCTTTCTCCTTTGTATGGTTCTTTTTTAAATATTTTTTGGAGGCTATAGGCTTTTTATTTTTGTATAGGTTTCTGGATTTTTGTACAGGTTTTTTTATCTTCTCCGTATGGTATGTATGATAACCATTTATCCGAACACCCAAAAACCAAAATATTCTGAAAATCTCTGGGTGACTTTAGGCTACTTTATGATCACAATTTGGGTGATTTCTATTTTGGCTGACTTTTAACTATTGTTTGAAAACGGTCTGGACAACTTGGGATTATTTTGGGCTACTTTTTTAATTTTAGGGTCGGAGTGGCTAAGAGATATGGTGTCCGCCTCGAGTTCTAGAGGTACTGGGTTTGATTTCCAGTTAAGAGAATATAATTTATGGAAATTTGTTTTTCAGAACCAGTGGTCCTAATAATGTCATACTCAACCATGGTCTCCAAGGTAGTGAGATCGGATGCCTAGCCTTTTCGGATAAGGGTGAAAAAATAGGAGGTCCTGTGTGCAAGTTGCGCACGTTAAAAATATCATGACAGCTGGAAATCTTAACTCTTTCAGGACGTAGGGGTTTTCCCATGTTTTACGCAAGGAATTTTTTGCGACTCAGATTTTTCATATAGTGTTACCATGTAAGTGTCAGTTATTTCAAAGTTTTTAACAAATATAGTCATGTTATATATATTTAAAAAGGAAAATGGATGAGGATTCTGAATATGTTCAGTTTATAATAAAAAAAAATTTTTTATGAGTATAAAGTAGTTGGAGACTGGGAAAATAAATTTGACAAAAAAATAAAAAAAATAAAAACATATCAGAATTACCGACTCAAGATAGCTAATGCATCATTTATGTTATCCAAGATACAAATATTTGTAAACTACATTCATTTTGGAAATAAAATACATATGGCTCAAGTTTATACTCTAACTACTTTTCAATTGGCTTCAAGAAAAGGAAAGACACTCTTTTGTCACAAATTTTCTTCGGCACAGGTTTTTCATATACTATTACCATATAAGTGTCAGTTATTTCAAAGTTTTTAACAAATATAGTCATGTTATATATATTTAAAAAGGAAAATGGATGAGAATTCTGAATATGTTCAGTTTATAATTTAAAAAATTTTTTTATGAGTATAAAGTAGTTTGAGACTGGGAAGATAAATTTTACAAACAAAAAAAAAATAAATAAAAACATCAGAATTACCCACTCAAGATAGCTAATGCATCATTTATGTTATCCAAGATACAAATATTTGTAAACTACATTCATTTTTGGAAATAAAATACATATGGCTCAAGTTTATACTCTAACTACTTTTCAATTGGCTTCAAGAAAAGAAAAGACACTCTTTTGTCACAAATTTTCTGCGGCACAGGTTTTTCATATACTATTACCATATAAATGTCAGTTATTTCAAAGTTTTTAACAAATATAGTCATGTTATATATATTTAAAAAGGAAAATGGATGAGGATTCTGAATATGTTCAGTTTATAATTTTAAAAATTTTTTTATGAGTATAAAGTAGTTTGAGACTGGGAAAATAAATTTGACAAAAAAAAAACAAAAAAAAAACATAGAATTACCCACTCAAGATAGCTAATGCATCATTTATGTTATCCAAGATACAAATATTTGTAAACTACATTCATTTTGGAAATAAAATACATATGGCTCAAGTTTATACTCTAACTACTTTTCAATTGGCTTCAAGAAAAGAAAAGACACTCTTTTGTCACAAATTTTCTGCGGCACAGGTTTTTCATATACTATTACCATATAAATGTCAGTTATTTCAAAGTTTTTAACTGAATATAGTCATGTTATAGATATTTAAAAAGGAAAATGAATGAAGATTGTGAAAATTTTTATGAATATAAAGTAGTTAAAGACGAGACAGAAAAATATTTTACTAAACAAAAAACAAAACAAACATATCAGACTTACCAATTGAAGCTAATCCACCATCCAATATAGAAATCACTGTAAACTATATCCATTTTGGAAATAAACCACACATCAAGTTTATACTCTAACTACTTTCCATGTATGCTTCTGTACTTCAATTTCTGCAAAGCAGTTTATGATTTTTAAAATTTCCTCCCTTACAGCTGATGATACAAGGCTTTCAAAACACTGGATCGGGTTAGATGATTCATTTAGGCCTAAATTTGCGGACACACCCACTGCTCTTCCGTCTTTAGGTTGAAATCTAAAGCTATTCGTTGTTAGTTCTATATTTCTGACACACTCTTGTTTTCGTCTTTCCCCTTCTTGTAAAACTAAATTAGGTCCTACTGGGTCTGATGTTGAAGAATCAAAGTTAGGTGATAGAACCACGCCCACTCTTTCTAAAATAATAGGCCTACCTTCATTCTCTGAATCGACATCACTGAAAGACGAATTATTCATCGAATTAGCACTAAAATCACTACCGCTATAGCCGTCCTCATCTTCGCTGAAATTTTCTAGCAAACTAAGGGCCTGCTGAGCACTTAAACGAGCAGGTCGCTTTTGAGAAGATGAATTAGATGCCATCGAAAATATGTATCGAAAATAGGTAACCCAAATTTCGTAAAAAAAACACGAGGAGGCAATCGGAATCGTTATGAATTTAATAGAAAGATTGACGCTATAACTCTCCCGCTTTTGAAATCATAATAAAAATGGGTATACTTCCGCTTCCCAGTCATCGAAAACTTCTAACTGGGATGAAACGAAACAAAAACTTCCCATGAGCCAAGATAACTGGCCTCCCGTCTTTAGAAGCTAGAAAAATTGTCCAATATAACTGGCTCGTCGTCCTGTAAGAGTTAAAGAGTAGGCCTATCAGGCCACTGCCCTGGCAAAATTTAAAACTTAGAAACCGACCCACCACAAAAATATTTATAGAGTGTGTGATTCCTATATACACACAGTTTGATTCTCGCCGGTGATACGGAGTTCGTGCACTGTGCTGAGATCCTCTGTGTGATCTGAGGGAGGAAATTGGAGCACTGATGGAGTAGTCCATGTGCAATGAAGATAGTCCTTAAAACCAAACCAATCAAACCAACTTTTTGAACGCGCTTTGGGCAACATCTGAAAACCAAAAAAAAAAAAAAAAAAGCCAGTTTCCGAAACAAAACTGTCCTTCAGGGTTTCTGATAAAAGTTGACAGATCTGTATTTTTACAGTCTCCTCAATAGATAATACATTGTAACACCACAGTGGCAAACTGAAATTGACCAAGGAAAAGGGTTCCAGTTTGAAAGGTTTGAAGGACAGTTAGTTAGACCAGGCATATTGATGTGATCTGTCCCAAGCTAAGATAATGAGGGTCATGCCGCTTCATACACATGCATCATGTTTATTTGTGTTTTTTAAAATTAAACTTGTTCTCTTTAAATTTTATTATTATTTTTTTTATGCAAATGATTAGGATGCATTTCTAAAAAAATATTTCTGATGTAAATAAAAACTGATTTCTGTCAAACTTACTACCCTCTAGAGTCTTGAGATTCTCCAATGATTAGTTTAACATAGAGGTATTTTTATTTCTTTCTCAGCACAGTTCCATTCTATTTCACATTCAGTTTCAACATCTGTTGATTCTCTGGCTTCTATAGCTCTTCTCTAAGAGTCAACCCTTTAGACTTTTTCCTGTAATCCCCTTTATTTCATTTCATTTTAAAAAGCAAAAGCCCTTATATGTTTCCAATCCGTATTAATTATAACTAGGCTTAAACAAATGGGATATATGTGCCCCATTCTGCAAATACTAAGCACATGAACTTTTGGATCTGGGAGCAGCAGACAGCCATTAGCACTGTCTCTGGAACTGAAGGGTGTTGCTCAAGATGTTATAATCCTTGCTATTCTCTACAGCAGAGGTTCTCAATGTGGGTCGTGGCATAGTTCTAGAGGACCACAGTAAGTGCTATATTTCTGATAAGTACCGTTTTTTTCCAGTTAACAGTGATTAAGAGGTAGGGTGGATCCCACATAGGTAAATAAGATTCATTAGGGGCCATAAGCACAAAACAAAACGTTGAGAACCACTGCTGTACAGAACATGTTTCATTCAGATTCACTGGCTTTCCTGTCAGAGAATAAAAAACCCTGAAGTTCAGAATAGTTCTGAAGTGGTTGCCTGTTTTAAGTGTCCAAGCTCTGTTAGTAATCTGCTGATGAAGTCCTCCAAGTCCTCTACAACACTGAGAACAGTTTAGTCATGTCACCTCTACAACACTGAGAACAGTTTAGTCATGTCACCTCTACAACACGGAACACTTTAGTCATGTCACCTCTACACTACTGAGAACAGTTTAGTCATGTCACCTCTACAACGCTGATAACAGTTTAGTCTTGACACCTCTACAACAATGAGAACAGTTTAGTCATGTCACAAAGACAGTTTAGAACACTGAGAACAGTTTAGTCATGTTACTTCTTCAACACTGAGAATAGTTTAGTCATGTCACCTCTACAACAATGAGAACAGTTTAGTGATGTCACCTCTACAACAATGAGAACACTTTAGTCATGTCACTGTTACAACACTGAGAACAGTTTTGTCATGTCACATCTACAACACCGAGAACAGTTTAGTCATGTCACCTCTACAACCCTGAGAACAATTTAGTCATGTCACCTCTACAACACTGAAAACAGTTTAGTCATGCCACCTCAACAACAATGAGAAGTTTAGTCATGTCACTTCTACAACACTAAGAACAGTTTAGTCATGTCACCTTTACAACAATGAGAACAGTTTAGCCATGTCACCTCTACAACAATGAGAAGAGTTTAGTCATGTCACCTCTACAACCCTGAGAAAAATTTAGTCATGTCACCTCTACAACACTGAGAACAGTTTAGTCATGTCACCTCAACAACACTGAGAAGTTTAGTCATGTCACCTCTACAACACTAAGAACAGTTTAGTCATGTCACGTTTACAACAATAAGAACAGTTTAGCCATGTCACCTTTACAACAATGAGAACAGTTTAGTCATGTCACCTCTACAACAATGAGAATAGTTTGGTCATATCATCTTCAGTGGTGGTACAATGCTCTGTACAGATTGAAAGGGGAAAATTAGGATCATGGTGATCAAAATACCTTTAATTCATTTTCTAAACAAATTCATATAAATATATGAAACTCTCAGAATACTTTAACTTCGTTTTCTAAACGAATTCACAAAATTGTACAAAACTATCAAAAAGTACACCACAAATTTAAAGAAAACAAATTACAAAGGCACCTACTGCTTGTTGCCATTTCCAAAGCTTGTATCAGAATCTCCAGCGATGCCTCATTGTCATCTTCTTCTCCACTCCTGCCCAGCTCCAAGCCAATGATAGTGTAGATGTGGTAGAGTTTGGTACAAGAATCTATATAGAAGCTGGTCCCATTGGTGACCCAGTCCTCTTTATTGTTCTGGGCCAGCTTGTGGTAAGCTTCAAAATGTTTTGCAGCCTCCTTATAATGTTCTGGTGATAAATGTTTTATTTCACTCAGTGAGGCACAAAGACCAGAAATGATGTGAGAATAAATAACAGTGGGTCCAGAAATGATGTGAGAATAAGTATGTTCAGAAATGAAGTGAGAATAAATAAGTGGGTTAAGAAAATTGAGTGAGAATAAATAAGAGTGGGCAGAGGAAATAGAGTGAGAATAAATAAGAGTGGGTCATGAAATGACGTGAGAATAAATATAAATAAAACTCAGTCGAGGAAATGGGGTGACAATAAATGACAGCAGGTGAAGAAATGAAGTGACAATAAATAACTTCTGGGTCCAGAAATGAGGTGAAAATAAATAACTTTCTGGTCCAGAAATGAGGTGACAATAAATAACTTCTGGGTCCAGAAATGATGTGACAATAAATAACTTCTGGGTCCAGAAACGAGGTGAAAATAAATAACTCCCGGGTCCAGAAATGAGGTGACAATAAATAACTCCTGGGTCCAGAAATTAGGTGACAATAAATAACTTCTGGGTCCAGAAATGAGATGAAAATAAATAACTCCTGAGTCCAGAAATGAGGTGACAATAAATAACTCCTGGGTCCAGAAAGGAGGTGACAATAAATAACTCCAGGATCCAGAAATGAAGTCACAATAAATAACTTCCGGGTCCAGAAATGAGGTGACAATAAATAACTCCCGGGTCCAAAAATAAAGTGACAATAAATAACTCCCGGGTCCAGAAATGAAGTGACAATAAATAACTCCTGGGTCCAGAAATGAAGTGACAATAAATAACTCCCGGGTCCAGAAATGAAGTGACAATAAATAACTTCCAGGTCCTGAAATGAGGTGACAATAAATAACTTCCGGGTCCAGAAATGAAGTGACAATAAATAACTTCCGGGTCCAGAAATGAAGTGACAATAAATAACTTCTGGGTCCAGAAATGAAGTGACAATAAATAACATTCGGGTCCAGAAATGAAGTCACAATAAATAACTCTTGAACATGATGTTGTTTGACATTTTATTTTGTTGAACATATCTTACATGAGCTGGATAATAAAACTTAAAGGGAACATCATCCTGTTTTCTAATAAACAATAGACAGTTTCTCATCCTTTTCTACACCCATTGTATAACACCTTTTGACTAGTCGTGGTTCTTGTTAACTTTATCACATTTACGTTGAGAGTTCTACGATAGTCTGTTACAATGTTCTACTTGTCCCTTGAATATTTCTAAGTGTTCGCTTGGTTATTAAGACTGGTTAACTACCTGGGTTGTTCATTTTTCCAAGACTATGACAAATCACATTTCATACTTGACTTCTCTAAGCTTTTCTTCAAACTTCTTGAGTGCTTATGTTGCATTTCTAACAACGTCATTTGCCACCTGGTGGCATTTTGTTAGCAAAGTTCTATGCAATATTCACTTTCGTCAAATTAACGTTGTTCACCAAATTCATGCCGAGTTTCTTAATCTGTTAAGTTATCACATATCGAAATGTACTTTACCTCGGAGTCATACTTAAACTTGAGATGTAAGTTGGATTCTCAGTCAAACATTTCATATGCTCTACACTGATCAATGTCGTTGCTAGTTATCTGTTTACTATAGATACATGGCCTTGTGATATAAACCAAGTTGAATTGTTTGTCAACGTATCTACTCGGCAAGAGCTACATGGCAAAAGAGAGCGCATGACTATCCCCTTATATACAGAGAGACAAGTTACATTCTTTACTGATGCACAGTCAGTAATTGCAACGTTGAAAAGCCAAAATAATACAGACCTGGATGACCTCAGAATAGTGCTCCACAAACTTTGTCAACAATTCGAAAGTGTTGTGATCCAATGGATCCCATCTCATTGTAACATGACAGGTAATGAAGAGGCTGACAGAATGGCAAAAGAAGGTTCACATCTACCTCAGCCTGATGCAAGCATAACGTTCGAGGAGGCAAAGAGTTTTATCAGAATCAGATACAGAAACCAATGGAATGTAGAACATCCAGGTCACACACAGAATGATGCTTACTACCAGCTCAACAGAAGAGAACAAGTGGTAACCTTCAGACTCCGCACTGGCCACAACAGATTGAGATACCATCTATTCAACAAGCTAAAGATAGGAACTACCGATCAGTGTAACTGTGGCACTGATAAAATGACTGCTGAACATCTGCTTCACAATTGCCCCTTATATGCAGTACAGAGACAGCACATATGGCCGACGCCAGCTCCTTTCATGGAAAAGCTTTACGGGGATTCAGATAGCCTCAAACTGACAACTGCTTTCTTTGAGAACATTCAAGTGGACGTCTGAGAGTGTACAAAGAAGATATACCCGTCTTCTAGAAGTTTCTAGTGATCTATGTCATATCCATCTTCCAGGAGTTTCTTGTCGTCTATGTCATATATGTCTTCTAAACACTTTCTTAAGAGAGCTACACTACTTCATCTGATAACTTATGTTGTCCTTCTTACATTATTACGATTACCACAGTTGTGTCAATTACACTGTGAAAGAAGGAAAAAGTAAACGTAAGTACCAACAGATGCTTAGATTCATACAACCTGTTGATAGTATTACAAGGCAGTTCCAGTTCTGGAATTCATGGGTTAAGAGAATTAGAGGGAGACCCAAAATACACATGGAGAAGAGAACTGGAGACAGAAATTACAGGGATAAAGAAGAAATGGACAGACTGAGAGTGGATGGCATGGGTCAAAAGGCCTTGACATCCTATGCTCCTTAAGGAGTTAAATAGTGATGATGATGATGAACAAACGCAGCTCTCCATTCCATGGAGAATGAAAAGGCACAGAAATCATTGAAATAGATGAATTAAATAATACGTGTACGTTTGTAGAATTTTGGATTGGTGATAAACTAAAGAGCAGACTACAGAATAAGCAATAAATAAAAGTGTATAAACCACAATTGGTGACAAGCATACAGAACTGACATTAGTTTTTATAGACTGAGGCTAGTGATATAAAACAATGTATATTTTGATACGTGCCAAATCAATTGCCGTCTTCCCGTCAAAGGTTAGCCACACTGGATCTCCAACATCTTCTGTCTCTTGTTTTGATTGTGCATTCTAGAAGACTCTTTCCTGCCCATCTCTTGATGTAATTGTGCCGCTTTCAGTGCCTTTTTTCTTTTTCTTTTCTTAAATTAACACATTAACTACCGAATTGAAAAACGCACTGTGGCCGAATAAAATTTTTTTCCCATTTTCATCCTGTAGGTGTTTGCACAAAGTAAGCTGTAGTTTTTGTAATTGTTTATATATTTTTATGAATTAAACGTCATTTTAAAGATAAATGAATGCACTATTACAATAAGCACCATTTGTAACTCTAATAGAGGTTGTTGCTATTTAACGGCCGTCCAATGGCCGAGGACTTGCAATATTTTCACAATTATAACTGCTTGCGCCCCATCTCTATCAAAATCACTATTTCAAACAATGTGCACACCGTTTTCACTCTTGTCCTCGTCGCTAGATCTATCAGTCAATTATTGAAACAAGTTTCTAGCCTATTCAGCCGTTAGAGATGTACACGCATTTTTTGTGGTCCTATCACTAGTTGCCACGGTAAACAGTTTTACATGATTTGGTAACTAACCCAAAACGCTGAAAAATATGAACATAATATCAATTTTCCAGTGTTCTAGAACAACCATGCTTTGGGAATTTGTTTTCCGGTGGCAACTTAAAATCTCGAACCAGATCAGAAAGTGTTTCAGTACATTTTTCATTCGTTTTATTACTAAAATTAGATTGACGCTCTGAGCGGCTCGCGGTCCAAATGATACGATTTCAAAAGCCGGTCCCACCGGCTTGCGGTAGTTAATGTGTTAAAACAAAAAAACTTAAATATAAGTGAAAACTCATAATCTAGGGCAGTGGTTCTCAACGTGAGCCATTTAGCCCCACAGTGTTGGCATGCCATATTTCTTGAGGGCCACAGTAAGATGGTAAACTACCGTTTTTCCAGCTAACATCGACTATGAAGGGGGAGCCACAGAGGTAAAATAGTCTCGGAAGGGAGCCATGAGCAAAAAAAGGTTGAGAACCTCTGGTCTAGGGGATCAGAAAAGTCCAAGTCAAGGTAGTGCTGTTCTACTTTTGCACATTTGCCTGTAACTCCTCCTTACATTATGGTTTTAAACAAGGTGTTATTTCTTTTTATATGACCAACAATGTTATCTAACTCTAATTTCATTCATTACTTCTCTTTTCCTTCCTAGCTTTTCACCTTTGTTTTCTCCTTTTTTTCATGAGATGCGCCCCATTCTTCTGTACATCTACATCTCAAAGGCCTCAATTCTTTTTTCTAACTGACTGTTCACTGTCCATGTTTGTTCACTACTGAGTAATGAAGATTGTATGTAACACCTGATGACTCATTTAAAATTTGTGAGTTATTTGTTTGGATGTTAATATCTGTCTAATGTTGTTGAATGCAGTTTTGGCCATTCCTATTGTCTTTGAGATTTCTGATTCACATCTGCAATCTTCTGTTATACTGTGTTTACTCTTGACTTGTTCCAGCATCATCCCATTTATTCTTATGCGTAACGCTGGCTTATCTTCTGTTTTACTAATTACCACAATTTTCATCTTCTCAACGTTAATGTCCCATCCATATTTGGGACTTATGCCGTTTACACTTCACCAGTTCTTGTTTGCTTTCACCTAACAAAACTACATTATCTGCAAATCTAAGATTGTATATTGACCTACCTATGCTAAGTACCGGCATTTCCTGCATCTGTTTGAAATTGTTTCTGAGTATATATTAAATAGGCATGGATTCAGTACCAACCTGCCATCACACATTTTTTAATGTCTATGTATCGTGAGTTATTCCTGCTAGATTTTACTGTCACAGTTCGCAACTGCGAACTGAACATTGGCCCACAGAGACGCACATCCACACAAAGCTGTTTGGGAGTCTTGAAGAACTTTCAACCACAGCAACATACATACAGAGAACCGGACTTCTTGTGTAGACATTTCTAAACAACAGCGAACGAGAAGAAGAAGAAGAAGAAGACTGTCACAGTTTGTTCTCAACACAGGATGTTGAGTATTATTTAATGTCTTTCCAAAGTCTTCTTATAATCAATGAAGCTCATATAAATACTTTTTTTTTTACTTTGATTTAATTTTCTGGTATTCTTAAACAAAACAGAAACACACAGATGTAAGCAGCAAGACTCACACAGACTTAAACAGCAAGACTATCAGATGTACTAAGATCTTGTAACAGACTGTACAGAAACATATAGGCCTAAACAGCAGGACTTTATTATATACCAAAATCTGGAAATAGACAAAACAGACACATACAGACAACTGTCGTGTGGTGAGTCACTGGGGCAACTACGACAGTAGTTTTTGCCAGGAATAGCCTAAGAGATATTAGATATAAGGTCTCTAGAAATTGGCTCGTTAAGAAAGAATAAAGACCTATTCGAGATAGGGACAAGAAGACAGGAATGCGAATGCTTTCCACTTGACAGTGTTTTCTAATTAATTATGGAAAGAGTTCTGTTTCCCCACGACCTTAGCTTCTGCCCTTAGATCCCGTAAAGAAAAAGCTACCAACCTCATCTGAGTAGAGAAAGGTTCCTATAGGTGAATATGTAACACCGACAGCACGAGTGATACATTAACTCTTTCATTCCAGAATTATTTTGCACGCTGTGCCAGACTTTTTTGTGGGCAGAATTTTATAGAGTGAAGTGTTCATCTTTCAGTCTAAATTTGTTTGTGAATTTTCCTTTGAACATGTACTTATTATATACCAAACTGTAGGGAAATGGATAGAGAATTGTAATATATAATGTCTGTGGTAGTATTAACACAAGTATATTCGGTATAATTTAATCATTTTGCATGTAAAATTGAAAAACGCTAAAAAGTTGACTGTAGAATACGATCTTACCAAAGACAAATTACTGTCGTAGACAATAAAACTTTCTTTTTAGTCTTCTAACGTCAAGTTAATCCATATACAAAGTAAAAAAAAACATGCTTATGGCCAAAATTAGTACATTTAGTGTTATTCGCACCAGTTTTTCCGTGGTTCTTTGTAAGAAAAAAATAAATTATGCAATCGTGCATTACGTAATTTTCAAACAAATAAATAAGAATAACGTCATATAAATACTTTTTTACTCTTGTTTAATGTTTTAATAGTATCCCTAGCTTCATCTTCTACCAAGAACTAGTGATTAGATGTTACGGTAGGTCTAGTTTTGTTGCTTTTTGATCGGCCAGAATATGACTACGCCCACTCATCAACTAAATCGAGTGTGTCTAGCTTTTCTGCATATATTCCGTATTTTGACAACAAACTGTGACTACCAAACAATCATCATCAATGTCAGCAATGTTTCAAAGTAGTTTGACACAATTATTTGCTTAGGAGACTTAGAAAATGTAAACATAAAGCGTGACATATTTCTCTAGCAAGAAAAACGTAAACACGCGAATCTTCACAAAAATTGTGATAATAACATTAAAACACGCACATGTGCTGATTAACTAAAGTCAAATTAGTTGTTTAAATAGTAGCGGAAGTCATTCTACGAGTTTTAATATATGAACTGCATTAAGCGGACGATTTTTAGGGTTTATTCGTGATAAACTAAAAACCACGCTCTGAGCGTTGCTCTGGCACGGCGTGTTGAATTTTGCAACGCTCAGAGCGTTGGTCTGGAGTCAAAGAGTTAACAAACTCTTGATAATGATCAACCGATCGTTGGGTTTATTAATGAAATATCCACACATATAGGGTTAGTAATGGTTAGAACGTGATGATGGTGAAAGACGATTCACACAAAACACACAGATGAGATAATAAAATTACAGTTAATTAAGTAATAGTTAATTAAGAATGAACTGGTGTAAAGTGAAATGATGATGTGATATGATACGTGTTACCAAAATGGTGAGTACTCTACACAGTCCATGTGTCTCTAAATGCTTCTCCTAGATATGAGGATTCACATGTATGCATAAAATGTCCCAAGTTGTTATACGTTATGTCGAGTGGGGTATCTCTAAGTCGAGGACGTTCTGATGAATACTGTTGTCGTATGGAGAACGCTGACGAGATATCTATGTATATTCCTTCACTGTTTGAGTATATCTCTGTAGTGTTGATCAACAGTTAATAGCTGTCATATGAACAAAAGGTCTGTTGTCTAATCTCCCGACGGTACTGGTCAGACTGGATATCTTCACGAAATGTTAGTGATATGTAGACTCATAATCTTGCGTATGTAGTCGTGATTCATATACTTTCGAGTCTGCTTTATAAAATGCGCTTAAGAGTGTGTTGCACGTGGTATAAATATGCGATTCCTCTTTTGAGCTCTTTTGCTTGACTTCAGATAATAATGATTTTTCGAGTGATTTGAATTTATGATGACTCTGTATTGAACTTGTGATAACGATGTATTGAACTTGTGAGCAAGCAGTATATGGTGACGAAAAATGCTGCGTCCACCTTATGACTTGTGGGTGAGACAATATTCCTTTTTAATTGAGGAATGAAAGATGTCCTATGGCGAATTCTGCTAGCCAAATGTCCGTTTTTGATAACTTATTTCTGGTTAGACGTCAGACACGTTGCGTGTAGACTCAGACTTCTGATGAACTGAAGACACACAAAAGTCTTCGTAAGTTTTCACATTTAACATCACTGGTTGACTTTCATTTAAACTACTGCTCATTATTCATCTCTCTCTCTCTGAGTTCAATTCTAATGATGTTAAATATCTTGTGCATGAGAGTGTGTGCGCATGGGAGACTGTGATGATGATAAAGGTGAAATATGAACTATTAATTACCTCCTATCATCCTATCATCTTCTAGGAAAATCTTCTGATTTTATTAATCAGTTATGCCAAGAATTATTTGAAACTTTATCTTTCGCACATTTTAGCTGTGAGGTTAAAATAAACAAAAATAAGAAAATGTATTAATAAGTATAAGATCTACTAACCTTCTTTTCCCTTCGCAAAATCCTTTAAGAACACAATTAATCACAGAACTGAATTATCATCCACTCTGAATAAACACGTGTATTAGGCTATGCGTTTTTGGGTTTAATCTCTTCCTCACAAGGTAAAAACTGGACTCCTTCCTAGAACAAGCTACGCAGTAGATTATATTTCTGCCAGTCCAATATGGGTTTCTAGATCCGACATCTAGCTCCGCTCATACCAACCAATCCTTAATGGCCCCTCTGGTCACTCATTCACAGGATCGCTCTTGTCCCCTGTCAGTCCAAACGTGGGTGTAGTTTGACCTCTGATTGTTTATTGTTCACCTGGTCAAGGTGGGCGTCCAATGTGGTAAACCCACGCTTGTCTGAACCGCGGCCGACCAAAGATAACACCATTACAGCATGAGACGTTTCCCCTGGCCAATCTGGGCGTCCAATGTGGTGTCACAGAAATTACAGCATGCCCAGATGTTTGATTAGGATGACCATATGTGTTTTTACCAGATTTATCACGATGCAATGTGGGCTTCAAACGATAATATCAGGCATGGGGACTCAATCAAAGGACTTTTATTTCCCCCGATGAAAGAACAAATGTGGTTCTCTAGATAACGGTCGCGAGTAATCACAACAATGAAATAGCAAATGTGGATCGCAAATATGAGATGAAAGAGCAAATGTCGGAGACAATACAATATGAAAAATGTAGGAAAAGATGGAGCAAAAAGGCCTTTGCGCTCGTTTATCACAACAACAACAACAAGACTATATTAAATACTTAGATCTGGATACAGACACAGGCATAAACAGCAAGATTATATTCAATACCTAGATCTAGATACAGAAAAAACACACATATAGACATAAACAGCAAGACTAACAGGCATGCCAAGATCTGGAGACAGACAAAATAAAAACATACTGGCCAAAACAGCTAATCTATCAGACATACCAAGATCTGGAGAAAGACAAAATAGAAACAATGTGACATAAACATCAAGACTGCCAGACACACAGGAGACAGACTAAACAGAAACACAATGACATAACAGCAAGGCTTTCAGACACACTGGAGATGACTAAACAGAAACGCAGTGAAATAAATAGCTAGACTGTCAGACACACTGGAGACGACTAAACAGAAACACAGTGACATAACAGCAAGACTTTCAGACACACTGGAGATGACTAAACAGAAACACAGTGATATAAACAGCTAGACTTTCAGACACACTGGAGACGACTAAACAGAAACATAGTAAAATAAACAGCTAGACTGTCAGACACACTGGAGACAGACTAAGCAGAAAGACTGTGACATTAACAGCAAGACTTTCAGACACACTGGAGACGACTAAACAAAAACACAGTGATATAAACAGCTAACTTTCAGACACACTAGCCTTTAGCACGCTGCATAGAAATTCAAAAAATTTGCCCTGCAGCTGCATTCTTTTTCACAACGCCCCATTTCTATAGTGGGTGACTAGTAAATTCTATAGTTCCTTTGTTTTTTGGTCAATTGCTATCATTTTTGGACTGTATAGAAATGAATGAATGCTGAATCTGATGATGTAAATTTTGTTTGTGTACATGTTAGATGAGATAGGAAGAGAGGAAAGGAAAGATGAAAAAAATGAAAAAAAAAGTTTAAAAATATTTAAAAAAAATTTTTTTTTAATTTTAAAAAATAACCAACAAATGAAGAGTCCATATCCCTTGCATCTCAATGAAAGTCATTTGACCAACAGACCAATACAAATCAAATGACGATCTTTTCGTTACACCCATCATCAGTAGCAAAGCAACAAACATCCTCGTCAGCAGTGACATTCGGCCGTAATTCTAAATCTTTCCGATATTCCTAGTCCTAACCCCTAAAATTATACATACTAGCAATGCCATTCTACTTTCGTTTCCATCTCAGCCATCAAACATATTCTGAGAACCGATATCAGCGCTTATAAAGACAAAAATCTCATCCCCACCGCATGGCGTCAGAATCCAATAAAATTAGAGCGAAAATGGCCGCGTGTTCGATGCCGATTCATTTCGATTGAAAAAATTCACAGAAAATAAACGCGAATGCACCCATTACTAAAAAAGATCGGAAACGGAAGCTAGCTCTCTCTCAGATAAGTTTAAAACTTAACATCCGGGGTTCAGATCACGTGCACACACATTATAAATCAGTTCCCCGATGATAGCCGCAAGGCCACACATGTGGCCTCCAGCATGGAGAACATAGGTTACGTTCGGCCCAATGTGTGGCCCGCAGCGTGCTAAAGGCTAGAGACAGACATAACAGAAACATTTGGAGCTATAAATTAGGACAAGAAATTGAAAGTGGAACATATTTTCACAAAGAAACAACCAGTGACACAAAACTCCAAGTAACAACAAGGAGAAAAAAAGATGGAGAAGCCAACATACAACATAAAAAAGGATAAAAGATCTGAAAGAAGAGTGCTTTACCTAGGATGATGCTAAAAGACAAAGCAGAAACATGAATCTTGCCTGTGGTCACCAATGTGGAAACATCCAAGGCAACCAAAGAAAATGATTGATTCACTGTTGTTAAATTCCAGGCTTTTCCAAGATTTATTCTTAATAAGGCTTAAAAAGAGGGTGAAGTAAAACTTGACATCCCTACATTAGATCCTGCAGGGGAAGAGAAGTGTTACAAGGCCAAATAAATCTTACAGAATAACAGTGGAAGACCAAAATTGAAACCAGTGGTGTTGAGCAGGTTTATTCATTCCTCACCTTTCAATCCCCCCAAGGAGCACTGAATGCATGCCAAGTCCCCCTATGTCATGCTAATCAGCTCAAGGTCTTTCCATGACTTCTTCATCTCTGCCTCCAGTTCTCTTCTCCTTTGGTCTTCCTCTACCTCTCTTAACCTGAGGATTCCAGAATAAGGACTGACTGGTAATGCCATCAACAGGTTTCCTCAATGTGTGTCCTCGCAATCTCCAAAGTCTTCTTCTCATCATTTGTTCCATAGTACTTGTCTGGTTCTTGTCATCAGTTCCACATTAGTGATCTTGTCAGTGAGCAGCAGATTTAGCCCTATCTATCCCCCATGGAACAAAAAGGAAGTGACTGACAGATGATAAATTAAACACGTCAACTCACGATTTTTCTGCAAACAAAGTCCTACATTACAAAGTCCCTCCGCAAGCATTCTTGTTTCCATTTTCTCCTCTCTCTTGGCTACTTCAAGACAGGTACTGAAGAAGTGGTCAACCAGCCACTGGTCATCAGGATCATTAATAAAGGCCTGTGCTATATCATACCTTGCCCTATATTCACGTTCAATGTTGCCTGTAAGTTGTGCAGAAAAGGAAAAATAGGTAATAAACTGATAAAAAATTGTTCATTTAGACCTTAGGTCAATGACAGGCATGCAAACAAAAGAGGGATCTACGAAAAGAAATAAAATGTTTGTTTTCAGGTTTCACACTAGATTGGAATATGTTGTTTTTTTTAAACGTACGCCCGCTATTACTCAAGGCGAGAATCTCCGGTTAGTACATCCAACATGAGACTGATTTTTACGTGAGTATCCCTTTTTTTCCCTGTACAATGACAGGTGTCCACTCGCTATTCAGGCAGATACTCGCCATCTTCGGAGGGTAGCCATTAGAGCTGGGTCGGCTCAGGAAATTACTTTAAAGCTAGAGAGATTTCTGGTTAGCCTATATTGGAATATAGAATAACTGCAGCCTTTATATTATTTCTATCTGTGACAGACAATCTGCTTGCTGATAATAGGAAACTCTGTACACAGCAACAGAACAGGAGTCAGTCTGATCATCAGAAGTGGCCCCCATTTGGACAAGTGTTTCAGCCCTTTATCTTCTTTACTCTCCTCTCATATGCAGTTCACAATTAACAGTGAGATTTTTGTCAGCTAGCTCATGAGTTTTCACTATGAAAGAGGAAAAAGTACAGTCATTCCTAGGGACACAGCTTTTTTAAATTCCAGAGGGAGAGAGGGCTAACCAGAAATCTCTCTAGCTTTAAAAAAATGTCTCTTTCCCCCCTACATCACCAATAGATCTAACACATCGCCTGTGATTTACTGGTAGATAAAGATCTACCTTATGCTAACCCTTGACTTAGGCTCATGAAGGAAACAATCATAAACACATTTCAAGAAAAAGTTAATAATTTTTAAAAAAAAAGAAAGAAAACGAAAACATAACAAACCCGATGAAAAATAGAAAAGAAAATTCTGAAAATTAGATCATCATCATCAGCATTTTGACTCTGCTTCTGAAAATTTGAGGACACATAGCTTTTCATTACTATGGCATTTTACCTGACAACAATCTCCAGCTACCGCAGCACTGATATAGATGTCTGAAACTACACTAAGCAGGGCAGTTATTGTATCAGACTCTCAAACCATGCTTTGAAAGGTCCATAATGAATGGCTATGACATAATGGAAAACTTACACAGAGGTCACAACTATTCAGGATCTGGTATAGATCTACTGTTCTGGTCATGCATGAGAAAGCTGACAGACTAGCCTCTAGCGCATCCATAGTGGGGACACTGGATTTGGATATGGGAGAGATAATACGGACAATTAATGATCACCCAATAAAGACCGACACTGCAATCTGTGAATCAACACTTCTCAGACTGCTGGAATTTGGCATCAAGCGTAATCCTAGCAGAGATGGCTGTATGAGAGGATGGGTCAGGCATTTATACAACCAGCATTCTACAGGAACAATCAGCATTCTACAGGAACAATCAGCATTCATACACTTTGTCATTTTCTGAGGGAGACTGAGAACTAGAGCCCATTGATGTTGATTTTAAATAACAATAACAAAAACAGTAAAAAATTTAAATGTTGCACTTTTCTTAATAAAACAAAAAGCAAAAAAAGATTTTGTTTATGTAAAAAACATCATCTTTCATGTTACTAATCAATGGTAAATCAAATTACTCCAAAACTTTTATAAAATAATCAGTCTAATCAGAAATAAAAAAAATAGCATTGCTTGCATCATATACACTATACTGGAATGGGTTAAACACAGACCAAGCCACATAATCAGCCAGTTTCAACATACCAACTTTCATTATGGAACTAGGTTGCCATTTCAGCACAGCATACCGGTAATGCATTCCCTACCAAGGAAGTTGCATAGAGCTACAGGTTGGTAACCTAAAATCTGAACCCGAAAACCAAAATATTCAGAAAATCAAAAGTTTTTTCAGCCAACTTTTGGGCTACTTTCGAATCGATTTTTGGGCGACTTGGGCTACTTTAGGTAAAATCCCCAAAAAATCAGATTTCCAAATCATGGCTGTCCCAGAGCATTTTGGATTCTGTGTTACCAACCTGTAGTAATATTCATGATGAAACATGTCATTAATAACCAAGGCAAAATACAAGTTTGATGACATGCATCATCATTCCATAAATGCCAAAATCATGACAATGCATTCCATCATAACCCAGTCTGGTGACAAATATTCCTTCTTGCACACATGATCTATATTCTTCTCCACCTGTTCTCTAACAAGTTTCATTCATTCATTTATTACCTTTTTCTGCTCCTACTGGAGCATGGAGACACCAATGCAGCTGATCCTCTTGCAAGAAGCCTGCAACCAATCATTCTCATCCTCTGATGGTTTCTATAGCAATATGCTTTACATAATGACATTGCCAGCTCCATGCTTAACCTCATTTAGTTGCCTTGTACGATATGCCAGTGGTACAGCAGAACTATTCTTTCTTTGTCTGATCAGAGACCGATGGGAACTACACGGAGATCTTATCAGTTTAAAGTTTATAATCTACTTAGTCTAATACTATAATGCCCATCCATTTTCTTCTTGGATGCTCTGATATTCTCCCAAATTCCTTAATACACACCATTTCTGTCTCACTAAAAGCTCCACTTATGTGACATTTCACGTGCCTCAGACTTATCAGTTAACTTTATGTCACCTTAGTACTGCATTATTCTATCTCCACTTGCCTTGTTTTGAGAAAAACATATTCACAGTTTTTTGGGTTAGCAGTTGAAAAAAAGGATATATCGCATTCAAATGAAATTTTTCATGATGATCCAGCTGTTAGCTGTAAGACATTGTGTATGATGATAGATTAAACTATTTTATGTCAATTTATGACCTCAGGTCAATTTTGACCAAAAGTGGTGATAGAATAAAGCAGTACTAAGTCAACAATTAGTTGACTTTTCAATGTTGGTGTTTTTTTTTTTGCTTACATTTCTTATGGGATGGGGCAGATGACACTTTACCCAAACCTTCATAGCTGTCTCCTATGACAGGCATGGTAGGGTACTGTGTTACTATTTTTGCTCCACTTTCAGGCCCTAGTAACACACAAGTGACCTAAACAATTTATTTTTGTACAATATCTTGAGGTCAGTGTCGTTCCCGTGGGTCTCTGAAGACATATAAAGAAAGAACACGATTACTACACCCTCCTGCATGCCCCACATGATGACTAATACGAGTTATGCATGAGGCCCGCAGCATAATCATGTAAAACAAACTACCACAGAAGCCACTGCTGCAAAAACATGTGACTACTTTGTGCTGGCTTCTTGGAGGTCAAGCAGCTGCAGTGGTGGATAATTACTCCATAAGGAGCACAAAGGCACATGATGATGACAATATCTTGAAGTCTGCAATGACAAGATAGTCAACCGGTTGCAGAAGAAATGTTGTGTTTGGTGGCAAATACAACACTAACAAATGGTTATTTAGACCTGGTGGGACTAACACTTTCCAGATCATGTCTAGGGGCACTGTCTATAATGAGGACTTTCAGAGACATTTAACTGATTGTCAGGTAACTTTTAACAAATATTTGGAAGTTAAAAAAAAAAAGAAAAAAAAGGAAGAACAAACAAATCTTTCTTGCCCGTTTGCCACCATAATCTACCATGCATGTCGTAAGAAGTGACTAAAGAGGCTTGGGCTATCCTATCCAGTAGAAACTTTAAGCCACAAAAACCTCATTGAGGAAACCTGTCTATAGCATTACAAGACAGTCCTTTTTCTGGAATCCCCAGGGTAAGAGAATCAGAGACATACTGAAGAACATATGGAGAAGAGAACTGGAGACAGAAATGAAAATAAGGAATGCAGAGACCTGAAACCGATCGCACACAGCAAGACAACTTGGCATGTGTTTGTTGAAGGCCTATACTCCTGCGAGAGCTAAAGGGTATTGACGGATTGATTCCTAGTCACCAATACCTAGCAAACTAGATTGACACTAAACTAAAAGTGTACATCTGTTCACTTTTTATCACTTCACACCCCAGCATGGATTGCGCTTAAAAAATGTCTGAAGCACTATCATCAAGCTATATAGTTTGGTAGTGCTTTAATATTTATGGCAGCGAGACATGGACAAACTATGCCAAGCAAGATAGAAGGCTCAATACCTTCAATCTACCGTGTCTAGGCCACATCCTCAGTATTTTGTGGAGTGACAAATGTTGAGGTGTTGTCACGTGCTGGCCTCCAAAGCATGTATACATTGCTTAGACGGGGTCCAAATGGGGCAGTGATGCGCAATACAAGACTCAACATGTCTCTTAGCCTCTCCTGCCCAAGTCTACCTCACCTACTCGTGGTGGACCCCGTTATACCCAGTAATCTTGCCGAAGGTTGGGTATCAACCCCAGCGGGAGGCAAGATGGGACAGCAAACGAGGTAAAGGCAAAATCAAATCCCCCAGCCAGAGGGGGAGGCATGAGCACACTCTGCCTTAAGAAACAGGTGCTGAAGTCAGATGTACCAGGCCAGGAGGCGCACCAGCAACCATGGTACCATGCAACCTGCTTTGGTTTAATATGTCTACACAACAGATGTCAAAAAATTATCGTTATGGTGCTCGCCCTGTGAAGTCCCTCCAGGCAGGAGCAGTGCCGGATTCTGAGCCTCGACAGAATCCACCCTCAGCTACTGGAGGTCTCCTTAGTCCGCCAAATGGAGCCAGGAGGCGGAAGGAGAAAGTAACTGGCCAACCAGATAAGACGACGGCCCCTCTGAATGTCATGCATTGGAATGCAGAGGGAGTCAACAACAAAAAGACTGAACTAGAGAATACCCTATTTCGGAAAGAAATTAGCATATGCTGCATACAAGAAACCCACCTACAGGAAGGAAAACATTTTAAGATACGGGGCTATCAATGCTTCAGAGTTGACAGAAAAGATCGGAAGAAGGGTGGCATACTAACACTGATAAGGAATAACCTCAACGCTATAGAATCCAAGACATATAAAGAAGGTGCAGAATACCAAGTAATCCATCTAAAACATAACACTCTGGAACTGGATCTCCTAAACTTCTACTGCCCCAATGACATACCACTGAACATGACTAGCATAGATGTCCCCATTGGCAACTTCATAGCGGTGGGAGACTTCAACAGCCATTCCCAAAGCTGGGGATACAACCAGCTAGATAGAAGGGGCGAAGAGATAGAAAACTGGCAAGACGACAATAACCTAACCCTTCTAAACAACCCTAATGATCCTCCAACCTTTTACTCCAGAAGATGGCATAGCACCTCTACTCCAGACCTGGCATTCTGCACACCTGATTTGGCTGGGATAGTGGAAAGGGAAATAGGAGAACAACTCGGTGGAAGTGATCATCGTCCTGTATTCATCAAAATTAATAGAACAATTAATACAAGTCCAAGTCAGCCAAGATGGAATTATAAAAAAGCAAATTGGTCCATATATCAACACAGAGCAAATCTGCTTACAAAAGATATTAAGGTACTAGACAGAGACATTAACAGAGTCATCTGGGATTTTAATAATGGAGTACTCAAGGCAGCAAAGGAGACAATACCGAGAGGAGCGAGGAAGAACTATGTACCATATTGGTCCAACACACTACAAAACCTACATGAAGATATGAATGAAGCAAGGCACACTGCAGAGGTACAACCATCCCAACAGAACCATATCATGCTACAAAAGGCAAAAGCAAAATTCATTAAAGGAAAGCTAGAAGCCCAGAGGAGAAGCTGGAGGGAAAAAACATATAAACTAAACCTTGAAAAGGAAGGGAGAAAGTTGTGGAAACTCACTAAACAATTGAATGACGATAACAATTCTCAACGACAAACCATTACACTAGACGATGCAGGGAAACTATATACCGGCAAACAAGCAGCAGACATATTTGCGGAATCCTACAGAAATGAAAGTAACATCTCCGTCAATTTACGCAGACAACGAGACATTCGTCAAGAAATAATCCACACTAGAACTAATGGTAACAGTCCGGACGTTATGTCCAAACCTTTCAATATGGACGAGTTAAAAACAGCCGTGTGGAAACTTAAAGACAGGAAATCACCAGGCCCGGATGGTATAACCAACGAAATGCTAAAACACCTAGGATATACAGCAATGAGCAAACTGTTGCAAATATACAACTACAGTTGGATGACAGGCAGTGTGCCACAGATATGGAGAGAGGCGCTCATGTGTCCCATCATAAAGAAAGGAAAAGACAACAGGAAGGCCACCAGCTACAGACCAATAAGCCTAACAAGCTGTGTATGTAAGACAATGGAGAGGATGATCAACAGAAGATTGAAATGGTACTTGGAATCCGAGAAAATTTTAGTGCCAGAACAAGCAGGGTTTAGAGAGTGCAGCAGCACAGAAGACCAAATCACATACCTGTCACAGATCGTTGAAGATGCCTTCCAAGAAAAGAGAAAAGTCTTTACCCTATGGATAGATCTCCAAAAAGCTTTTGACAAAGTATGGAAAGACGGGTTAATAGTAAAACTGCAAAGGAACGGAATCAAGGGTAATATGAGAAAATGGATCCAGTCGTTCCTACACAATCGGAAAGCAAGAGTCACTATGGAAGGTCACAACAGCAAGAAAATCCTCCTAAAACATGGAGTTCCTCAAGGCTCAGTATTGTCTCCCACCCTGTTCCTTGTATTCATCAATGACCTCATCCACGATCTGCCACAAGGTGTGAGAGCTGCCCTATACGCTGACGACTTGGTGGTGTGGTGTGTAGAAGAACATCTAACTATCGCTAATAAGCGAATACAAAGGGCAGCAGACAACATAGCAGCATGGGCAGAGAAATGGATGGTGCAGATCAACGCTGAAAAATCATCAACAACACTTTTCACGCTCTCCAACAAAGACAAAGCAGGAGAGATACGACTTGGAAATATACATGTCCAAACAGATGAGGAACCGGTGTACTTGGGCATTACATTAGATAAGAGAATGACATGGAGGCACCACATCGAGAGAACAGAGGCTAAAGCGAGAAGAAAACTTTCCATACTGAGGAAAATAGCTGGATCAAGTTGGGGAGCTAACGAAACAACACTAAAGAAAGTGTATACAGGTGCAATAAGACCTATATTAGAGTACGGATCAGCAGCATGGTCTACAGCAGCCAAATCACACCTACAAGCCTTAGATAAAGTACAAAATCAAGCGCTTAGGTTGATCACGGGTGCCATGAAGACCACACCAATAAATGAAATGGAAAAATCACAGGCATTCCACCTTTATTATACAGACGAGACACTAAGACCCTGATCCAAGCAGAAAAGTACAAGAACATGCCCGCACATCCAATGAAAACTAGATTTGGAGATTTAGCCAGTGGGAGGTTGAAGAGAAGCAGTTTTGTGCATCGGTCCAAAAAACTAATTAGAACATACAAGGATGAACTACCAGACATCACTAAGGAAATAACTCCCACACTCCTCCCAACCCCATGGGAACAACATCAAAATTTCAGTATTAAGACCTCCATAACTACCACCTGCCCCATGGGAGAGCTAAATACTCTCCAAAGGAAAATAGCAGCATGTGACATGATTGAAGAACTATACCCCAGAGAAGCATGGATCCAAGTATATACTGATGGATCTGCAACCAGAGCAGTGAAGAACGGAGGCGCAGGAGTTTATGTGGTCTATCCAGACAAAGAAAATGAATCCACCTGTTCACCTACTGGAATATTCTGTTCAAACTATGCTGCTGAAGTACAGGCCATAAGCATTGCTGCAGGAATAATAAATAACACAATAAGCCAATGTCAGCAGGTTGTATTCCTTACCGATGCAATGTCAGTTCTGCAAGCCCTCAACAGTGATAAACTGCCAGAATTAAACAAAGTCCTATGCGAAGTAAATATCAAAAGAAGGGTAGTGCTACAGTGGATACCATCACACTGTGGCATACCAGGAAATGAGAGAGCAGATATGTTAGCAAAAGAGGGAGCAACACAGGAACAAAAAGAACAAACAATCACATTCCAGGAAAAGAAGACCCTTATCAAGGCCATCAGGAAAATTGATCAACAAAGAGACAACTATCAATATCTTGATCGAGCAAAACAGGTGATCCTGTTCCGTATGAGAACAGGACACAACAGACTGAACAGTCACTTATACAGACTGAGATTGGTCCCATCACCCCTATGTACGTGTGGACAGGCAGCACAGACAGCCGAACACATCCTGCAAGACTGCCACATGCTTAGTCAATTGCGAACTGAACATTGGCCCACAGAGACGCACATCCACACAAAGCTGTTTGGGAGTCTTGAAGAACTTTCAACCACAGCAACATACATCCAGAAAACCGGACTTCTTGTGTAGACATTTCTAAACAACAGCGAACGAGAAGAAGAAGAAGAAGATTGCTTAGACAGTGCCGACTACGCTGGCTTAGCCTTGTCCGTAGCATTGAAGATGGTCGCATTCTGAAAGACATCTATGGACAACTGGCTGATGGCAAAATCCCAGTTGGGCAACCGTAGCTGAGGTTCAAAGATGTGTGCAAGAGAAACATGAGGACACTGGAAATAAATCCAGCAACCTGGGAGCATGAAGCTGCCAATCGCACCAAAGTGGCGATGCTCTCTACGGCGCCACCTCAGTTGGGCGAAAAGAAGCTCTTATGGCAAGCAGAAGAGAGGATAAAAGAAACACCAAGAAAAAAAAAAAAGCACTTGAAGGTTGTCACCTCAGGGGCACATTCCCATAGTCAGTTATGACTGAAGGGGCTATTATAATTATTTATGTTCTAGTTTACCAACTTTGCCCCGTGTAATTCCCGGGGTGAGAAAAAAGAAAGACAAGGACTAACACTCCCTCAAGCATGTCATAAAAGGCCGCTAACATGAGGTTTTCCACAAGGTCGGCAACATCATCATGTGAAACAAATTACTACAGAAACCACTGCTGCAAGAGTACATGAATGCTTTGGTGCAGGCATCCTACAATGGGACCAGATGCTGTGGGTGACTCCATGCTCCATAGGGTGCAAAAAGGGACATGATGATGACGATGATAGCAGCTTCCTCATGTGATGCAGGTTCTACTGGACAGTTCTCCCTGAACACCCCCTCACCAAAAAAAAAAACAGGCATGTTTCATCTGACTTGTAGGGGATGGTAACCATCCTCTTGTATCTTCTGTTGGAACTCAATGTTTGCTTTTTCTGATGCTTCCATTTCTGAAGCAGCAGCCTCTCAACTTGTAATCACACTATGTAAGCCTTGCCTTAATTCTAAACTTAACAAACCAGGTAAGAGAGGTAGCGACAGACCATAGACCACACGGAGAAGACAATTGGAGACAGAAATGAAGGGGTGAGGGTGATAGAGCTGATGGCACAGGACAGGAAGACTTGGCACAAGTTTATTGAAGGCCTATGCTCCTTGAGGAGCTAAAGGTGATGAATGAATCACAAGAGCTACAATGCCATGGACCTCGGAAGGAAGGCAAAAGGGTGGCTGTCAAAAACAACTTGCTGGAGAATTGTGGAGGCAGAGATGAGAAGCATGAAACAAAGTTGGGGCACCACATGAAATACTGCTGCTGAGTAAAATGGAGAGTTTGTTGCTGCCATACAAGAAGCCACTAGGCCAGGGGTCGGGAACTTTTCCACGACAAAGAGCCAAATACTTAATTTTGTCTGCATTTTAAAAAAATTGAAGAGCCGCTTGAAATAAAAATCACATGGTATCCCTCATTCCATATTATATATATATTATATATAATTGAAATAATAAACACAATTTTTCAAGAGCCACAAGAGATGGCTCAAAGAGCCACATGCGGCTCGTCAGCCACGGGTTCCCGACATCTGCACTAGGCTTTGTCAGTTGGAGGCTAAGGATCCAAGAAGAAGAAAATGGCGTTAGCTCACACCTTCATTTGTTTTAATGATTTCCATGTTCATCGACTTTTTTTTTTGACATAATTCATTCACTCCTGAAATACCTCACAACTCACTCTCTTCTGACATATTACAACTGACCTTTTCTGTTGGCACTTTCAGCTTGTGTCAAATAATTTTTCAGCAAGTCCAGCTTCTCCTTTTGGTCCTGTAGAACAGGTTTTGTCCATAAAAATGATTCAGGACCAGCTGCCTCGCGCCTGTCCATCTGCTGCCGAATAAGAGTGATCAGCTCACAGAAGGACATGTGAAAGCCGGTGGTCAAGATGTCCAGACAAAGATTGTGCATGTAGGAATTTCTAAATCTGTGAATGATGTGATCAAATAGACATGTTTAGATATATTTCCCCACAAGAATTATGAAAAGTATTCTTCATTCATTTATAATCCTTCAGAGCTCCCAAGGAGCATAGGCCTTCAAAAAACAAACAAACAAATGCTATGTCTTGTGGTTCCATACTATAAGCTCTATGTTCTTTCCATGTCTTACTTGACCCCTTTTCTGTCTGTCTCCAGCTCTTTTCTCCATGGGAATTACAGAACAAGGACTGCCTGGTAATGCTATCAACAGGTATCCTTAATGTGTGTCTTATCCATCTCCAGTGTCTTCTTCTTATTCCTCTTGTTCCACTGCCACTTGTGTGGTTCTCATTTCCACATTAGTGATCTTGTCATACCAATTCAATCCTTCTAAGAAAATAAGAGTGCACTAGGCAAGAGTAGCTTTTATTGTATTTGTAAAAAGTATGGAAATCAAAAGTAATAAAGCCTGACAGAAAAACCATTAATACTGTACAGCTTTGAAGTATGAAGAACAACAAAAACGACAACCAATAAACTACAGAACTTTACAGGTGGATACCTGTGTGGAATAGAAGGACTGAGATAGTATGACAAGATCACTAACGTGGAACTGATGACAAGATCACTAACGTGGAACTGATGACAAGATCACTAACGTGGAACTGATGACAAGACTGAGATAGTATGACAAGATCACTAAAGTGGAGCTGATGACAAGACTGAGATAGTATGACAAGATCACTAAAGTGGAGCTGATGACAAGACTGAGATAGTATGACAAGATCACTAATGTGGAGCTGATGACAAGACTGAGATAGTATGACAAGATCACTAATGTGGAGCTGATGACAAGACTGAGATAGTATGACAAGATCACTAATGTGGAGCTGATGACAAGACTGAGATAGTATGACAAGATCACTAATGTGGAGCTGATGACAAGACTGAGATAGTATGACAAGATCACTAACGTGGAACTGATGACAAGACTGAGATAGTATGACAAGATCACTAACGTGGAGCTGATGACAAGACTGAGATAGTATGACAAGATCACTAACGTGGAGCTGATGACAAGACTGAGATAGTATGACAAGATCACTAATGTGGAGCTGATGACAAGACTGAGATAGTATGACAAGATCACTAATGTGGAGCTGATGACAAGCCTGAGATAGTATGACAAGATCACTAATGTAGAGCTGATGACAAGACTGAGATAGCATTACAAGATCACTAATGTGGAACTGATGACAAGACTGAGATAGTATGACAAGATCACTAACATGGAGCTGATGACAAGACTGAGATAGTATGACAAGATCACTAACGTGGAGCTGATTACAAGACTGAGATAGTATGACAAGATCACTAACGTGGAGCTGATGACAAGACTGAGATAGTATGACAAGATCACTAATGTGGAGCTGATGACAAGACTGAGATAGTATGACAAGATCACTAACGTGGAGCTGATGACAAGACTGAGATAGTATGACAAGATCACTAACGTGGAGCTGATGACAAGACTGAGATAGTATGACAAGATCACTAACGTGGAACTGATGACAAGATCACTAATGTGGGAACTGATGACAATGACCAGTAGAGCGAGAGATAAAAAGACACTGGCAATGGATAGAAAAAACACTGAGGAAATCTGCTGATAGCTTTACAAGGCAGAACTTTACTCTGGATTCCCCAGGGTAAGAGAGGTAAAGACTGAACAACACATGGAGAAGAGAACTGAAGACAGAAATTAAAGGGATAAAGAAGACATGGTAACAGGGCTGTAGATACGGCGGGGGGGGGGGGGGGGGGGGGGGATTATACTATTATACTGTACCGGTACCAAAATAGTGCAATAAAATTTTTTTTAAATATAATATTTTATTAAAGCCCCCCCCCCGTTTATTAAGTCCTATCTATAGCCCTGCATGGTAAGAGCTTGATCTTATGGCACAGAGCAGGAGGACACGTTTGTTGACGACCTAAGCTCTCTGTGAAGCTGAAGGATGATGATGAAGATGATACAGCACGAGAAAAGAGTTAAAGTAATAAAAAAAAAAAGCATTAGCAACAACTAAAACATAAAATATATAGAATAAAAACAGAGATCATCTTTCATCTCTTTATGAGAAAAGAAAGTATTAAAAAAAGGGGCAATTTCCTAATACTCATGGTTTTTCGCTCAGCACAGAATATGGGTATTTTAGAGCTATCTCCCTTTAAAATCGTATCTGACCCTGAGGACAATAATCCGTGCCAGAGCGTTTCTAATCTATTGAATCCATTGATCGAATAGCAAACTCCGAGCCGAATCGCACAGTATAGTTGTCAATCACCGATTGATTTGACATTCATAAATGCATGAATATTCACTGCGGAGCAAAAATCCACGAGTATTAGGAAATTACCAAAAAAAGTTATCACATAATTCATAACAGCATTTTTCATGTAGTTCCCGCGGTGTCTTTTATAAGACAATGAAAGAACATGAATACTGCTCTCTCGGGCATGTCATGTCAAACAAGGTGACTAATATGAGGTTGTGAATGGGGCTGGCAACCTCATAACATAAATCACACCGTTCCAGAAACCACAGCTGCAAGAGTATGTGCATGCTTTATGCTGGCTTCCTGCAAGAATGCTAGCCGCAGACGTGGCCTCATGTGTTATAGGGAGTGACAAAGACAATGATTTCAATTATTCTTCAATCAATACTCTTTAGCTCCCCGAGGAGCATAGGCCTTCAATAAACACATGCCAAGTCTTCCTGTCCTAAGCCATCCGCTCAAGTTCTTTCCATGTTTTCCTCCTCATTTTCACATCTGTATACAGTTCTCTTCTCCGTGTGTCTTTTGGTCTACCTCTGCCTTGTGGATTCCAGAACAAAGACTGCTTTGTAGTGCTATCAACAGGTTTCCTCAATGTGTGTCCTATCCATCGCCAGCGTCTTCTTCTCAACTCTTGTTCCACTGGAACTTGTCTGGTTCTTGTCATCAATTCCACAGTTGTGACTTTGTCATACCATTTCAGTCCTTACACTAGCACCCATTTATAACAGTCTGTAGCTTTTTGGTTGTTGTTTTTGTTGCTCTCCATGTCTCAGAGCCATACAATAGGACTGACTTGACATTTGAACTGAAGATTCTTATTTTCGTGTTGGACTTGATTTCTCTTGTTCTCCATATGTTTCCCAATGTAATGAAAGCTCCTCTTGCTTTTTATATTCTTATTTTGATATCATTGTCTGTCCCTCCAACTTTGTCTATATTACTACCAAGATATATGTACGATTCTACACCCTTTAGTGGTATTTCTTCAAGTTCAACCTAGTTATCATTTCTTGCATTTATTCTCATAATCTTTGTCTTTTTCCTGTGTATTTTCAGGCCCACTTGTTGTGACCTGTCATCGAGAATATTAATTTTCTCTTGCATCTGATTATGGTTATGGGACAGAAGAGCCAAGTCATCTGCAAAATCCAGATCATCAAGCTGTTTAGTCAGATTCCACTGGATTCCATTTCTGTTGTGTGACGTTGATGTTTTCATAACCCAATATATTGCTAGTAAGAAAAGAAATGGAGACAAGATGCATCCCTCTCTCACTCCCGTTCTAATCCTAAACATTTCTGTAAGTTGTCCTTCATGAAGAACTCTGCATGTCATGTCTTCATAGGTCTTCCTTATTAAGTTAATGATCTTCATAATGCCTCATTAATTTCCTAAGCGATTCTCTGTCTACACTGTCAAATGCCTTTTCATAGTCGGATTCGTGGACTATGAAAAAATTATTCTTGCTTCCCTCATTTTAAATTTTCATATTGTCTACCTTCTTCCATTCTAATAACACATTTTTTTACCCAGTCTACTGAATTTCTTTCATTACATCCCATATACCTACCTATCTCTGAAAAAAAAAAAAAATCTGAAAAAAAAAATATTTATATATTAATTAAAAAATCAAACACCAACTTGTCAATGTCTAGCTTTCTGAGGACTGGTAACTTGGACATTAGATCGTAGCTCCTGGCATATGCCATTTTATCTGCACGAGCCCTTCGATTTATCTGGTTGTATGACAATAGATGGTGGCGCTGTTTATTTGCATTATTGATCACTTTGATCCTAATGGGGGGTAATTCTGTTGACATTTTCTGTTCACAAAGGTAAACAAAACAGATATTAATCATAGGATAGAAAGTTTTTATTTATATTTATTACCAGTCTGCAAAAATTATCCATCTAATAACACAATCCCTTATCCTGCATACAGATTAAACTTTATACAGGATTACAACTGAGTCCCATGTAGTTTATATGTGTCTCTGATGGTACAAAGATAGAAGAGGATTAATGCTCCATCATGCATGTCATATATGCCATGAAATATGATGTCGCAACCTTATAAAGTAAAACAAATTGCAACAGACACAACCACTGGAAGAGTATTCGGCACAGGTTTCCTGCTAGGGGACCAGCTGCAGTGATGGCCTTGTGCTCCGTAAGGAGCGGAAAGGAAAATATGATTAATCAATAACATTTAGCTTCCAAAGCAGCATAGGCAACTCCGCCTATGCCGGTCCCAAGCCCGGATGAAAAAGGAGGAGGGCGGCCTGCATGGAGGCCGTAAGGAGGCAGCCCCTCCACAATGCAAAGGCACAACAGGCCAATCACCTGTTTGCTTTAAACTATGATTACACGAAATATGAGAGAAAACCGAACTGATTCTAAAGGCGACGAACTGGAACGGACTACTCACTACGACTTATGGAACTTGGAACACAAGAAGTATAAATGGGAAAGAAGAGGAGCTAATGGAAGAGATGAGGAAAGCAAAACTAGAAATCCTGGCTATTACCGAAACAAAGAAAAAGGGACAAGGAGTCATGGATCTCGATGGCAACACGCTGCTATACAGTGGAGTACCCACATCTGAAAGAGCTAAAAGGGGTGTGGGTTGCATTGTGGCCAAAAACCAGAAAGAACAACCCACAAAAGCCAGATCCAAACCTCAGAAATGAGGTATCTGAGGAAGGTGGTTGAAGTAACAAGAAGAGACATGGTCCGCAACCAGACGATACGTCAAGGCCTAAAATCCCACCCCCTGCAGACCCAAGTAGAACAGTCCCAACTACCGTAAAATCTCGCGTATAATACGCACTCGTGTATAATATGCATGCTTGATTTAGCCCAAAATTTTCTGGTAAAATGAAAATTCGTGTATAATACGCATCATAACTTTTCAAGATTTTATTTTATGAAACATTTGTTAAAAAACTGAAAGAAGATGGTAGATGCTGCGCGATAGTAGTTCTTCGACGAACTGAAAGACTATGTCGCTTTATAAAACGAACTGCCCATCCATATATTATAGAAGAATCAGTGGAAAGGCAATCGCCACTTATTATCACCTTCGTCGATTTTCAAAAAGCCTTTGATAGTCTACACCGCCCATCATTGTGGAAGATACTTACAATCTATGGTTTTCCAACAAAATATGTGAATATAATCAAAGCGCTATATGACAATGCAAGATGTTGTGTTAGAACAAATAAAGGGAATACAGAATGGTTTACAGTAGAAACAGGGGTGAAACAAGGCTGTATTATGTCACCACTACTTTTTGGAATAGCTATTGATTGGGTTATGAGAAACTATACCCACAATGAACAATTGGGTATAAAATGGACAAATGGAAAATTCCTGGGGGACCTGGATTTCGCAGATGATGTAGCATTCTTAAGTTCAACACCAAGACAATCCCAAGAAGCAATAAATAATTTGTGTCATCTCTCGGTTAAAATTGGTCTCCAAATAAATGCCTCTAAAACTAAAGCTATGAACTTTTCTAACGAGACCTTTGATATCATCTTGAACGGGGAAAAACTACAGAAAGTTGAAAGTTTCAATTATTTAGGCAGTAAAATGACTCAGGATGGTGACACAACAAGAGAAATCCATACTAGAATTGCTTTGGCAGCTAGCGCCTTCAATAGATTATCTAACATTTGGAAATTACGATCATTGAATATACATACCAAGCTTCGTCTGTTTAATTCAAATGTTATCTCAGTGTTAACATACGGCTGTGAGAGTTGGAAAATAACAAAATCATTGGAGAACAAGCTGAATACATTCGAGAACAAATGTCTTAGAAAACTCATGAACATCAGTTGGAAAGAATTCAAGACTAATCGACAAATAAGAGAAGACTCTAGGCAGAAATATGTCTCCGACTATATAAGGAAAAGACGATGGTCATATATCGGTCATGTCCTACGAATGCAAAACAACAGAATACCACTACAGGCGCTCACTTGGGTTCCTGAGGGTAAGCGGAAAAAAGGAAGACCAAAAGAAACACTCAGAAGAACAATAATAAGAGAAGGAAGAACGTTGGGCCTAAATAATGTGCAAGAGCTAAGAGGAGTGGCGTCACAACGAACAACCTGGAGAGCACTGGTTTATGCCTTATGCGCCGTGTTTGGTGATTAAAGAATTTATTATTATTATTATATAAGGAAAAGACGATGGTCATATATCGGTCATGTCCTACGAATGCAAAACAACAGAATACCACTACAGGCGCTCACTTGGGTTCCTGAGGGTAAGCGGAAAAAAGGAAGACCAAAAGAAACACTCAGAAGAACAATAATAAGAGAAGGAAGAACGTTGGGCCTAAATAATGTGCAAGAGCTAAGAGGAGTGGCGTCACAACGAACAACCTGGAGAGCACTGGTTTCTGCCTTATGCGCCGTGTTTGGCGCTTAAAGAATTTATTATTATTATTATTATCCATATGATGCTTTAAATGCTGTTGTGCCTGTACGAGATTTTTTAAGTTCCAGAGCTTTAAGTTGGATTTCAATGCATGAAACACCGATGCCTTGTTGCCTTCTATCCACTACCCACTCCAATAATGTTTTTTTCTAGGTCTGGAAGATCTGGTGGTGACCCACGATTTGCCTTTTTCTTACTAGGCAACACTTGTAGCGCCTCTTTATTTTTTCGCCATAATCGAATGTTGCACTCGTTAATGGAAAAATGTCGACTTGCTGCCCGATTGCCGTTAGATTCAGCATATTTTACCACTAAGAGCTTTTCTGGTGCAGTACAACATTTTCTCGAATTCATTTTTAGGGCTAAAAAAAAAAATGAAATGAGAAACTTCACAACCAAGCATAATATCAAAACAGATTGAAGACCAAGAGTGCGAAATGCGTATTGCAACAATGTCTGACACATAAGAAAACACATGGCACATTCAATTTTGCGCCATTTTCACTGTCAAATTGTGACACAAACTTGACAGACTTTCAATGTAGGTTACTTTCGATATCGAAAATTACGTATTTTTTAGTACTCGCGTATAATACGCACCCGAGTTTTAGCAGGCAAAAATGAGTAAAAATTGTGCGTATTATACGCGAGATTTTACGGTAAGATGGTTTGGCCATGTCTGCAGAATGGGAGAAGATCGGCTACCACGACAAGCATGGGAAACAAAGAGCCAGGGATCCAGACCCCCAGGACGACCCAGAGTCCGCTGGGAGGACAACATTAGACAATCTTTGAAGGACCGAGGACTAGAATGAAACCAGGCCAGGAGGAAGACAGCCGATAGGATAGTCTGGCGCTCTCTCTTCCAAACCTCTACACCTCACGGTAGAAGGGGAATGACTAAGTAAGTAAGTAAGTAGCATAGGCCTTCAACAACTACATGCCTTCTGTCAGGTGCCATCTGTGCTAGTTCTTTCCATGTCTTCCTCATCATTTTCAATTCTGTCTCCAGTTAACCGTGTATTTTTTTTGTTTTTTTTACCTCTGCCTCTTACCCTGGGTATTCCAGAACAAGGACTGCCTTGTAGGGTTATCAACAGGTTTCCCCTATGTGTGTCCTATCCATCGCTAATGTCTCCTTCTCATCTCTTGTTCCACTGGCGCTTGTCTGGTTTTTGTCATCAGTTCCATTTTAGTAATAAAATTCAGTCGGAGTTTGGAGTGGAGGTGCAGTGGTAGCAGAGTAATTAAAAAAACTTCAGAGCACTGCACTCCTTCTAATCTATGCTAGCACTCATTTAAGAAAGTCTGTAGCTTTTTAGTTGTTGTTAAAAAAAAAAAGGTGATGATGAAGATTATAACTGATTTAAGGTGAAACATGAGGACAGTCACTCCTACAAGATGTAGTATCATACATATATCTTGATAGCAATATAGACAAAGTTTGAGGAACAGACAGTGGTGTGAAAATAATTCAAAAGGCAACAGGCGCTTTCAATGCATTGGAAAGTATATGGAGCTGAGAAGAAATCAAATCCAATATAAATATCAGAACTCTAAACTCTAATGTCAAGTCAGTCCTATATTGTTCTGAAATATGGAGAACAACACAAATAACAACTGAAAGGTTATGGACTTTCATAAATGGATGCCAGTGTAAAACAGAAGTATTGAAAAGGTACAACAAGATCACAATGTTTAACTGATGACAAAACCAGACAAATGCCAGTGGAACAAGAGACGCTGGTGACATATAGGACATACATTTAAACCCGTTGATAGCATTACATGGCAGTTCTTATTCTGGAATCACCATGGTAAGTGAGGTAGAGTAGTACCGAAAAACACACGGAGAAGAGAACTGGAGATATAAGTGGATGAGATGATGAAGACATGCAGATGTGCACAGGACAAGAGTTTCTTGAAGGCCTAAGCTCCCTGAGGTGTGCGATGATGATGAGGCAATTTAAAAAAATAGAACTGGGATTGATTTTAAAAATCTTAATCAATTAATTGAATTTCTTTAATCAAAGATTAACTGATCAGTTTCGAACAATTTGATAAATATTTTTTTTTTTAATAATAACATTTTGTTTTTAAAATCACTAAGGATTTTAGTTATTTTACTTGTTATAAGGCAACATCGTCCTGAAAATATAATGAAAATGCTGAAACGTTACAACCAAACAATTTATTATTATTGATCATACTTGTCTAATTCCAATTTCACAAACCTCTAACATAGCAAATGCACTTGCATTTAATAAAAAAAAAACAGTAACACTGCCAAAATGGAATAATCGGTTACAATTTGTTTTATCAATAAAAAAATGTTTAACAGATTAATTTATCATTAAAGATCCCAGCCCTAAAAAAATGCTTTACAGCAACATCAATGGCAAAGACTTGCGAATAACGAAGAACATGTTCTGGCAGCAGGAGCCTTGAGTGGCAGAATGGTTAGTGCACTAGCTTCTCAGGGCAAAGTTACTGTACTCAAAACCAGCTAGAGTAACTCTACTGTCCCCCAGCTATAAATAGGCAGCTGACTGCTTGTGAGTCAGGAAAAATCAAAGGTAGTGAGGAAGAGAACCTGCCATACAACCTCTTAAAGCTACGACCTAATACAGTAAAGTTTCTAACACTTCATTATCCCACGGTAATATCTGCAAATGTGGAATTCATGACAAGAACCAGACAAGTGCCAATGGAACAAGAGTTGAGAAGAAGATGCTGGCGATGGATAGGACATACATTGAGGAAACCTGTTGATAGCATTACAAGGCAGTCCTTGTTCTGGAATCCACAGGGAAAGAGAGGCAGAGGTAGACCAAAAAACACATGGAGAAGAGAACTGGAAACAGAGGTGAAAATTATGAGGAAAACATGGAAGGAACTTGAGTGGATGGCACAGGACAGGAAGACTTGGCATGTGTTTGTTGAAGGCCTATGCTCCTTGGGGAGCTAAAGGGTATTGAATATCTGCTATGGGACTACCTACAGGCAGCAAATAGCAGATGTGAGAACTGACTTCAAATAGAAAAGCTTTAGCAGATAAAACATGGTGTTAGGCAGGGATATTGGCTGTCACCTGACCAGTTCTCTCTGCAAAGTAAAAATATAATGAGATCCATAGAGGATATGCCAGGAATATCAGCTGGTGGACAGAACACAAACACCCTGAGATAACTTGAAAATATATTCTGATTAGTGAAAGCTGAAAAATGAATTCAAGGAAATGACTGATGAAATAGTGTCTTTAGGCTGAATAGCAAAATGACAGAATTAATGGTCATCTCAAATAACAGGACTTCTCCAGAAAGCACAATGAAACAGTTTTAAAGCAAGAGAATATATTCTAATAGCCTACCTAGGCATGTTAATAACTTTTATAAGTTATGTAAGATCTACATCTGGGGTCAAAAGTAGACTAGTCCAAGCTACAGCATAAATGAAAAGAACTATGGAAGGAATCTTTGTCATTGAAAGTAAGAATCTTTGTCAGTGAAAGTAAGAATCTTTGTCAGTGAAAGTAAGAATCTTTGTCATTGAAAGTAAGAATCTTTGTCACTGAAAGTAAGAATCTTTGTCAGTGAAAGTAAGAATCTTTGTCAGTGAAAGTAAGAATCTTTGTCACTGAAAGTAAGAATCTTTGTCATTGAAAGTAAGAATCTTTGTCACTGAAAGTAAGAATCTTTGTCATTGAAAGTAAGAATCTTTGTCACTGAAAGTAAGAATCTTTGTCAGTGAAAGTAAGAATCTTTGTCAGTGAAAGTAAGAATCTTTGTCACTGAAAGTAAGAATCTTTGTCATTGAAAGTAAGAATCTTTGTCACTGAAAGTAAGAATCTTTGTCAGTGAAAGTAAGAATCTTTGTCAGTGAAAGTAAGAATCTTTGTCACTGAAAGTAAGAATCTTTGTCATTGAAAGTAGGAATCTTTGTCAGTGAAAGTAAGAATCTTTGTCAGTGAAAATAATAATCTTTGTCAGTGAAAGTAAGAATCTTTGTCATTGAAAGTAAGAATCTTTGTCAGTGAAAGTAGGAATCTTTGTCAGTGAAAGTAAGAATCTTTGTCAGTGAAAGTAAGAATCTTTGTCATTGAAAGTAAGAATCTTTGTCAGTGAAAGTAGGAATCTTTGTCAGTGAAAGTAAGAATCTTTGTCATTGAAAGTAAGAATCTTTGTCAGTGAAAGTAAGAATCTTTGTCAGTGAAAGTAGGAATCTTTGTCAGTGAAAGTAAGAATCTTTGTCATTGAAAGTAAGAATCTTTGTCAGTGAAAGTAGGAATCTTTGTCAGTGAAAGTAAGAATCTTTGTCATTGAAAGTAAGAATCTTTGTCAGTGAAAGTAAGAATCTTTGTCATTGAAAGTAAGAATCTTTGTCATTGAAAGTAAGAATCTTTGTCATTGAAAGTAAGAATCTTTGTCAGTGAAAGTAAGAATCTTTGTCATTGAAAGTAGGAATCTTTGTCATTGAAAGTAAGAATCTTTGTCAGTGAAAGTAAGAATCTTTGTCAGTGAAAGTAAGAATCTTTGTCATTGAAAGTAAGAATCTTTGTCACTGAAAGTAAGAATCTTTGTCATTGAAAGTAAGAATCTTTGTCATTGAAAGTAAGAATCTTTGTCATTGAAAGTAAGAATCTTTGTCAGTGAAAGTAAGAATCTTTGTCAGTGAAAGTAATAATCTTTGTCCGTGAGCTGGGTTGGCTATGTCCTCAGAAGAGACCCCGATGCCATCACAAGAACAGCTATGCTATGGACCCCTGAAGGAAAACGAAAGAGAGGCCGACCAAAAACAACTTGGCGGAGGACTGTGGAGGCTGAGATGCAAAGAATGAACCAGAGTTGGGGCACTGTACGAAGGATGGCCTCCGACCGAGCAAAGTGGAATCAATTTGTTGTTGCCCTACAAGATGCCACCAGGCGTTATGGCCACTGACTGCTTTGACGGTCGGCGGCTAAGGATCAAAGAAGAAGAAAAGTGAAAGTAAAAATCTTTGTCAGTGAAAGTAAGAAATAGAGTTTTTCACTGTTATATATTGCCCTTCCTGCCACCTAGAAGGGAATCATGGACAATCAGTAAACACGCAAGAAAATCCCTGGTGGACAAAGACATGCGATTTTACAGAAGGGTGTTATGAATACTATCACCATCATCCTCTTCAGCTCCCCAAGGACCACGTGCCTTCAACAAACTAATACCAAGTCTTCCTGTTCCGTGCTATCAGCTCAAGGTCTTTTCAAGTCTTTTTCAAATGCAAAGGCCCTACTTGTCACACCGTAACCTGAAATCACTATTATCTAACATCGAAACTGCTGCCAACTATATATTTTTTAAGTCTAATGGCACCACTTTCAGTAAAACATTAACAAAATTAACTTACTAAAACAATGGTTAAAAGGGCGTTTAAAGTTTACCGGTGTGGCTCTTGCAGTTTCTTGGTGGAAAGAGTGTGTTCTTAACGATCATCTGGCATCAATATATCTTGGTGGCCGCCATTATTTTAAATTGTGTCCACGACCGCAGGAACGGTGTGAATATGTTCATTTTAAAATTAAGCAGTGACGTTTGCAGCGCCGGTCAGCGGTTGTCCGCGAATGGCATTGACGCTTGGTAGTCACTGCCTTCAGTGAGGTTCGGTCGCTGTAAAAAAAAAAAAAAAAAAGTTTGATGTCCAACAAAATCCTGCAAGTCTAAATTTGGACAATACATAAATATCGTTCTAATAAAAGTTTGCTTAGTACATTCGTCCGAGAGTTAAGAAACATTCCCAGTAGCTTTTCGGGAAAATATGGAAAAGGTGCGCATCTTACTATTCACTGAGTCAGGGCCGGATTAAGGCTAACTGATGCCCTAAGCACAGCCCAATAATGGTGCTCCCCTCGACCTTCCATTGCTCAACTCACAAGACATTAAGACTCAATAAGAGCTGAAGGTGAAATAAGAGATTGAAAAATTCAGTTTTCTTCCAGGCCAGACTATATTAAATAAAAACAAACTTGTTTTTATTTAACACCAAATAGAGTGAGCAATATAAGCAAATTATTTACTTATAACAAGGGAAACACGGCAGATAAGGGCAATTACAAAAATTCGACTAAAGTCGAATGTGGCAGTGAAAAGTTAAGGGCATGGTAGCTATGGGAAAAAAAACTCTGTGGTGCCTCTCTTCCCTTAGTGCCCTAAGAACGTGCTTATTTTGCTTAATGGTTAATCCAGCCCAGCACTGAGTGGAAGTTATCTTGAATAGCCATTAGAATTCATCCTACATAGGGACAAATAATCAATTTTATTCGGATTTCGTGAATCTTTTCGCAAGTAACCCGTCAAGAATGGCGGAGAAATTTTAAAATATAATTTCATAGTAAACATCCAAGACCTTGTCGTGCTTTTTTTTAACATTATGTTAAAACCAAAGACAGAGAACAGAGGAACTTTTTTTTTTTTTTTAAGTAATGAAAAAAAAATATCCCGTTCAACCTCTGATGGGTTATAATTAGGATATATATTGTTTTCGATTCCAAATAATATGAACAACTGCCGATATGAGAAAGTGGCATCACATTTGTCAAATCTTGTAAATAGGGACAATCACAATTGTGCTTCTGAGGTACTTGAACTTGGCTATTTGCAAGGGGAAATGAACCGACTAAATATTGCGACCTAATTCAGGAATTACTACTTAGGATTTTAGACTCCAGGAATAAATTTATAACTTTGTCAAATTGGTGTACCATTTCTCCCCGTCCTCTTATATTTCTTCTTCTTCCATCCTTAGCCATCAACCGGCAAAGCAGTATGTGGCCAGTACGCCTAGTGGCGTCTTAGGGCAACAACAAATTGATCGATCTATCGCTGTTTCCACCACGCCTAGTGGCGTCTTTGTGGAACAAAAACAGACCAAACAATCTATTATTGTTTCCGTAATCAGATTGGTTGGCAAGCAGGTGATCAGCCCACTGTGCGAAGTTTTTACGGGATGGGGTAAACAGCCCCATGCCCATACCCTCCTTAGTCGCTTTTTACGACATGCGTGGTAGGGTGCAGTGTTACTATTCTTTGCTCCCCTTTCGGGCCCCGGTAACACACGGCCTCTTATATTTAATGTGCAGTAAATCTGTATAGAAAATGTAACTGCTTTCTTCATCATCATCATCATCATCATCATCATCATCATCATCATCATCATCATCACCATCATCATCGGTATCATTCAGCTCCCCAAGGAACACAGCCCTTCAATAAATTTCCTCAGGTCGTACATTCCCGATGTCATCAGCTCAAGATCTGTTCATATCTTCTTTACCTTTCCATTTCTGTCTTCAGAATCTGGGATAAGCTTTTACGTTTAGCACGCGAACAAAAGGAAGTAAAAGGATATATATATATATATATATATATATATATATATATATATATATATATATATATATATATATATATATATATATATATATATTAATATATATATATATATATATATATATATATATATATATCGTAGATTTCTGATAGAGGAATTAAGACTTGGGTTGGTCCCTTCTGATTAGATTAGAATACGTGATAGCCACAGTGAGAGATGATAGTAGAAATAGATTTCCACGAGTGAGATGGTAGAAATTTATAGAGGCTGACCCGGAAAGCGAGAATCTTCTCTCTCTCCGCCTATCTTCTACAACAGATCCAGAGGGGTCAGACAGTCCATAAACTATATATATTAATATATATATATTATCACTCACGTGCACACACACACAATTGACGACATATAGACGCACACACGTGGGAAAACTATAACAATGATTATATAGATATTTTGGAACGAGCTGAGCCGACATACTGATTAAGTTCAAGGGAATTTTTAATTATCAGAAAATTCCATCACAATACATAAAATTACATCAACGCATATACAAATAGTCAAAAAAGCCAATACAAATGCTACAAGAATGATAGACCCACAGTATGATCTTATCCCTCAAGGTATGCCCACAGTCCTGTTAGAAGAAAGTGATAGCCCCAAGGAATCAAGGATACATTAACGGTAATCTAATGATTTTCCCCTTTTAAAGGTATGAACAGACTTAGATATTAGTATGATCTATCCTAAGGAAAAGTATCTTGTTTGCAACAAAACTTGCATAAAGAAATTACAAAAGTGGGTGAAATTTGGTATACCATAAAAAAGAGTCACTCGTTCCTGCTTTCTCTCGGTTCATTCATCAGGGCCCTGTCTCACACAACCTTACCTACAATCGTGCTGCTGTTCGCCGTCTGGCGCGCGTTATGACACAATCTGTTTTATCGTTTGCTGAAGCGGATACCCAGCTCTGCAGATCTTGGTTTCATCCAATTTGTCCGGGGAGCGTCCTCTTCAGGCGATAATTTTGTTCAGATTTTAAGTTAGTGTCACTTTATCAGTTCAGGTAAGAATTAGTTTTCAAGCGGGCTCACATGATCAGAATCACGAGGTTTCCACTACTTTGGAACAATGTCAGATTTGTAACTTCGATCAAAAGGTAAAAAATTCTTGGTCACACCACAAGTTGACATAATTTGCGGATCGTTACTGTTTGTAATAGTTTACTTGCCACAAGGGCTGAACTGTACTTAAGTTTTCTCAGGAAGAATAAAATCTGGCGCAATAGGCCCGTTAGGTCATTTCCCCTTTAAAGTTCTTGTAAAGATTTTACACCAAGTCTTTTAAGGAAAATGTTTTTGTTCTTCACGGATATTACTCATCAGTACTTAACGCTGGCAAAGTTTGGGTTAACCCCAGTTTTCTTCACTAAATAGAGGAAAAAACACATATAAAATAATTATACATACTATGTACTCGTTATAACTTACATTTTAAACTGCAAGCGTACAGCTTGACTTATCATTTAAAACTTCCCGTGAAATAAGTTATATTCATAAAATCAATCATCGTGAATTAGGAATACATACGTATCCCGTCAATACTCACTGATGTAGCATTTCAGTTATAAGTTAATTTTAAATTATATTCTCGTCTGATTAATAAGCAGTAAAATCAAATTCATTTATAGCTGCATGATTTTAAGCTAGAAATATAATTTATTCTGCTTTCCATTGAAACACGTCACTAGAAAATAATACAGACTATATTTTAATTCTCTCTGCACAAAAGAACTAGTGAAATATGGAATAAGCGATTTAATACTTTAAACACTTCACAAAATACTAGATATCTAATATATAATATATAATATTTACCTCCGCACAGAACTACAGATTAATACCACGAACTAGAATCATTCAATATAATAGTAGTCTAGAACTCGGCAAAATTGCCCAGAAACTAAAGATTTTTCAATACACAAGATATTTCTTCTAGCCTGGCGATCTGTCTACTGCAGATTTAGGAGTACGAATGAAAATCTAGTTTCAAACTCTGGTTAAAATCTTAAACCAGACAAAAGATCCCACTATTTCCAAAAACCCAATCTCTCCCCTTTCCTAACACCTACGTACCTTAGACGCTGGACATAACATGCCAAACGCGTCTTAGACACCTCACTGCTAACGAAGCTGGCCGAGAGTGCCGTGACAGAGGAAATTACCAGACAAATGTCTCATTCTGCGCCGTGCAGATGTCGGTTATCAAACCTCACGCCGGAGAAACTTTCGTGTCAGGTTAAAAATGCTAGACCAAAAGTCTGCTCCTATGTCTGAGTATGAAACATAATCACACCTCTCGTCTGACTGCAGCGACTGACACGTTATATATTAACATGCGGGTGCGTTTCTAAATGAGAAAAGAAACAGACGAAAGTGTGAATGGGAAAATAGTAATGTGTATAGTCGCAAACGTACGAATGCGAAAAACACAAGAAAAGGATAAAAGAGCGATAATAAAGTGGAAGACACGGTGTTACGCACGGATCATTATTATTTTTCGTTTGTATAAACATTTTTTCATATGTATGATCATTTTTTTGACTGAAGTGTGTATTATGTTTTCTATGGTCAAAGGGACATAATCCGAGTTATCGAAACTACAATTTGTTAGGAGTTGCCTTCTCTTGTATAGAGACACGTTCGGTCTATAATTTCTTGAACGAAGCGTGACCACATCTCCTTATTTGGTAGTATCAGTCAACTATGGTAGATGTCTGAAACCTTTCTTAACGCTTCTTTTCATGACCATAAAAGGCGCGACTGTGTAAGACTTTTATCTCGAATGTTCTTCGAATCGTCTTATTGTGAACGGCAACTCAGAGATTGTCGTTCTGCGCATGTCAAACCGGGAGTTCGTTCTGTGTGTTCCGCCCAGTTGGGGAGTTTAGAAATGGTTTAAGAAGCGAGCAGACGCAACTGCGTCTTGTGATTCTCTGAGGGAAATACAGTGTCTTAGTGAGTTAGTTAGCTAACTAGACTATTTCCCAGTATTATGCAGCCTGCCTGGAGGCATATGTTCATGGTTGATTTTCCGAAATAAGGTAATTCCTCTTGTATCGAACTTTATGCTATCATCTAGAGGTTCGTCATTTTGTCGCCTATTTGCTCGCCTGTGTGATGCAAAATGGAGAGGTACTTTGACTAGGATTAAGTCACCGGTATCTGTATACCTGAACTAGTTAAATATATATGGGTCGCTCTAGACCAACAAGACTGTTGTCTGTGTTCCAGGATTCGTTATATCAGAGATCACGTCCAAGTCAGATGGTTAGACTTAGGAACATTATAAAGGTCGAGCTGACCTGTAGCCCATGTATGCTATTCACGTGCAGACAGTGAACGGACTTATTGTATACAACTGATCTGCTAGCATCAGAATGGGAGCATTTATTATTGTTTATGAACATTGAAGATCTGTAGCTGACACTGTTGCAGAAGTTATAGAAATTATTATTATTTATACAGCTTCACGAACTAGCACTCGATGATTGATGAATTTCTGAATCTATTGAACTGTGATGTCTTATGACGCATATATACAACAGCTATCATTGCTGACTACAGAAATTGTTTTCAATGTGCCATATCATCTTGCTGAACTCGTTAACCATGTTGATGTCATAAGTATCATGACTGTTTTGTGGCGTGCAATAAATGAAAGAAACTTATACAACGAAGTTACCCTTTCTATGACTCTACACGTCATGTTGCCTGTGTGATAACCCTGTGAACTGTTCCACTACCACATACACAGCAACATCCTAAATCAGAGAAGACACCTACATCTTACACTTTAACACCAGGTGTCGATAAGGGTGGCAAGTTACCACTTCAGCACAAATCCACCCTTATCATTTTTGGTGGCCAGAGCTGGTTCTATCATCTGATATTTTGGCGCACCATATCATTTTTGGTGGCCATAGGTTGGTTCACTCTGATTCCAGCTATCAAGGGGGTCAGCAAACCCAGACATCATCATCATACTAGATACAACTACAGCATCAACTACCACCTTACAAGAAATTTTATTGAAAGTATCCGGATTTTCTGACAGTTGCTGATTTTGAAACTACCCGGCGCTGCTCGGCAATATTGAAGTTTATGTAAAATTAGAAGGACAAGTACCGAGCGAATGGATTTCCTGATCTGGTGAAAAGAAGGACAAGTGCCGTAACAACTGTTCCGGTCTCAGGGGTACTGTTGCGGGTTCAGAAGGTCAAGTGCCGGTTAAATCAATTTAGAAGATTCAGAAGGTCAAGTGCCGTAACAACTGTTGCAGTATTAGAAGCTCATTTCCTTCGTCATGGCTGTTTATGGGAGCAGAAGTTAATCAACGTTGGATCATTATCCTCAGAATGCTGATTACATCCTGTTCTGCACCGTGCTGACGCTGGATTTATAGAAGTTAAGTGGCCTGTTTTGTTTGTGAACTGTGCCCTTATGTTCTAACTGAGCCTTCTGTACTTTCACACTTTCTCCTATTGTTTTCATGATACATGTTTATATGTTATATGTTATTTGTTATTTGTATATTTATATGTTTATATTTCAGCGGGTTTTCTCGGTTGGGCGGAGTCTTACAGTAGAAGATACCACGTCACAGAGGTTCTACTGTTAGCGTTTTCGTTAGGGACTGTGCGAATTTCCTACAGTGAAATTTGCTAGCGACAATCGTTGCTATATCTGTTTAGTTGTGACGAGTTGTGCTTTATTTTTGTTTCTTGTATATATATATTTTTTTTTCTTTTTTCTTTTCTCTCTTTCTTTGTGTTTTTAGTTTCGATTTCGATTGTTTGTATTTGTAGGTCTCCCCTTTGCTATTATTCAGTTCTTTACGTATATTTTTGTGTATACACTGTAGCGTCATTTGTTAGTCATATCTTCGCATATTTCTTTTTAGTTTTGCTGTTTGTGTATTTGACTTATGCGAATGTTTTCGTATTGTTTGATCTTTGTTGATTGTTTACATTGACTCTGATCTTTGTTATTGTTTACATTGACTCTGATCTTTGTTATTGTTTACATTGACTCTGATCTTTGTTGTTGTTTACATTGACTTTGATCTTTGTTATTGTTTACATTGTTGGTGACCTTTGTTATTGTTTACATTGTCTTGTTATTGTTTACATAGTTCTTGCATAGTTAGCTTTCACTATTGTTGATATATGCTCATGCACTATTGGTCTATAGTGCACTTATCATAACAAACTGGTGTTTTTTGCTTATGCACTATTGTAGTGCAGTTATGATAAATAACTGATGATTATGCACTGATTTGGGTAGTGCACTGTTAATTAAGAGGTGACTTGTGATATTATTATACATTTGATAATACAAGTTGGTGTCAACTCCTGTTTCCCACAGAGATTGGGTTCAACATAGAGATTATACAAGCACTTTATTAAGTCTTGTTGCTATTTAACATTGAAATAAGATAATTAATTATTTCAGGTTCTGTACTCACATTTTTGGACATCATGTCTACATTTGAGTACTTTATTGAGCAGGGTAAAGCCCTTGGGAAGACAGGTGATAAATTAGAAGAATTTGCGACTGTTCAATATGCCAAGGCATTGAAGTCGGAAGAAAAGAAAATGAAAGAACAAACTGAACAAAAGAGAATAGAGGCTGAAATAGAACAAAAGAAACTGCAGATGCAGGTGGAGGAAAAAAGATTTCAAATGGAAATGGAAAAACAAAAAAGAGAAGCAGAATCTCAGGAGAAGAGGCTTCAGGCTGAAGCTGAAAATAAGAGACTTGAAAAAGAAGCTGAAAATAAGAGACTTGAAAAAGAAGCTGAAAATAAGAGACTTGAAATAGAGGATGAAGGAGAAAAGTTACAGGCCCAGGCTGAAGAAAGAAAGTTACAGGCTGAGGCTGAAGAAAGAAGGTTACAAAGAGAGGCTGATGAGAGAAAAGCAAAAATGGAACATGATGAAAAAGTCTTAGCTTTAGAGTTAGAGAAGTTAAAGTTATTGAACACTGGTAATGCTAATGATGCAAATAAGGTGTCAAATAAGACTAATGCTAAGGATTTCAAGCTTAATCTACCAGCATTTAATCCCTCAATCGATGATATAACATTTTATCTAGATAGATTTGAAAGTGCATGTAATGTGCATAATATAGATAAAACATTATATGTGTATCATCTGTCCAAGATACTTAGAGGTGATGCTTTGACTTTGTTGAGTATGGTAGATGTGCCTGACAAAAACAACTATGAGGTTGTCAGGGCGGCATTGTTAAAGAAGTACCAACTTAACGAGGACGGATATCGTCTTAAATTTAAAACCATGTTACCAGAAACTGGAGTTGAATTCTCTGAATTCATCTCAGGCATCCGTCTTACTTTTTTACGATGGGTTGAGTTGTCTAAGACAGAAAATACATTTGAAGCTCTTATGGATTTACTACTTAGAGATAAGGTTATGTCTTCTGTTAATGAAGCTTTTCTATCTTTTCTTCATGAGCGTAAGCCTAAAAACATAAAAGAAATGGAAGAATACTGTAGCCAGTATGTTACTGCGCATCCGCACATAACCATTAGTAACTCTAAGGTGAAAGAAGGTCTGCCAGTTGCTTCGGCAGCACCTTATGGCCCAAATTTTATGCGTAAATTTCAGGGTAGCCAGAAAAATTTCAATAAAAAGAGTAATCGTAATTATGCCCAGAACCATAGTGATCAATTCCAGGGTGATTCTTCTTCCCAGAACTGGAGACAACCTAATACTACACGTTATTCTACTCCGGTTAACTTTAGAAATTTTCACAAAGGTAATCGGTATAGAGGAAAATATTTTATGCAGAGACCTCAATACCAAGATAATAGAGGTTCTCAACAGCATAGAGATAGTAATGACAGTTATGGAAACTGGAACTCAAACCAGGATAAAAATTACAGTAGGGACTTTAATGATAATTGCAGAGGCAATAATGGTCGCGGTAGATCGCAACATAAGAGAAAAAGATATCAACAGACAAACTCTGTTCAACAAGAATCTCAGGGAGCAGATAAACAGGTTAATAATGATAAAGACCATAATGCTATCGGATGCTCATCTTTTGATTTTGGTAGGGCAAATAAATGTATCCAATGCAGTACTTTATTTGATCCGAAAACCGTTAGTACTCTAAGCTGTGGTCATCCTTTGCCCGCTCTTCCTGCTAATGTTGCTCATGATGGGAGAGGTTCTCTTATATTACATAAGGGGCTAGTAAATAGTAATCCAGTCTCAGTGTTGTTTGATTCTGGATGTACTACTGTCGGCGTTAGGCAATCTCTTGTAGATCCATCCTGTGCTACAGGAAAAGTCATCAAATGTGTCACATTTGGTGGCACGTTAGAAAAGTATCCTACTGCTATAATACACATTGCTACTCCTTTCTTCACGGGAGAGGTCCACGCGTGTCTACTTCCAAACCCTATTGCGGACCTTATTATTGGTCGTATTCACGGAGTTAGGGAATGTACCCCACAGCAGATTGCTGTTTGGGAAGAGCAAAACATTGAAGCTACCAATGCGGTGGTCACAAGAGCACATGCTCTGGATCCACCTCAAACTTCATTAACTAATAATGATGAAGTAAATGACCAAGATAGTCACTTGACTATTACACGTGACTCATTTATCAAATTGCAAGAAGAAGATCCTTCTTTACAAAAATTCTTCATTCTAGCAAAAAAAGGTGATCCTAATCAGAACACTAATAGGAAATCTTGGATTTCTATGAAGAACGGCGTACTTGTACGTATGGTACAAGACTCGACTACGTCCACTCATTCACAAATTCTTGTGCCTAAGAGCATGAGATTGCAAATATTGCAACATGCTCATGACTCGCAATGTGCTGGACATATGGGTTTTTCCCGTACAAAGTCGAGGGTTCTTGCGGCTTTCTTTTGGCCATTTGTGAGCAAGGACATACGAATGTACTGTCGCTCTTGCAAAGTATGTCAGGAGGTCAAATCTAAAGGACCACGACATGCTGCGCCTATCCAGGCTGCTGACATTCCTATTCGCCCTTTTCAAAAAATGGCAATAGATATTATCGGTCCTTTTAGAATTAAGTCGGCTAGAGGACATCAATTTATCCTTACATGTGTCGATATGTGCACACGTTGGCCAGAGGCAATACCTCTCAAGAGCATCTCAACTGCTGATATCGCAGACGCTCTTTGGCTGATATTTTCTCGCTTGGGTTTTCCCGGAGAAATATTGTCAGACCATGGCACTCAACTTATATCAGACACTATGTCACAGGTAATGTCTATGCTACACATTAAAAGGTCTCTCAGCAGTATCTATCACCCAATGTCTAATGGGTTGGTCGAACGTTTAAATAGGACTCTGAAAACTTTACTTGGTAAAATAACTGAGGATCATCCTCAGGATTGGGACAGGGTCTTACCCGCGGCTCTCTTTGCGTATAGAGAGGTCCCCAATGAACATACGGGGTTTTCCCCTTTTGAACTTGTCTTTGGCGCGCAACCGCGCGGCCCTATGTCTTTACTTCACGATCTAATCACTGCCGATAATATTAGCGATGAGACTCAATCTTCTTATGAGTACGTCATTGCTCTTAGGCAAAAGATCATCGAGGCATGCAAACTAGCAACTTCGTCTTCAGAATTTGCTAAAGAAAAGGCAAGGCAGTTTGCAAATAAGAATAGATGTCTACGACAACTTTGTCCAGGTGACAAAGCTCTCGTTCTACTTCCTTCAAGGGAGAACAGACTTCTAATTGCATGGAAAGGTCCATATGCAATAGTCTCCAAAATTTCTGATGTCGACTATGTTGTCGATATTGATGGAAAGCATAAAACTTTCCACATAAATATGCTCACAGAATTTTATGAAAGACCTGACTATTTGCAGCCTATTTTCCAGGCTACGGACAATTCACAAGCAACTCATGGTCAGTACTCATCTCTGTCAGTTATACAGGATGAGGAAACTACTTTTTCTGATGTCAATCTTCCTCTTTCTATGGTCCCACTTTATTCTACGGAATCTTGGAAAAACGTGACCGTTTCTCCAAATCTTTCCGCTGAGGAACATCGACAAGTTTCTTCGATGTTGCAAACATTTCAGGATGTTCTTACAGACATCCCGGGACACACACATGTCATAGAACATGACATTGTGCTAACTGATCACAATCCTATCAGAGTCAGACCATATCCAATACCTATTCATTTCCAGTCTCAAGTCGAAAAAGAATTGGATGAAATGATACGTTTGGAAATCATTGAACCATCCACTTCAGCATACTCTTCGTCTATGGTTATTGTTCGAAAGAAGGATAATAACATTCGCATTTGCGTAGATTATCGCAAATTGAACCAAGTTACGAAGTTCGATGCTGAACCTATGCCTTCATTAGAAGAGCTACTCAATAAACTTTCTAATTCTAGATTCTTTACCAAACTAGATTTGTCTAAAGGTTATTGGCAAGTCCCGCTAACTGAACGTGCCAAACCTTTTACAGCTTTTTCTACACTAGGGGTTTATTCCAATGGAATTTCATGCCTTTTGGTCTTATGAACGCCCCTGCTACATTCGTACGCATGATGCGGCGAATTCTCGCATATCGTACAGATGTCATAGCATACCTAGATGATATCTGTCTATTCAGTGATTCTTGGGAAGATCATTATTTGGGTTTATACGAATTACTGTCTACTCTTCGCGAGTATAACTTGACTGCAAAACCCTCTAAAGCCTTTATAGGATTTAGCGAGATTTCTTTCCTAGGTCATCGGGTTGGTCATGGTCTTTTAAAGACAGAGGACCACAATGTTTCAAAAATACTTAACATTTCGGTCCCTAAGACGAAGAAACAAGTAAGGAGTCTATTAGGTTTGATTCAATTCTACGGACGATTCATTCCGAATCTGTCCTCCATTATGGCACCGCTTTCTACTTTATTGAAGAAAGGGTCGCCTAATCTGATCCGCTGGTCTAAAGAATGTCAATCCTCATTGGACCAGGTTAAAGCCCTATTTTCATCTCCACCTATTCTTAAGTTACCTACTATTGAGAAGACTTTTGTTCTTCGAAGTGACGCCTCGTCAACAGGGATTGGGGCAGCACTAATGCAGGAGTATTCTGATACTTTGCATCCGGTGATGTATATCTCTAGGAAATTAAACGCTGCAGAAAAGAATTACTCGGTTTTAGACCGTGAGTTATTGGCTATGGTATGGTCTATTCTGAAGTTACAAAGATTTCTTCTAGGCGCACATTTCATTGTGGAAACCGACCAGAAAGCGCTTACTGCTATTCAGAGCAAAAACTTGAAGAGCTCGAGGTCCACTCGTTATGCCATAGCTCTTCAACCATTTCATTTCTCGGTTCGAGCTATCCGTGGTTCGGATAATGTAATGGCAGACATTCTGTCCAGATGTCCACACGATTCCACATGATTCTTCTGTCATATATATATATTTCCTGATATACAGTCCAATGTTATAATGACATGTTAGTAGATTTTGTCTCACTTTTTTTTTTGAGGGAAATTTATAACATTGTACCATGTAATTATCTAAGAAGGCTTAGTTAGTGATATACGGGCCAAAAGATCACTCGGCCACATTTAAATAAATTATTTTCAGGATTGTATTAAGAAATTTACCAGTTGTCTTTAAGATTTGTGTTATTGATATTTTCGCAGCACATCATTGAAGTCTGCGAGTTTATGTCCATTGTGGAACTTTGAGGATATCAAGTCCTGTCCTACATTGGGAGCGGATGATGTCCACATCTTCTTCTATTGAATGTTTTATGTCACCGAAGAGCAACACATGTATTACTTATTAATTACTGTTACTTTATATAATGTAATAATATAGTGCGGTATATTAGTAAATTACACCGCTATTTGCAACACATTGTATGATAACACATAATATATTTAATTTCATATATTGGTATGAGTATAATTTGATTGTCATTATGTTGTTGCCATCATTGTGGCGTGTGTTGGTGGCACCTTCCTGGAATATATCAGCGTATACTTAGATAAATTTTTTCTCTAAGGATCTGAGATATGATCTCAGTGTCGCTCCATGCGTTGAGCTAATTTGTTAGGTATATATCCACGCATCATACGTGCGTTAGGAGCCTAGATTTTTTCCGGCTCCAGGATTTAAAAAAAAAAAATGTTTCATTTTTTTTTTTCCAGGGAGGGTGCGGTAATGTTACGCACGGATCATTATTATTTTTCGTTTGTATAAACATTTTTTCATATGTATGATCATTTTTTTGACTGAAGTGTGTATTATGTTTTCTATGGTCAAAGGGACATAATCCGAGTTATCGAAACTACAATTTTTTAGGAGTTGCCTTCTCTTGTATAGAGACACGTTCGGTCTATAATTTCTTGAACGAAGCGTGACCACATCTCCTTATTTGGTAGTATCAGTCAACTATGGTAGATGTCTGAAACCTTTCTTAACGCTTCTTTTCATGACCATAAAAGGCGCGACTGTGTAAGACTTTTATCTCGAATGTTCTTCGAATCGTCTTATTGTGAACGGCAACTCAGAGATTGTCGTTCTGCGCATGTCAAACCGGGAGTTCGTTCTGTGTGTTCCGCCCAGTTGGGGAGTTTAGAAATGGTTTAAGAAGCGAGCAGACGCAACTGCGTCTTGTGATTCTCTGAGGGAAATACAGTGTCTTAGTGAGTTAGTTAGCTAACTAGACTATTTCCCAGTATTATGCAGCCTGCCTGGAGGCATATGTTCATGGTTGATTTTCCGAAATAAGGTAATTCCTCTTGTATCGAACTTTATGCTATCATCTAGAGGTTCGTCATTTTGTCGCCTATTTGCTCGCCTGTGTGATGCAAAATGGAGAGGTACTTTGACTAGGATTAAGTCACCGGTATCTGTATACCTGAACTAGTTAAATATATATGGGTCGCTCTAGACCAACAAGACTGTTGTCTGTGTTCCAGGATTCGTTATATCAGAGATCACGTCCAAGTCAGATGGTTAGACTTAGGAACATTATAAAGGTCGAGCTGACCTGTAGCCCATGTATGCTATTCACGTGCAGACAGTGAACGGACTTATTGTATACAACTGATCTGCTAGCATCAGAATGGGAGCATTTATTATTGTTTATGAACATTGAAGATCTGTAGCTGACACTGTTGCAGAAGTTATAGAAATTATTATTATTTATACAGCTTCACGAACTAGCACTCGATGATTGATGAATTTCTGAATCTATTGAACTGTGATGTCTTATGACGCATATATACAACAGCTATCATTGCTGACTACAGAAATTGTTTTCAATGTGCCATATCATCTTGCTGAACTCGTTAACCATGTTGATGTCATAAGTATCATGACTGTTTTGTGGCGTGCAATAAATGAAAGAAACTTATACAACGAAGTTACCCTTTCTATGACTCTACACGTCATGTTGCCTGTGTGATAACCCTGTGAACTGTTCCACTACCACATACACAGCAACATCCTAAATCAGAGAAGACACCTACATCTTACACTTTAACACCAGGTGTCGATAAGGGTGGCAAGTTACCACTTCAGCACAAATCCACCCTTATCACACAGTTA